>JAGDYQ010000159.1:1268626-1486121 GCA_021962125.1 Bulinus truncatus | reverse complement strand
TGGCTCCGGCCGGATTTGTGTTGACAAATACGGCAAAATCCGGCTCCGGAGAGAGAGAGAGAGAGAGACAGAGACAGGGAGGTGGATAGATAGGAAGATAAATATTGATTTATAAATACAAATTTTCTATAATTTGTTTGTAATTCTGTGTTATTTGTTATTGTAAATTTCTGTCTGTGTTCTTTAAATTTTTGTATGTCTGTGTAGTTTGTCTTTTTTATATGTCTGTGTTGTTTGCGTCTGTAAAAAAAAAAAGAGAAATAATAATGTCTGGGAGAAGTTTTTTTCGTGAAGATTATTGTGTGATTTGAAGCCTCGTAAGTTGCCGAGTCCCGAGATGTGATTTGAACCTAACCTCAGCCAACCCCCTACCACATTCAATCACCTACCATGTTTACTAACATTAGGGTGTTTGACCTTTTGCTACCGTCTGATATGATACGTTGTGTTACGTGGTAGTAAATATCGCTGCATAGTCTATTGTATTTTTCACCACAGGGGTTGGCAAATTATTTCAAGCGCTGGTCACAATGGGATATAGAACTGACAGGCGAGCCAGGCCATGTGTAGATATGCCGGGCCATGGGTAGATATGCCGGGCCATGTGTAGATAGGCCGGGCCATGGGTAGATATGCCGGGCCATGGGTAGATATGCCGGGCCATGGGTAGATATGCCGGGCCATCGGTAGATATGCCGGGCCATGTGTAGATATGCCGGGCCATCGGTAGATATGCCGGGCCATGTGTAGATATGCCGGGCCATGGGTAGATAGGCCGGGCCATGGGTAGATATGCCAGGCCATGGGTAGATATGCCGGGCCATGGGTAGATATGCCGGGCCATGTGTAGATAGGCGCAGTGTTTATATGGACCAGTGTAAATTAAATATTAACGTCATAAGATGAAAGGTTTCGGAAGTGAGATGAGCGCGTGCGGATCAACCAGCGTAACGGACCGTAGTTGACCCGCGGGCTGTGGTGTTTCTACGACCGTTTTAGTTTTAGCGACACGCATGTTGACTGCATCATTGTTACTAACTTAGCTTGGTTATGTTTTAAATTGTTTCCACTTTTTTAAATCTGAAATCCTTCTCCCCCACCCGCCATTGCACTACCATATCTTTCTGTTAATTTCTTTAATTTGTATTTGTTTGAATATTAATTAATAATTATGATGTAAAAATCTGTATAAATAATAGCGGTGTGGGTTCTGCGTTAAATCGAAAGTAAAGAATTAATACAACAGTATTCCAGTATAAAATCGTCAAATGTAAACAATGGTAATAAAAATCATGAAAAAATCGGAAACTGCCCGAAACCAAACATAACCTAGCCTACTGATCAAGCCTAAGGGGATATAACTCTATGCAAAGGTTTTGCAGGGTACAGCTAGTATTAAAATTAAAAAAAAAACTATTATGTTATTTTTTTATTATTTGTATTATTTGTATTTTGTATTTTTCCCCTTTTCACTAGAATATTTACAAAAGCGTCCTTTTGATTGGCTTGTAAATCGATAATGAAATGAAATTTATGTTTTAAAAATGCGTACAGTAATTAACTAGATCATGAATGTGCCGATTGTTTTGACTTTAAACTTCAATAGTTTAGTCTCTTACCTGTCGAAATCTTTTCCCGGTGTAAATAAATAGGCGTATATCCATAATCCCGGGCATCGGCATGTGGAATAACATTTCAAAACTAATACATACAAGTCTTGTGTTGGAGCTAATGTTCGCGTACACTTGACCAATGTCCACGTCATCATTCGACTGTTGCGTACGAACGTACCGCGACTCAAGACTTAAGCACTTTTTTTGGGACACAACAAAAACGAATATCTCTTGTTTGGGTTAGGTAGTATATATGTGCGCCTCTGTTAAATAAGTGTGTATGTGTGTGTGTGTGTGTGTGTATGGTTGTATCTGTGTGTATGTTAGGGGGCGGTGAGTGTGGGGGAGGGAGGATGAGGGGGGTAAGGATAGTGCGACAATAAAAAGAAGGTTGTAAAAACAACAGGAATAACTACCCCATTAGCGGTAATGGTCATGCCTCGGAATATGGGGTTGCGGGGTGTAACGCCGGGACGAACGACCGGCCTTGTGGTCATTATTCGCGGTTTTAGTGGTCTGAATACTCGGTCCAACGCCGGTTTGATTGGGAGGAGGGGAGAGGGGGATTCAAAGTGATTGCGATGATTCATACGACTCACTCACTAACTCACTTTTTTTTTCTTTCTGGTAAACTCCCTTGTCTTGGCAGACCCTCATTTATACTCTTGAAATGTCTTGTTTTTTTTTTTTTTTTCATTTTAACTTTTTATAATTGTTTGTTAGTAATATTTGTACATATTCCATGTCGGCATAAGGTTCTTGGTCACAAATATACACTTATGTTAGCTGCTTTTGAATGTTTACTCGTGCAATCAGATTCTTTGTCACAACAGTAAAATTCTTGTAATTATTTAACAGTTACAAAGCCGTGACGAAATATGTTAAATTCTTCTCAAAAAAGCATTCTGTAATTCTATCTTCTGCATGTTATATATGAACTGTTTAGTGTTCCTATCATTTACAGACAAGTATAAATCACATGGTGTGTGGGGGGAGGGGGAACAATCACACATCTTTATCATTCTAAATGAGAAAAAAAAATACGTTAATGTCCTAGATTAATTTATGTTGATAAAAAAGAAATATCTTTTGAGTGATGTACATTTGAACATGGTTTAGGTCGCAAACACATGATTTGCCCGCCACGAACTGACCACATCGGTTGGACGGTCATCGTTCGCGTGGACAACGCCGCGTCAACTACTGTACAAGTGAATTATTGTATTTAGTGTGACTCAATACCACCATGACGCCGGAGGCATCTGTACCAACGCTGCTGATATTACGAAAGCTGGTCAGCACCAGGAATAAATAGACCTGTGGTCAAGCAAGTAATTCCTCAATGCTAACACGTGAATGCTTATTCATTTCTAAAATGAATAAGCGCATAAAATTGGCCACGTCTATCGAGATCATGCTTACTTTGAGGTCATGCTTACATTGAGGCCATCCTTAAATTGAGGCCATGCTTACATTGATGTCATGCTTACATCGATGGCATGCTTATATTTCTAATACATTTTTTTTCACAGTCTCCTACCATATGAGAAAATCCCCCCCCCCTCAACCTTCCGTTTAACACTTTAGATACACATTTCAAAACGGACATATCACAGACCAGGGGTATCACTCTAACTTGTGCTATTGCCAAGAGAAAAAAATTGGCCCTTATTCTTTTTTGCGCGTCATATGTCCAATTTATTTTTGTTTTATTTTATTATTGCAGGCCTGACGAATCACGTAGTTCGTAAACTTTGTAGGATCTTTTTGTTTAATAGCGTAATTTACATTAGCATGTTTTATTTTTGTTTTGTTTAGATCGACTGTAATTGAATGCGGTAGTTTATAATCAAGGAGCGTCGTCTCTTGTAATAACTATGATTGCACGATGCGCAGGTAGGGACGGGACGTAAGGGGGGATGGAGGGGGGTCATAGAGTGGAAATTAAAATGATATTCACACCAAATAGTGTTTAAACGCATTGTTTTATGACATAAGTGTTTTATGGAGTGTTTAAAACAAATGAGGGGGGGGGGAAGACCTTGTGTTTTAATGATGGACTCACTGGTTAAATTACACTAGGAATGTGTTAGCATCTATGGTTCAAATTAAAACTTTTAAGTAATGAGCGAGATTCAAATTATGGTAGTGAAAATGGAATAGGTCTGTATTTATCTGTTTTGTTGGTATTCGCTCCCAAGTTTAACTACCTGGTCAATCTAACTGATGGACTTCTTCAACTTAAGGAACATCTGCTGAAGAAGGAAAAAAAAAAACTCCAAAGTAGCCAACGCTTTACTAGGCTTGTTCTGTATAAATCTAATTATAACAGTAGGGCTCTTTTCGGCTTAGAACCGGCAATTGCCAATTTTGATTTTATTTTATTATTGTCATTAACGCCAAACAACTGACCCACAGCAGGCTTCACTGCCCTTAACAACACCCCCCCCAACCCCCGGTCTCTCACCCCCACCCCCCCCCCCCAACCTTTCCGCCTTCCTTACAAACATCCATACGTCCAGACCACGCCCACTTATAGCCTGCGCTGGTCTCTACTTCCCCTCCCTCCCTCCCCTCCCCCGGGTCCTCCTCGCACACGTGATTCGGAAACAACAAAGTGGACATCGGCTGGGCCAAAGAGTTCTAAACACCGGGAAGGACAAGATTTTTATTGCCCCAAATTGCAAGGGTGCCGGGGCCAGTCTTCTGATAGGATGGATGATGGGAGTGTGGTGGGGGAGCAGTGGGGGTAGTTGGGGGGATCGGTGTGTGGGGAGGGGGGTGAAGAATGTTGGTGTACGTGCGTGTGTTTTGATGTTGTGGGGGAGGAGACGGGTGGGAGGCATCTCTTTGCTTGTTGCTGGGTTGGAGGATTTTAGAGGGAAGCTCAGTGTGATGGATAACATGTGGCTCATTTTATATTGAACTCCCGGGGGGTGGGGGGGACTTATTTGATAAATAATCAGGAATATTCTATCCATCCATCCATCCATCCATCCATCCATCCATCCATCCATCCATCCATCCATCCATCCATCCATCCATCCATCCATCCATCCATCCATCCATCCATCCATCAATCCATCCATCCATCCATCCATCCATCCATCCATCAATCCATCCATCCATCCATCCATCCATCCATCAATCCATCAATCCATCCATCCATCCATCAATCCATCAATCCATCCATCCATCCATCCATCAATCCATCCATCCATCCATCAATCCATCAATCCATCCATCCATCCATCAATCCATCCATCCATCAATCCATCCATCCATCCATCCATCAATCCATCCATCCATCCATCAATCCATCCATCCATCCATCCATCCATCCATCCATCAATCCATCCATCCATCCATCAATCCATCCATCCATCAATCCATCCATCCATCCATCCATCAATCCATCCATCCATCCGTCCATCAATCCATCCATCCATCCATCCATCAATCCATCCATCTATCTATCTATCTATCTATCTAATCTAATCTAATCTATCCATCCATCCATCCATCCATCTAATCTATCTATCTATCTATCTATCTATCTATCTATCTATCTATCTATCTATCTATCTATCTATCTATCTATCTATCTATCTATCTATCTATCTATCTATCTATCTATCTATCTATCTATCTATCTATCTATCTATCTATCTATCTATCTATCTATCTATCTATCTATCTATCTATCTATCTATCTATCTATCTATCTATCTATCTATCTATCTATCTATCTATCTATCTATCTATCTATCTATCTATCTATCTATCTATCTAATCTATCTGTCTGTCTGTCTGTCTGTCTGTCTGGCTATCTATCTATCTATCTATCTATCTAACTATCTATCTATCTGTCTGTCTGTCTGTCTGTGTCTGTCAGTCTATCTAATATTTATGCATCGTATGTCTGTTTGATGGCTCTCTATCTTCTGCCTCTGTGTAATAGATATTACAGATATTACATGTATGTATGAATGTATGAATGAATTAATGTATAAAAGAATGAATGAATGAATACATTTCTCTTCCTATCTATGTCCCTTTGACTGAATCTACATTTTCCTATTTTCATCTTTTAATCACCGTCTCATACTTTTCTGTCATTCATTTGCGTATCGCGGTATATTATTTACATCTCTGGGATATTTTCTTTTTTTTTTTTCTGGAATCACGTTCTCATGTCTACCTATGCCAGTGTCCAGTCACTTGCCAATCATTCATGACGAGTTGTCACCCCTGCCGGCCTCTGGTCTCCGGCCAAACTATTCCGTCTAACACACATACTAGGTTCCCCCCCACCCCCACCCCCAACTCCTTATCACACACTATCTTTTCTCACTCACCCCCCTTACCAAACCCCACACACACCTGGCCGTGTTGGCATCGTCCAGTATTTTATGATGAGCATTCCACCTGTGGTGAAGTACCTGGTTACGTCCGGTCATTTCAACGGACCTTTCAAGACAAAATGCTGGCGACTATTTATGTTCCCCGCGGGTGAGGGGGGGGGATGAGTTTCTGTGGCGGCTGGGTACATCAGAAAGTGGCAGATGAGTGACTGGTCAGTGAGAACGAATACGATCCCCCCCCCACACACACACACCCCCTTCCCCAATCCAGTTCGGGCCTTCAAATTTTCTCCTTGACTCTTTTACGACCCTGACCTAGGGAGAGAGTTGAATAACGCGAAACTCACCAGGAAACAGAGAAGAAAAAGAATAAGGTCACTGATCCGAATCAGTAATTTTTAACTCAGGTCAGCGAGTCAATGCAGATGGTTAATGTAATCCCCGGGATAAAAATCAGTGGTCATTGTGTTCGTCCCACAATCGGAACCACAGATAGAACACTCACATAAATGTTGGAGCAGTAACAGACAATATATTTTTTTGGCCATGTCACAATAGACAATGACGAACCACAGATAACACTCACATATTGTTATAAAATAACATAAACATTATGATTTCATACATAGGTAAGGGCCCTTGTGTTCAGTAACTCATACGTGGTTTATATGTTTGGGGGGCAGCTACTACTAAAACTTACCCAGCCATATTAGACTAAAAATTGAACTATTTTAAGGATTTTTCTGCCCGACATTTTCTCGTAAAAATAGTCAAACAATGAATGACGACTAATAATTGTACAAATATCATAGTGCACGATTCATTTAAAAAATAAATAAATATTCCAGCCAAAAACAACAGCCTAGCAAACAGAGGCGTACCTAGAGGAGAGGGGGTTCAAAGTCGAAAGTCCCCCCCGGGCCCCAACTTGAGGGGGCCCCCAATTTTATTTACATTAAATATTAAACACATCTCATGTCATGGTGTCGAATGTCAAAATGCAGGGGTCCCCTAAAAGGCCAAGCCCCCCCTCCCCCCGGGCCCCCAAGTCCCACGGTCGGCACTGCCAGCAAAGTCGGGATGTACTATTCAATGGACGCCCGGTAGTGGAGTTATAAAATTTGGGCCTTATAAAAGTTTTTAATGTCCATTGAAGATTATGAATGTAAAAATAGTATATTTAAGGGGCCTTCACACATGAAGTCGTTAAGAGTCGTATTTCGGCTGTTTTTTTTTTTTTGTAGTAAAAAATGAAAGTAGACTTAGGGAGATTGGGTAAGTGGACACAAGTCATTCAATAGCAGAACGAAAAATTGGAGCCGGACATGGCTTATGAAATATCAGCTTGCGGTTCTAAGAGTGTTTGACCATTAGCGTTTGACGGATTTTGACCAATGTGTATTTCGTTTTGTGTTTGACAGTGTTTGACGGTATGTCCTCGGGCTGTAATACTTTTTACAATGTTTAAACACAAATACCAGCTTTATTCAATCGTTAAGAAAATGAGATAAAAAATGACATTATAGCACCAATAAATTAAAGAAAATTAATATTTATATTGAGATAGATATAATCTTGTTATCATTCTAGTTAATATAATAGACTGCAGAGTTCACTCGCACCCCCTAAGTGCAGACCAGATAGGTGCACATGTCAAAATAATTCATGCTTCGGCGTAAATTGTTTTTTTATTCTTTCAAACTTATGTCCTGTTCAGTGTTGCATATCATGTCACCTGGAACTACACATATACATGGTCGCGATAGGTATAAACTCTTAAAAGAACAATTTACGTTTTGTCTGCAAGGCTATGACCATGAAAACACATTTTTAATTGAGCACTTTAACTATTAGGCAGCCGGAAATAAAGCACACATTCAGACATCCGATATCCCACCAGCAATATCTCTTCGTCACAATTATTCTTCAATAACCAGCCCGCATTGGTTGACGTTATCAAATGGTGTTTTTTTTTTCCCTTACATTTGTCTCATTTGTGTGTCTATAAGTTGTGTGTGCCATAAAGAAAATGAACTTTTGTTTTATTTAATACCCTAAACAAGGCTAATTTGTGGCCAAAATGTCAGGACGACACCAAATCTAATCATTAAACTTTCTCTAAAAAAGAAAAATGACAAACAAAGGGAAGATAAAAATCTGCGCTTCTTCTTTCTCCTCTATAATTAACTCCCCTTTGTATTTACCATCATCACGGTGGAAATCCACCGAAAGTCACTATTTCAGGAAACAAAAAGCAATAAAGACATAATGGAATGATTTTTTTTAATGGTTTGATTGATTGTTATGTAGTTTTGTTTTTTTAATTTCTTAAAACAAAATGAAAATTGTTTTAATACCTAGAAAGTTTTGTGGTTGTAGAAGATCATCAAACTCATAATTAGACTTTAATGGAGCGGACAGGAGAATCCAGAATGGTAATAAAAATTCAAAGTTTTTGAACAATTTATGGTTTCCTCCCTTGGTCAAAACTCTATATACGGAATGAATGCGGGCAGGGAAAAACATTTTAAACATCTCACTTACAAGACTTGTGAACCGTTTCTTTTCTACCTTCGTGCCTTTACGGTTAGAATAATAAAAGACTCCACTTAAGGGGGGTGGGGACACATTGACAAAAGGGAGATAAATACCAACAAGGGGGGAGAAAGCAAAGGGATGAGGATTACCCATTGTGAAATGATCGTTGGAGTATGCAGAGTGGGTTGAGACGTTAAGTGGAATGTTTGGCGTCCCGGTTCAAATCCCGATGTTTCATACATTTTTTTTTTCTAGCTTAAAAAGGATCTAGACCAGGGGCCGGGCCAAGCTTTGAGCCGCCGACCATATTAGGTTTTGACCGGTGGGTCGGACCAAGACTTAGATGGACTTAGTGATGCCATGGACCAATGTACCTTTAATGTAAACGTCACAACATAAAGTCAAGTGGTGCGCTTCATTTTGAAACGTCCGGCAGGCCGCCGGTCGGTTTTTTAACAGTACGGCGGGCCATTACGCCCATGATTAATCTAAACCTCAGATGAGACTGGAGTGGTTACACTTTTTGGAATTGAAAAACATGTTTGTATTTTCAAATCCCTGAAAAGACGAGTGGAATATCCATACGTTTCTAATAGAATAAAAGCTATTTTTTTAGTGCTGCGTTAAATCGAAAGTAAAGAATTAATACAGCAGTATTCCAGTTTAAAATAAAACCATGAAAAAAATCAGATAATACAACAGTATCCCAGTTTAATATACATTATACAATCATGAAAAAATCGGATCTCCCCGAAACCAAAAAATAACCTAGCCTAGCGATCAAGCTTAAGGGGATGTAACTCTACGCGAAGGTTGTGCAGGGTTACAGCCAGTATATCATTAATTGAAAAGTTTTTGCGTGCCCAACTTTAACTTCCGCAACAGCCGAGTGTGCAATGGCAACGGAGGCACCACGGGATACAGTACCAAAAGCGCCACACAGCCATCCAAACACAGCTTCTAGATAGACTTGATTTGTGTTTAGTTTTTAATACACAGTCATCTGGTTATCGACGAGTTAATGGAAGCAAAAAAAAAAAACAATGAAGTTTTTTTGGCTTATGAGCAATGAACAATATCAATTATAAAATATGCGAAAGAAATAATTAATCAATGATCATGTTCAAAATAGTGGGAAATCATTTTTTTTAATAATGACGTTCTTAGTTAACGACTAATATCGTGGGGACGGATTCAATCAACGTCGTAAACCGAGGCACGACTGTTTAATGATTCTCTTGCGATTGTCATAAGGTTCTCTAGACACCATGAACTCTTATCAGTTTATCTGAACTACCGCGGGCTACAACAGGGGTTGGCGAAATTTAACATGGGATTGAAATTTTAATTCAAGGGCCGCCGATGTATGAGCAGATAGATGGAAAGTTTATAAGAAAAAAAATATGAAATAATTTATGGAAGCGTCACTGAAAGGAATGAACGCGTTATAGCAAAGGGCGAGCTAGATAAACAGCCTGACGGGTCGGACATGACCTTTGGGTTGGACTTGGCCCAATGGTTGGATTGGACTGATCTTTGATTGGGCCGAGGGTCGAACATAGCCTGAGGATTGGGCCGAGTTTTGATTTGGCCCGAGGATCGGATTTGGCCCGAGGGTTGGACTTGGCCCGAGGGTTGGACTTGGCCCGAGTTTTGATTGGGCCCGAGGGTCGAACATAGCCCGAGGAGTGGACCGAGTTTTGATTTGGCCCGAGGATCGAACATGGCCCGAGGATTGGACTTGGCCCGAGAGTTGGGCTTGGCCCGAGAGTCGAACATGGCTCGAGGATTGGATTGGACCGAGTTTTGATTTGGCCCGAGGGTCGAACATGGCCCGAGGATTGGATTGGACCGAGTTTCGATTTGGCCCGAGGGTCGAACTTGGCCCGATGGTTGGACTTGGCCCGAGGGTTGGACTTGGCCCGAGGGTTGGGCTTGGCCCGAGGGTTGGGCTTGGCCGCAGTTTTATAAGAGGAGAAAAACAACAACAACAACGAAGTACCACGTATTCGTCTGATCATTTCATTGGCTGCCTCAGACTATTGCGTCATCACCCGGCCACTCTCGGTACAGCGAACTGTAACGACGCCTGTAAATTATAGATGCCAGTGACACACAAGTAGAAATAAAGTGGCGGGGGTGCGGGATGGGGGGTGGGGGCATGGGGGGGTTGGAGTATGAACGACGAGATGGAAGGGAGACTGCCGTTGCATAGGTGCAAGTATCCTGTCACGTGATCAATGGCCGTACCACAGTCACCAGGATTTTCATAATTAAAAGGGGGCTTTTAGTGAGTAAACCCCTGGTGCGGGCTGAGGTGAATTGGGGGGGATGGGTGAGTGGGGATATACAACTGAGGAGGAATGGGGTTGTGTCTGTGGGGGGGGGGAGGGGAGTTGGAACGACCGCCGGTACTGAACTAATGGTCACTGAACTGGCCACAACGTTTCATCAGAGGATTAGTGGATTTCAGGCCAAATGATCTGATAGTCAGGACGCTTGTTCTATAATTAAACCATTACGTAATGGTGGTTTTTTTCCAGCCACCCCCCACTCACCCCCCTCTCTCTCCCTCATTTATCTTTCCATCTTTGTCTCCGTGTAGTCTGTCTATTCATCGATGTAACATCCGCACGTCGGCGGAATGTATGTTACACGAAAAAAAAAATTACTAATAATGTGGATATGTTTTATTATGGCCATTGTTTTATTATGGTCATTGTTCTATTATGGTCATTGTTTTATTATGGTCATTGTTCTATTATGGTCATTGTTCAATATGGTCATTGTTCTATTATGGTCATTGTCTATTATGGTCATTGATCTATTACGGTCGTTGTTCTATTATGGTCGTTGTTTTATTTTGGTATTTGTTCTATTATGGTCACTGTTCTATTATGGTCATTGTTTTATTATGGTCATAATTGGAGTGACATAAAAGAAAAGTTTTAACGTATTAAAAAATATGCTTTGATATTTACTGACCGCTCGTTAATATGAAATACTGCATTTTTATTTATTTCAAATTAAATGATTTAATCCACCTATCCATCAGTCCGTCCGTCCATCCATCCATCCAGTCCGTCCGTCAGTCAGTCAGCCTGTGCGTTTGTCAGTCCGCCTGTCAGCCTGTTCGCCCGTCAGTCTGTCTTAATGTATGTCTGTCTGTCTATCCGTCTGTCTGTCGGCCTGTGCGTCCGTCAGTCTGTCTTTCTGACCAATCATACCTGACCATTCCTATAACTCTTATATTCACCTGCCTTATGTCGTCCATCTGTCAAGTATTTCATTGTATATATATATATTCAGGCGCATTTGATCGAAAATTTCCCCTGACCATTGTCCAAACGATATATAGTTGACCAAAAGATCCAGATACTACTAACAGTTCCGCATTATTTGTCCGGAACTTGTTTTTTTTTTTTGTTTCATTTACGCTACAATCGCAAAGACATTTTTATTATTAGCATCATGACCTATTTTAATTTGGAAGTGGACATTCCATGCTAAATATAAGATTAAATTACAGTCACATGATTGTAAACATAAGGATGATTTCAATAGAACTGTGTTTGTGTTTGTCTGATTATGAGTTTTTGTTGGCGTAATTATTTCTGTCTTTTTTCCCCGATAATCTCATTGCTTGATAGTCTGCCTTTTTATTACTTGTATGTCTTCATTTCATTCTTTCGATAAGTCTTACTTTCCAACTCTGTCTACCAGTCTCTATCCGACACTCTCAGTCTGTTTTCCAACATTGTCTCTCTGTCTGTCTATCGAACTCTCGCATTTAGTTTGTCCAACTTAAACTGTCAGTCTATCTATCCAACTCTCTCAGTCTGTTGTTTTTTTTTGCAACTTTTTCAGTCTGTCTTTCCAACTCTCTCAGTCTGTTTTTCCAACTTTGTCTGTCAGTCTGTCTTTCCAATTCTCTCAGTCTAATTTTTTTTATTCAACTTAGTCTATCAGTCTATCTCCCCAAGTCTGTCTGTCATTCTGTATGTCTGCTGACATATTAATGCATCGTTATACACTACTATGCGTCTGTCTATTCAGACACATAGTCAGTTTGGACCAATACAGTAGAACAGTGTTTTCGATAGACAACTCTGGATTACCTGCGCCCTGTTACCCAACACCCAACTCTTGGCGCCCCCAAATATTCCAACAGCTAAAGTTTGTGTGTGGCATTAAATAGAAGGAGATATATAAAATGACGAACTTACTCATATAGAACATGAAATAAAAATATCCATCTGGTTAGCATCATGCTCGATTACAGCTGGCAGGGGACGTCATTCAGTTTGACACACACAAAGCACCAAAAAAAAATCAAGTTGAGCAGAGTTGCGTGTCGCTATCTATAACATTGTCCAGAAGTACACTAACGATTATGATAGTTTTAGTTTATCACTACAGTTTTACTTCGTACGGCAGTTATCATTATCCATGGGGTATCACGCCACTTGATATCTTTCTCTCTCTTTTTTCAAAAACTTGCACCGTGCATTCACTAATCTTTTATATGCCACTCGTTAACAACGAAAACCGAAAAAAGATAAGGTAGATCGCTGGTAAAATAAATAATGGCTGAAAAGTTTGCGATTTACGAAAAAGTTCATTTTTCGTCCAACTTCATTTCTAATTGCTATCGTATCAGTGGCTGTTGTGGACTGGAGCAAGAAATGAAACAGACCAAAAAAAAAAGCAAAACAAAGATTTTGGTTATTTTCTTAAGTTTTGCCTTTTTTTTTTTACTTCTTTATTGTTGTTTTTTTTTATATTTCTGGAAATAAAATCGTTATTTTAGCTTTTCATTGATGGTCTTTCCTGGTAGGGTGGAAAGGGGGTGAGGGAAGGGGGGGGCGGGGGAGTGAGGGTCTGGTAGGCTCTAGAAGCTTCTGGAGAATAAAAATTTTATGTGGAATTTATTACTAGATGAAGGATGGGGGGGAGGGAGGGGGTAGCATTTGTGGGGATAGTGGAAGGGAAGGGGGAGGTTGAGGTAGTTGTAAAGCTGAGGATGGCGTGGGAGGGGGAAGGGTGGTGGCGCAGGGAGCTGCACTTAAATTGAACATATAACGTACATACATTGAGGAGAAAGGTGACTGGTCGTTGAGCAAAGTTATACGGGGATATATGAAAGAGAGAAAACATATTTTTTTTGGCCCAGAGACCATGTTGGACAGTATAGGTAAAACAATGACAGCTGGACATAGTAAGGTGAGTTTTGACCACTACATGTTGATGACCAGTACTTCGAGTGAGAAGAAACGACAGCAACTTCGGAAACACTGTCGTAGGTACAGAAGGAAAGCATCGTCAGTCAGGGAATTATGCAAAGTCATACGACGCACCTGTACGCTGTAGCTGGTTAACAGGTGAATTTTAAAACTTCATCTCTCACGATCGTCTCTCGACGATTATAAAGGAATTTCTTCACATTCTTTTTTTTTAAAAAAAACGGAAAATTGACAGGATATGCTCATGTGTGGGGCAGATCAGGGGGTTGGGAATTAAGGATTAACGAGGAGCTGGCCGAAAATTGGGAGAACATTGTCATGCAGTGTAGAGCGCTCGACTGTTGACCTCAAGGGGTTCTAATCCCGATGTGAAATCCCTGGGAATTCCTTCCTGTCTTGGTGAAAGCTCACAACTCTGCGCAGCGTATAAATGGCTACTCGCCATTACTTGGATACAGTATCGAGCTAGCCACATAGAAGTGCTAGTCACACATTGGAGCTAGTCACACATAGGAGCTAACCAACAGAGGAGCTAGCCACACAGAGGAGCTAGTCAAACAGAGGAGCTAGCCAACAGAGGAGCTAGCCACACATAGGGGCTAGCCACACATAGGAGCTAGCCACACATAGGAGCTAGCCACACATAGGAGCTAGCTACTTAGGCCCTGAGATGCCGTGGCTAATTATAATCTGACCCGATTTTTGACCTCAAAGTCTGTCAATTGAATCCTTTTACATTTCCCCCCTTTTGTTTTACATGCCCCAAAATTCTTTTACCTACTTTGAACTCTAAAACAACAATATATTGGATATAGTTTTATATTATTATTAGACAATCCACTACGTTTTACTGCATTATGTCTAAAACTACAATATATTGGATATAGTTTTATATTATTATTAGACAATCCACTACGTTTTACTGCATTATGTCTAAAACTACAATATATTGGATATAGTTTTATATTATTATTAGACAATCCACTACGTTTTACTGCATTATGTCTAAAACTACAATATATTGGATATAGTTCTATATTATAATTAGACAATCCATTACGTTTTACTGCATTATGTCTAAAACTACAAAATATTGGATATAGTTCTATATTATAATTAGACAATCCATTACGTTTTACTGCATTATGTCTAAAACTACAAAATATTGGATATAGTTCTATATTATAATTAGACAATCCATTACGTTTTACTGCATTATGTCTAAAACTACAAAATATTGGATATAGTTCTATATTATAATTAGACAATCCATTACGTTTTACTGCATTATGTCTAAAACTACAAAATATTGGATATAGTTCTATATTATAATTAGACAATCCATTACGTTTTACTGCATTATGTCTAAAACTACAAAATATTGGATATAGTTCTATATTATAATTAGACAATCCATTACGTTTTACTGCATTATGTCTAAAACTACAAAATATTGGATAGTTCGGATATAGTTTTATATTATAATTAGACAATCCATTACGTTTTACTGCATTATGTCTAAAACTACAAAATATTGGATATAGTTCTATATTATAATTAGACAATCCATTACGTTTTACTGCATTATGTCTAAAACTACAAAATATTGGATATAGTTCTATATTATAATTAGACAATCCATTACGTTTTACTGCATTATGTCTAAAACTACAAAATATTGGATATAGTTTTATATTATTATTAGACAATCCACTACGTTTTACTGCATTATGTCTTTAGTATGAAGGTGTGGGGGGTGGGGGGAGGAAATACAGGTCGATGAGTGATTTTAATCTTCAGAAAGACAGAAAGAGAGGAATGTGTGAACTGTACGAATTGCATCTGTGCATTGTCTCGCGCGATTATGCAAATGTCTATTGTGAAAGATAGAAGGTATAGGGGATAGTTTGGTGTCTATTGTGAATGACAGAAGGTAGGGGCTGGGGTAGGGGGGGGGTGGTCGGCGGTTTGTAAGATCAAGATTTAAAAAAAAAAAAAAAAAAAGCGAGAAGGGCGTGAATGGGAGAGAAGGGAGGAAGGGTGTTTGGTAAGTATTGGGTTTGAGGTTAGAAGGTGTAGAATTTCCTTGTCAGGTAAAAAGAAGATCTCGGGGTGCCCCGAACAATTGTCGCCGCAGACACTACCGGGGAGGATAAGCCGAATGCCTGTACAGAGAGTATTGACTGATTGTTGTACGACAGTTTCAGGCCGCTGGATCAAGCGCTAGTCGTTGTCTGTTGCACCAATACAGAGGACCTCATTTAGAAATGTACATTTTTTTTTTGTTTATCATCTCAACGTTTTACTAAGATTCAACTCCCCCCCCCCCCCCCCCCCAAAAAAAAAAGTAAACAAAATAAATAATAATAATAGAAATAAAAAAGATAATTAAATTGGAGTAAAAATGTAAACAAAAACTAAACGCTATTGTAATACTTTATATATATATATTAGGTTTCTTAAAATTGATTTGTATTTTTTTCACACCTAGCACATTTACTGTTGTCTTGTTACTTCCCTTTACATCAATAATGCTTGTGGATTAACAATTTCATTTTTCTTTCAAAATGTTTCAAATTTAATTTTCAATATCTATCGTATAACGATGAATTCCCAAATTATACCCCGACCCCTTAGAATTCAACCCAGTGACGAACATAGGAATTTGGGGGCCCCGGGGGGTTGGGGCTTGGCCTCTTAGGGGGCTTCTGCATTTTAACATTCGACACCATGACAAGAGATAATGTACTTATTTAATGTTTAAAAAATAAATTTGCGGCCCCCTAAAGCTGGGGCCCGGGGGGACTTTCAAATGTGGACCCCCCACTCTAGGTACGCCTCTGATTCAACCATTTGTGTGTGTGTGTATCCAAGAACGACTCTGGATGAAGGGAGAGAGAGAGAGAGAGAGGGGGAGGGAGAATTTTGTCTTGTTTTAAATTCTCATTTTATGGCCACATTTATTTCGTTTATATGGAGGAGTTTAGAGCTATGGGTCTTTTTGAATCATTATGTACATAAGTGTAGGGGTCGTGGGTTTCACACAGAGTGTTGGATCAGTTGCTGGTTTTTATCTTTAGAAAGAGTTCAACGAGGTTTTCCCCTATGTCTTACATCAAGCGGTATAAATTAGCAAAGTGTTTTTATTACGGCAATAAATGTAAGCTAAATACATTATCTTTTGTCCATGGTGGTTTTTAAACATTGATGAATTTCTAAAATAGTTAACATGATTGAAAGTGCAAAGTTAAACTTTGAAAAACAAAAAAAATGTTCAAGATTCAATGTTCAATGTACGGAGATAAATCATAAGATGTAATTTGTCCCTAAAATGTGGACAGGTTGTATAAGATGTCAGTCTCTCTCTCTCTCTTTCCCTTTCAAGTCTGTCTGTTGGTCGGTCTGTTGGTCTGCCTGTCTATTTAAGTATGTCTCTCTTCTGTCTGTCATCCAAATGCAGGGAAGTCAGACTCTTATTAAGAGTTCCCCCGAGGGCCTACTGGGTCACACTGACCCAACTTGAGCAGTGATCGATTTAAGAAAAAACACCAGTGCCGGGGATGAATAAAAAAATTCTGCAGAGCCGTGGATAAATGTCTATGGTTTCATCCCCCGGCAGGGATATATTAGCTAAAGCAGAGCCCGAGGATGACAGGGCGGTAAATCGACCCCTGATCTTGAGGGCTACACAAGACACCTAACTGAAATCTTGTAATAAAAAGTGTTGTAGAATGTATACGAATAATGGTACATTTACTTTGACAGCCAGCTACGATCATGACTAATTCAGAAATTAAAGAGAATGAACTATAAAAAAAAAAAATTATCTGCAAATTATAATCATATGCAACAGAAACCAGAGCTGTTGCTATTTAGAGGGGTGAGGGGGGTGGGTGGGGTAGATAGGTAGTACTTGGAGGGGGGGGGTAAACAAAGTAACCTTTGGCAGCCTTGCGGTTTTAAAAAAAAACCCACTACGAATGACACTGCTTTTAAATTATGGGCCGTTAATAATCTTGATAACTGAGATCTCCCTCCCCCCCTCCCCCCCTCCCCCCACACTGTTAGTTTTAGCACGAAGCCCCTGACTAAGGCTGAGGTTGCCCTTCTCTGTGGAGGGTCAAACTGTTAGCGATGCTGGACCTGCTATAATCTGGAACAGGCCCATAGGTAGAAATAGTACACGCCCCTTTAGTTGCAAAAATTGTTTCGAGAAAAAAATGTGTTCTTGTAAACGAAACAATGGATTAAGCTTTTAAGTTTTTTTTTTTTTGAACCGGTTATGCTAAATATAAGTCCGGACAGGGTACTTGGCGGGTGGGTCGCAATAGCATAGTCTGTCTATTCCTAGGAAAAGATTCCGACAGAAAGCTAATTACAACATACTATGAGCTTGATATATCAGTGTCCATAGTTTAACTAGGTCATATTAGTGTAATCTTCCCCAATCAACACACACACACACAACACATTCACTTTGAATGAAATTTTCAAGACAAAAGACAGACATAATCCATAGCTTCGCCAATGTCAGCGAGTGAATCAGAGTTCAAAATCTAGTTAGTTAACAAGCGAGGTTAATCGAATTTTTTGTCTGTTTTGTGATTCATTTTGTCCTGCATGCATGGATGCTAAGGTCTGCATGCGGCCTGCGGACCACCACGCCATGCTTGATTTAATGCAGTATCTAACTTTATTTCGGAGGGGGAAGATCTAACATTGTTTTATTTACGTTGTTACAGACAGCTAACCAATGAACCACAGTAAACCCAATCTAGTTGTTCAAAGTACACCGCATCTCATCGCAGCACCAAAATAAAAGTGCCCATTATAACACATTGGCGGATTGGTGGCCAGATTTCGCAAGTAAGTCTGCCAAATGTTTCCCTGTTTTCATTTTGAACACATTAATTTTTTTTCAGTAACACTGGCAGCTACACCCCCAAACCTCCACTCGCTCTTCTTTCCTCCCTTTTGTTTGGATATGAATGTAATCCTTTTAGTCCAGCGAGTCTTTGATCTATTTATAAAAAAGAAAAAGGAAAAAACTACTTTTATTAAAAAAAAAATGGCAGCAGAGAAGAATTTAGCCTGATTGTAAAAAAAAAATAATGGGGGGAAATATTAGGCCATTAAAAACCAACTTGGCATCAGGCTTAATCCGCTAACAGTGACAACAGAGATCCACGGACTTGGAATCGGTTTAGATGTGAAGACACCCTGCACCAGTCTGTGGAATGATGACACACGTTTTTTTTTTTTTCAAAGACTAAAGATGAACGCCTATGAAATAAACGCTATCACTATATTCTCTCTTTGATACGTTAAATCAAACAAACAAACAAACAAACAGACAGACAATCATCCAGCAGAACTAATCGAAAAAATGAAACTATTTTCAGATATTATAATTTAAAATACCCCCCCTCCCCCAGCCCCGTAGCGTGAACATTCTACAGCAGGGGTCAGGCATTCTACAGCAGGGGTCAGGCATTCTACAGCAGGGGTCAGGCATTCTACAGCAGGGGCCAGGCATTCTACAGCAGGGGCCAGGCATTCTACAGCAGGGGCCAGGCATTCTACAGCAGGGGCCAGGCATTCTACAGCAGGGGCCAGGCATTCTACAGCAGGGGCCAGGCATTCTACAGCAGGGGCCAGGCAATAGCAGGTTATACATTTTACTAAGTAGAGCAAATAAGCAGAGGGGGCCAGACAAAACGCAAGGGGGGGGGGGAGCCGGCCCCCTGCCCCACTATATCCACTATATTTTTAAAATGTTGTATGCTGGGATGTTTATAGGTTTATGGAGGGAGGGGGGGGGTCTTTTCGTAAATACTTTGAGATATTTTGGGTAAAGGGAGGCCCCTAAACTTCAGAATGGGTTAGAATGTTTACTGGTACGGGGGCATCACTGCTGCCATTGGGCCCGCGGTCGTTGTCTATTTTCCCTGTACCTAAGAGGTAAAGAGAACGCCCCTGAAAGTAAAATACAAATATCGGCACAAAGTGGCTCTTTGTTTAGTCTAGTGCGTCTCTTTATATCGTCTAGTGCGGCTCTTAAAAGAGTTCTAGAGTGGCTCTTGATGAATTCCAGTCCGGCTCTTCATGACGTCTAGAGCGGCTCTTCATGACGTCTACAGCGGCTCTTCATGACGTCTAGAGTGGCTCTTCATGACGTCTACAGCGGCTCTTCATGACGTCTAGAGCGGCTCTTCATGAAGTCTAGAGTGGCTCTTGACGACGTCTAGAGTTGCTGTTCATGATGTCTAGATTGGCTCTTGATGACGTCTAAAGTGGCTCTAGATGACGTTTAGAATGGCTGTTGATGACGTCTAAAGTGGCTCCTTATGACGTCTAGAGCGGCTATTCTCGACGTCTTGAGTGGCTCTTCATGACGTCTATAGTGGCTTTTCATGACGTCTAGAGTGGCTCTTCTTAAAGTTGGTTGACTCTTGATTATACCGATTCGCTTTACTATAATTTTTTTTTTGTAAAAGATAAACGAGAATGCACATCTCAGTGACTTTATGCGTGACCACCACCATGACTGGACTGACAAAAGTGACCACCACTGATGTATGGAGGGTATCACTGAACTCTGGTATATAGTTCTATGGAATCTACATGTTTTTGATTTTTATCTGTGTGATATGTTTCTAAAATTTATATTTTACTGCGGTCTGTTTAATATGTCTCTATTTATGAATAAACAGACAAGTTGCGAATTTGAAAGATATTTTGACAGACATTTACACATAAAAAGACAGACAAATAAAATTCATGAATAAAATAAAACAACTAACAACGAAGAGAAATCTGAAAATGGACAAGTAAATTAGAACTCTTCTAAAAAGTAAACAACAACAACGACAACGCAAATAGACAACTGCAACAGGATGACTTGAACTTCTGATTCATTTACTTCTTTCTTTCATCCATGCAACCCGCGCAACCTGCCTTCCTCCCGCGCATCTCACGCGCCCTCTCACCATTTCACTTCTGTTACGCAACTGTCCCTGTTGCACAATAAATGTGGCACTAGTCAAGACTTTCTAATTTTAACGACTAATTAGTAGCAGGCATCGGCTCGTCTCGTGCGCGACTATCTTTATATTTATTCTTTTTCTTTTTCTTTCTCTCTCTCTCTTCCGCTGGCTGTCTCTTTCTTTTTTGGATTTCTCATATCATTAAAAGAAAAAGACGCAGAGTGGCCCCGTGAGAGGGGGGGAGGAAAGGTTTCCGCCCCCCCTCCTCCCCCAGACACACGGCCCCTCTCACCACTTCTACTTCAACCCGTCACAGTCATTCTATCTCCCTTACTGTCTTTCTATCTTTCTTTCTTCTTTAATTCCTCTTCCTCTCCATTGAAAAGCTCCTCAAAACAACTCTACCGAGGGGGCGCCCCCTCCCCCCGTTTCACACCGCCCCCACCCCCTACCCGCCCCCCGCACCTTAATCTAAGACTAAACTTTTATGAGTTTTTTACACCCGGCACCAGCACTTGGTCCGCCAGAGGAGTCTCAAATTGAAAGGAAGTGGGGTATTAAATGATGGGGGGAGGGGGAAGGACGCCACCATGACGTGCTGTCGACCAGACATGCTAAAAGGTCACGAAGGAAGCAGTCGGCGGAGGTATAAAATTGGATGAAATAATAGAAAGAGGGGCCGAAAACAACAGAACGAACAAAAAAATAATCAGAAACAATGGAGAAACAAGGCTGTTTGATATATTTTGTTATGAAGCTAAATTTTATTTATTGAATATTTAAGCTTGGATTGGATTTTAAAGACTGTTTGCAGAAGAACACTGCGAAGCCAATAACGTATCTCTTCTGTTATTGCATATTTCAGTGGATCCCAGCCTGTACCGCAAAGGGTGCGAAAGTATGTCTGCGAAAAAAGTTCACGAAAATATAAGCTTATTTTCATAGTGGAATGCGCTCACCTTTCTAATGCCAAACTTGAAGCTCAGTGGGTTTGGTGATGAGTCACACAGCGACTATTCTTCAAACTCTGCGTTGTTGCGAACGGGAATTATATGTTTCCTTGTAACCCCCCCCCTCCCTTGCCAAACCTTTTCCCGAACCCCTAGTGGGTGTCCGCGTACCACGGTTGAGAACATAGGGTTTACTTAATCGATCTTATTTCAAATCAATATTTTATCATGCGATACTGTGTTCGTAACCCTAATTACAATTGACATCATCAATCCATTAATTCCTCCATTCCTGTTAATTTCATTCCACGTTAAAAAAAACAAAACAAAACACCAAAACAAGAAGTTAATGTTACCTCGGGACGACAAACAAAAAAAAAAATTTCTTGCTTCCCTCTTTATGTCATCATTGCTGCATCAATTCATTCTGCTTGGAGTAGTACCACCACCACCACCACCACCACGGCAGTCTTTAGAGTCTTGCACAACTTGATCGAATTTCAAGCCCATATCTTTAGCTACGGAACATAAGCCACTTAGCTGACACAAAATCATATCTTCACTCTCCGTTTTTTTTTTCTCTCTCTCTCTCTCTTTTATCTCCTTTGTTCATTCACCGTACAGAACAGTTTTATCCAGTCCCCCCCATCCCCCACCCTCCCTCACTTTTATGAGTTTTTCTTTGATCTGTCTTTGAATGATGCTTTGACCTTTCTTGTGACGTAGTAAACCGAAGCGAGTCGTGTATGGAATGGACGCGGTCAAAAGTCGGTAGTGCTCATCATTTTATTTAATAAATTTAATGGATGCCCGTATATTGAAGTCATTGAGATATTAGTTTTTAGAGCCCCCCTCTCTGCCCTTGCCCTTCTCTCTCCCCCCCCACCCCCCGCCTGGTCCTCCCTACAAGACTCGTTTAGGGTTGTATATTTTTAGATCACGGATTTAACCTAAAGTTTAAAATAATTCGCTTATACATTTATTGGAATGATGCGTCCATTTCTGAATCAGGAGTGTCCTGAAGAATTGATCTCTCTCTCTCTCTCTCTCTCTGTCTGTCTCTCTCTCTCTCTCTGTCTTCTCTTCCTCTCTCTCTGTCTGTCTGTCTCTCTCTCTCACTCTCTCTGTCTCTCCTTTTCTATCTCCCTCTCTCTCACTCCCTCTCCCTCTTTATCTCTCTCTCCCTCCCTCTCTCTCTCTCTCTCTCTCTCTCTTTCACACACACACACACATACACACATTCGTACATTCAGTTACTGTGAAATATTTTCTCATGCCTTTGAAACATTGCGTGAATGCAAAAAAAAAAAGTTAATATCAGTATATATCGATTCTCGATATTGGATTTATCGCATTTGTCTACCTACTAAAACTTTATCAGGTGTGTCACTTGCGGCTACCTGTTCAACTTCACTGAACCTTCTCAATGAGGCAACCATTCGAAGCGTGGTTGAAGCATCACTTGTTACAAAAAAATATTACTAAAAACAACGTAAATATTCAAACATGGCTAAAAGTATTTTATTCAACTGAAAAAAAAAATTAACAATGCAATTCAATCAATTCTATAATTACCTATAAATATATATGAGAAGAAATTAAGTAAATTAAGTAAATAATAACGAAAAAGTTTGGTGACAGTTGTATCCTGACACACAAGACACAACCCTGTCGTTAGAGAGTTTCACAGTACACCTGTCAGTGAATAGGGGGACGGCATATGGAGCTGATATGTCCAGGTCTTTTTTTGCCAACCAATAGCAAACCTAATAACGTGTGTATCTGGCCAATCACAGCTAGTAGTAAGCCAATAGTTGGGTAGCTGTAAAATCAATGGCTGAACAATCAATAGCTTTACAATCAATAGCTGTACAATCAATTGCTGTAAAATCAATAGCTGTAAAATCAATAGCTGTGCAATCAATATCTGTGCAATCAATAGCTTTGCAATCAATATCTGTGCAATCAATAGCTGTACAATCAATATCTGTACAATCAATATCTGTGCAATGAATAGCTGTGCAATCAATAGCTGAGCAATCAATAGCTGTGCAATCAATAGCTGTACAATTAATAGCTGAGCAATCAATATCTGAGCAATCAATATCTGTGCAATCAATAGCTGAGCAATCAATATCTGTGCAATCAACAGCTGTGCAATCAATAGCTGTATACATATTTCAGTTCGGTCAGTAACCTTGGGACTCTATAAGAAACACGTAACAATAATCTCTTTATAATTTTATACAATAAATGATACAACTTTAAGAGAATGCATAAATGTACAGTTGCATTCAATAAACGACCATTCCAGGTCTCTACTTCCTATACAGACATGTGCATAATTATGGCTTCCAAAGACGTACAGCGAGAAATGCATCTGTACACTGCACTCTGTGCAAGAACCGCCAATTGTGTGCACGACATGTGACATACAATATGACATTCAACATAAGAATATTATTTGAATTCCCATTTGTCTTGGGCATCAATAATTTGCTAAACAGATGAGAAGACAACAGTGTCAAAAATCCCTTATATAGATTTGAAATCGCTATTGAGCTCAGAATGTGACAAATAGAGCGAAATAGTTCATCATTTCTTTAAATGAACTCCCCCCCCCCCAATACACCTAGCTGTTGTAGCTTGCCTCTTTAGCTTCGGTTTTCTCTCTCTCTCGCTCTGTATATCTCTCTCTTTGTCTCTCTCTCTCTCTCTCTCTCTCTCTCTCTCTCTGTGTATCTCTCTCTCTCTCTCTCTATGTATCTATGTATCTCTCTATGTCTCTCTCTCTCTCTTTCTCTCCCTCTTTCTTTCACTCTCTATGTCTCTGTCTATGTCTCTCTCTCTCTCTCTCTATGTATCTCTCTCTATCAAACTCTCTATGTATCTCTCTCTATGTCTCTCTCTATCTCTCTGTCTCTTTCTCTTTCCCTCTTTCACTCTCTATGTCTCTCTCTCTCTCTATGTCTCTCTCTCTCTCTCTCTCTCTCTCTGTATGTCTATGTCTCCCCCCCCACCACCCTTTCCCTGTTTATGGTTCGAATTTTCCGTTTAACTTAAAGAATAATTAAAAAACATAAAACCACAATCAAGGGAAAGAAACGAGACAAAGACAGCGTCGGGCTAATTTGTTGTATTTTTTTTAAATGTTGATTGTTGTACACAGCCACCCCCAGGACGGCGCAAGATATTGACTAAAACATAAATCGCCAAAAGCTTTAACCCATAAAATCGTCTCTGCCAAAGGCCATTTAATTGCACGGCGCTGGCCGACTCAAGTCTGAAAAAAGTTCTGGAAGCGCCATCCACAGCCGATGTATTTTATTTGTTACCGTAATAATATATAATCATGAGTTCAATGTTTATCTTTTAACAACAAAAAATAAACAACAACAGAAAATTCTGACGGTAATAGGAAAATAATTAGCGTCAAAAACTGTAATTTGTTAATGTGTGTCTGCATGTACCTACGTATGTGTTATATATATGTGTGTGTGTGTATCTATTTGTGTGAATCTATCTGTCTGCACTGAGATGGTCAATACAGAGCTGTAACAATAGAGATGACCAATTGGACGTAGGGTCTGTCCATCTATGCGTCTGGCCAGGAGTTTTCTTTTTTGCCAGACAACTAATTTATTTTTACTTGCTGTATACCCGGCGTTGCTCGGCAAGTCGAGGTGCCCCGTGACAGTTAAACATTTTTTAGTGTTTTTTACCTGACACGAATTGGGCCCCCCCCAAACCTACCCCATCCCTTTCCCCACACACGCACAACTGGGCTTACAATTAATGTATGGTATACCCCCCTCCTTGAAATGACGTGAAATCAGTAGTAAGTAACGATTTTCGTCCTTTCTACTGTCTATCCTTTGGTCTTTCTGTCAAACGTCTCTTGCTTATTCTGTCTGCATGCCCCAACGTCTGACGGTCTGTCTTCCTTACTATGTCTGTCTGTCTGTCCGCCTCTGTGTTCGCCTGATTGTCGGTGTCTCCGTCCGTCTGTCCATCTGTCTTTCCGTCAGTCTTTCCGTTTGTGTATCTCAAAAAAGTAGAAACAAAAAATTCGATTTCAGTAGGGGGATAGAAATCCTGAAAAAAAAAATGGATTGTTCTACATGGAGCTATAGACACTGGCTGTCAGAAGTGGACATTTGATTGGACATAGAGCGATGGGCCATAAATATTACTCTTTGACTAAAAATATGTAGCAGTTGTCCCCCTTTTCCCTTCTCTCTTTCACACACACACACACACACACACACACACACTCACACGCATACACAAACACCACTTTTAGTACTGCACACAACTATCACCCACCCACATAAACACACCCACACCCACACAAACACACCTACCCCCACACACACCCACACACCCACACACACCCCCACCCATCAAACAACGAGGACTATAAAAGAACAAGTCGAGTGGAGTATAAATTCACTTGCTGTATATCGGCGCTGTCAAAACGAAAAGTAAAAACATGCATAGAATGTTCAAATTAGTCATAAAATGTTCAAATTAGTCATAAAATGTTCAAATTAGTCATAAAATGTTCAAATTAGTCATATAAAGCTTTAAATTAGGTGGGGTTGGTTGGTTGGTTGGTGGGGTGTGGGGGGGCAATTTTTTTTTTTTTTTAAACTACACTTGTATGAAAGGAATGATAAGGTTGAAACATCTTTAGTTTTACTCACTGTCCCCACCATAAAACATTTTTCCCGGGAAATTGTTTAAAAGTGAACCGGAAACAAAACTTCACTTTGCTGCCCCCCCCCCCTTCGCCCACTCCATAGTCGTCCCTCCACCCACTTCTTTCCCCCTGTTCATTTTTTTAAAGAGCGTTCTGGGAAGAAGTACAGGATGAAAGGCGAAATAGTGGGAGTAGGTTGGTAGGGGCGGGGAGGCGGGGGTGGGTTGGAGAGGGAAGAGAAATCAGGTTTTTTATGGCTTTCGAGGGGGAAACGAAGTCTGGAATCTGCAAAGAACAGAAATTGTGGCTTTACAAGAGGACTTACTTCAAACATTTTTGAATAAAGTTAAGAAAAAAAATCTCCACTTCATGGGGTCGGTGTCTCCAGCAACTGTTGTCCCATCTAGGTTTGGCGTTGTCTTTACATTATTCAAACCTGGCTGGGCTGCCAATGTCTGGGTTTTTAACCACAAGATCTTGGGTTTTGTTTTGTGTCATCTTGGGTTCAAGGGTTTATTTTTTAAAAACTATAGAAATTCTCGGATTGTTTTCACTTTTCATAGTATTTCCGGATTAAGGTTACTATGGGCCTAAGGCTTGTTACCGAAAAGGACCCCACACAATGAGAAAACATCAAAAATGCTTTATTTGCCTAAAGGTTTATTTGCCTAAAGGTTTATTAGCCGAATGGTTTATCCAGCTAAGTATACATAATTGAATTAATCCGTTTTTAGATCTCCCAAAATAAATATTAAAAATAAAAAAAAAAAAAAAAAAATTATTGCAGGAAATGCTGTCGATTTCAAGTAAAACACACATCTTTGAAATACAAAAATACCCAGAAATTACTTTTAAGCGTTTAGAATTTCAAAACATCTCGGATTAAGGGTGTGAAATGATAACCAAAACATAAGTGTACGTATTATCCCCCTTCCACCCCACCCCGTTCCTTTTCACCCACTCTTTCTCTTTTTTCCCCAGTGCTATCAAAAACACATTCTAATACATATTGCCATTTGTTGCATTCACCCACTTCGCTTTTCCACCCCCCACCCCCCCCCCCCCCCGCCCGACCCATATCTGTTTTCGCAGTAATAAAAAATGCCGGACATCACCGGACCATGTAAAAATGTCTGTGCGTCCAGTCGCAATCATGTCACTGTCATAAAAAATGTACACCAACACAAAAGAACCCACCCACACACACACACACACACACACGCACACTATGCGGAGTAATTATGACATCAGTCCTAAACACAAAAAAGAAAGAAATAGAAAGAATTTTATTGTTTTTTTTTTTTACCTGCGCAACAAATAGTTGATGGACATATGAAAGAAGAAAGAAAAACCAAACAAACATCGTGTAACTAATAACTGGGTCGGTTCTAGAAAGGGAGATGACCTGATTATGGGGAAGACGCTAGTGTGGTTAGGACCGCGAATAATAATAATAATAATAATAAAAACAAAATAACAGCAACAACTTGCCACCGGGTTGGGATGAGGAGGAGGAGTGGGGAGGGGGGGAGGCAAACAATATGGCGGTGTGAGTGATTAACACCGTGACAATAGCGGTGTATAGGATGTGAGTGATGGCGCTCGGGGGTGTTAGAGCTGTGGAGGTAGCATAAGGGGGGAGGGAGGCTCTGAGTGTTGGGAAGGTGATGGGGGAGACGAATTTGTGTGTAGGGTGGTGGAGGGAGGAAGTGGGGAATGATTACTGCCAGTTAACCGTTATCTGTTTGTCGAAGTATTTTTTTTTTAATCATTGGGTAATTTTCAATTTGTTTACGCGAGCGACGCACGCGATTTCCTGTCACGTGGTACGCTGATTTGTCTGTCTTGTGGTACAATAAATGATTTGTCCGTCACGCGTTACGCCAAATGATTTGTCTGTCATGCGGTACGCTAAATGATTTGTCTGTCATGCGTTACGCTAAATGATTTGTCCGTCACGCGTTTCGCCAAATGATTTGTCTGTCAGGCGATACGCCAAATGATTTGTCTGTCATGCGGTACGCCAAATGATTTGTCCGTCTCTGTAGTTTCCCTTACATTTGTTCACATACTCACTGTTGTGCTGCGACATGTAGCCAGAGAAATCATTTTGATAAAGTGATTAGGCTTAATAAATGTAGCTATGTTTATACAATATATACATATATTAAACAAACTAATCCACGCAGACGGAAACACGCACAAACGCAACAATTCATAAAGATGATCATCTCTATTCACACATTTCTAAAACATATTGCGGTCTTTTATGAGGACAGACTTCATTCATCGTGAGCTATTTCTTTGGGATGCGATTATTTTTTGTATTCTTTAAAAAAAAAACGGTTGTCGCACGCACTCCCAATTCAGTTGAAATGCCCTCGGGTCCTACAGAGCTGTTAATACCTATTCTGCCCCACCCCCCGCCCCCTCCAGGTAGCACTGATTTTTTCAATAGCTCCCGTCGTACCTCCCTGTTCATTGTACATTATAGGGAAATGGTGGTGAATAAGGATCTAAGAGATGAACATCTCATCCTTAGAGGTACTTCACCGATCGTTGGTATCTGAGAGTGTCAGTGCACTCCACCACTTTATTATATCTAACCTGTGGTGTGCCGTGCGCCCCAAAGACGTGCAGTACTGCAGGCGCCGCGGATTACGTGGCTGTCGGATCCTAAACAGCATGACTGCCGGTACAGGCAGCGCGACGGTTTTAAACACGATGCTATTACAAGTCTAATGTATGATTCATGCACCATTTACTTGGTGTGTGACGACACTCGCGTTGGTCACCGACAGTAATTTTGAAAGGAACGAATCACTCACACATTTGAAAGAAACGAATCACTCACTCATTTGAAATAAACGAATCACCCACTCATTTGAAATAAACGAATCACTCACTCATTTGAAATAAACGAATCACTCACTCATTTGAAATAAACGAATCACTCACTCATTTGAAAGAAACGAATCACTCACTCATTTGAAATAAACGAATCACTCACTCATTTGAAATAAACGAATCACCCACTCATTTGAAATAAACGAATCACTCACTCTTTTGAAAGGAACGAATCACTCACTCGTTTGAAAGAAACGAATCACTCAGTCATTTGAAATAAACGAATCACCCACTCATTTGAAATAAACGAATCACCCACTCATTTGAAATAAACGAATCACTCACTCATTTGAAATAAACGAATCACTCACTCATTTGATAGAAATGTATTAGTGAAATCGCGACTGGTATCCATTCCAATAAAATCATCGATTCACTCTCCATGTTTAAATAATATGTTTTCGAAAATGTAAATAATCCTTTTTTTTTTTAATTTTTGTTTTGTTTGAAAGAAATATGGACATATATTTATATGTTTTATATTTGATGTTCCGAAGAAACGTTCCGGAAGAACCCCCCCCCCCCACCCCCATACCAAGTCATGACAGTAGGCAGTAAACTGTGCTCTGCCCCTGGCGACTGACACTGACCTCATCATTTGTCCCACGTCAGGGGCGAGCCATTTCATTTAGAGGACTGCTCAACCCTGCCCCGCCCCCCCCCCACCCACCCAAGTCCCCCGGCACTTGCCCAGTGTCGGAGACGTGAGCGCGTGTGTCAGCTGTAGGTAGGTTGCTAAATTGGCTGAGGTGACGGGGGGTGGGGGGAGGGGGTTGAGAAGATCGGACTTAAGTGACGACGCCCCGTCCATAGATATCCGTGGTCTCCATCCTCACCCCTCACACACACACACTAATCTCTCCCACCCCCACCCCCGAGCACCCCTCGCACCCTTCCACCCCAACCCCTCCACCCCACGTTCTTCCGACATCCTCAACACGACAAGGACGAAGTAGCCATGGGTCAAGAGGGACACCCAAAGCTTGTCTCCCGGTGTTGTGTTTTTTTTTTCTAATGAGGGAGGGGGAGTCACGCCCCCCCCCCTCATTCAAACCCCGGACTCCAATGTTTTACAGGGAGTTCTCACGGCATAGGGGGGAGCGCACCGCCTGATGGATGTGTATAAATACATTACCGGGTTGACGATGAGTTCAGTCCCCTTGAGTGACATAGATTAGATACTGAACCAAAGGGAGATAATAGAGTTGGCACTGAGCTAAGGGTGGATAATGCTGCTTGTGGAAGTATGTTCACTTTGTAGAATGTAGTTTATTACTTTATTAAGTCCAGCATGAAGTTAATACATCTGCACTAGTTGTGTCATTTTAAACACCTATGTTCACTCTTGTTTACTTTGTATTGGTTCATTTCAACGTTAGTACAATGGACACTAATCCATCTCTTTTACAGTACATCTATAGCCATCAATGCATCTTTGAAAGATAGGGGTAGCAGAGAGGTTTAAAGAATCAATCTATATATATATTCTTTGGCTGTCTATAATTGTCTGTCTGTACGTCTGTCTGCAATATTGTTTTATACGTGAAGATATTGTGACCACTTTGTGTAGGAGCATTTGATCACTGTGTAAAATGACCTATTGACCACCGTGTATTGGACATATGATCACTGTGTAAAATGACCTATTGACCACTGTGTATTGGACATATGATCACTGAGTGAAATGACATATTGACCACTGTGTATTGGACATATGATCACTGAGTGAAATGACCTATTGACCACTGTGTATTGGACATATGATCACTGAGTGAAATGACCTATTGACCACTGTGTATTGGACATATGATCACTGAGTGAAATGACCTATTGACCACTGTTTGTAGGACCATTTGATCACGGTGTGAAAGAACTCATTGGACCACCATATGTAGAAGGACATGTTGACCACTGGTCAAATTGATGTCGAGCATATTCAGTCGTATTCATAGACGTACATATCGACCAGCCAGAATATAAGGGTCAACCAAGAATTCGGTAGCAGGACACGTTGACCAATGTCCATTTCCGTTAGGAATTCATTCATTCTCGGTACATGTTGGTGTATTAGTTAAGTAAATTCCGGTCCCCTTGCACCCATTTGTACCGATTAGTCTGCGCCCCTTGCTCCGTTAATTCACCCTCAGTGGACACTTGACTGGACAGCTGAATGTTTAGCCGTGTGTTGGACAGAGATAGCTTTGCAAGAGAGGTAAATAGAGAGAGAAAGGGAGAGAGTGAGAGGAGAAGACAAGAAAAGAGTGAGAGAAAGGATAGAGAGAGAGAGAAAAAAAGGAGAGATAGAGAGAGGGCAAGACAGAGAGAGATGAGAGAGAAAGAGAGAGAGAGAGACAGAGGGGGAAGACAAGAAGAGAGTGAGAGAAAGGATATATATATATATATATATATATATATATATATATATATATATATATAGAGAGAGAGAAAGAGAGAGAGAAAGAGAGAGAGAGAGAGAGGGGGAAAGACAAGAAGAGAGTGAGAGAAAAAAGGAGAGATAGAGAGAGGGCAAGACAGAGAGAGAGAGAGAGAGAGAGAGAGAGAGAGAGAGAGAGAGAAAGAGAGAAAGAGAAAGAGAGAGAAACTGTGAGGAAAATTTGTGGCACGTGTTCGAGATGGATGATGGGAGTTCTCCTCCATCATGCGAAAAAAAAAGCGCGTCACAATTTTCCCTTTCACACTCTCACACTGTCCAAACACCACCACACCCATTTCCTTCACCTCCTTCCCCACCCCTTCCCCATCTCCCACCCCACAACTTCCAAACAATGTATCAATCACTTCTTTTGTCTTAGACATTCACTTTATTTATTTCTTACTCTCGTCTCTCTCTCTCTCTCTCTCCCACTTCATTTCTCCAGCTCCAGACCAGATCAAATTCATCTTACCATTTGCCAAATATGAAAACAGGCAGAACTGCAAGACGACAGGAACCAGGTCAATCCGTCTTGATGCACGCGACATGCGCCATAGTGACAACTGGGGGGGGGGGACAGTTGACGCCCCCTCTTCTCTCCACTCCCTTCACACATTTCGAACATCTTAGAACAACATTCGAAATTTTTTTTTTATCCTTTTGTGTTTTGTTAGTCTTAGTTGAAAGGAAATGCGGTAACGTTAACTCACACACACACACTCACACTATCTCTCTCTCACACACTCTCTCTCTCACACACTCACACATACATACATACACACTCACACAGACACACACACACACACACTCACACACACACTCACACACACATTTACACACACACACTCACACACACATACTAACATCCATACCTACTAACGCGCACCCATACAAATACGCACATGTATAAACAAACGCACACATAGAACAGGCACACAATAACACACACACACACACACCAACAAACACACTCAGATATAGATTCAATTTTGTTTTATTCACTCTACCTTCCGACTAATTTTGACTTTTAAAAAAAAAAAAAAAAATTTCACACCTTTGAGATACATTCTTTCCTCCCCACCCCCTCCCGTCCACCCCAGCTTGTGTGTGTGTGTGTGTGTCTGTCACCTGGAGTGAAACCTCTCCCCCCACAAAGTGTACATTTGAGTACCCTCCTCCCCGTCCACATATAAAAACTGTACATTCCCCGAGCGCTGCTTAACCCCCCCCCCCGCCGCGCCTTTTGGCTCTGCAAGACACAAAAGCAAAAAAAATTTATGGGACATCAGAGACTTCTGTTCACCTTGGCTCTTCTCTGGAAATCTCTCCCCCCCCCTTTCCTCCTTTCCTTACACCCACCTTCCCTCTTTACTCACTCAAACACACCCTACTAATAGATGGGAATAGGGGGAGGGTATTGGGGGGGGGGAGCAGTGCTGCATTAAAAACATTTTATGGGCCCGAATGGCGCATTTCGCCCCCCGAGAGTAGTGCTGACTTTCTCTCTCTGAGCGAAAGTGGTTTTTGGTCCACGCGGGGGTGTACCTGCCCATCAAAACTTTATATCTACGGCCCAGCCCGGATCAAGCTTTATTCGACTTTAATGGGCTAATACTCACGTCTGGTCTGAGGCTCTGCCCGTCAGATGATTGGTGAGTCGAGGCGCGAGTGTGAAATCATTTTTGAAAAAAAAAATTGGTTGTTGCATTCACTCAGACAAAAGTCTTGTGGAGACAAAATTCTTGTGGAGACAAAATTCTTGTGTAGACAAAATTCTTGTGTAGACAAAAGTCTTATGGAGACAAAAGTCTTATGGAGACAAAAGTCTTATGGAGACAAAAGTCTTATGGAGACAAAAGTCTTATGGAGACAAAAGTCTTGTGGAGACAAAAGTCTTGTGTAGACAAAAGTCTTATGGAGACAAAAGTCTTATGGAGACAAAAGTCTTATGAAGACTAAATTCTTATTTATGGAGACAAAAGTCTTGCAGAGACAATTGTCTTGTACTGCGTAAGTTCAGTTATAATATTCTGTTGCTCTTGGCTGAAAGATTTTATATATATGAATCGTTTTATTGTGGTCTTTTTTTTATTTCGTTTTTTTATGTGATGGTCAACACTGGTTGTTCAGGGCCGAATTAAACCGCAATATTTATAGTCATATGTATAGAAAATGCTATATAAAGGTACTGAGTTTATTGAATACAATTAACATAATAATTCATAATAAAATGACTATACGTTTGAATATACATAACTTTCATTTATAAATAAATCGTATATGTTGTCAGTATAATAATTTATGCAAATATATACTTCTATGTTTGTGCTTTGTATGTAGCATTAAAAAAAAACATCAATGCATTTTTCAATAAGAGTTATGACCGGCAACACTCACGCCTCGCCCCTACTGTAAAAGCCATCTTTAGGAGAAAAGAGAGCAATCTAAGATACATTTTATCACTGGCCTAGACTTCCACTTGCTAAACTGCTTTTAAAAAAAATGTTCTTCGCCGACAGAGGTAACGGACCTTTGGTTCTAGATAAACGAACTAGAACCTAGGAAGACGATGTCTCCCTTACACTTTGTCCCGTATCTACTTTTGGACCGTGGGGGCTCACCTTTAGACGACCTCCGCGGCTATTCTAAGGGTTGACCAGTAAGAGCAAGAGAGATAGAGAGATAGATTGAGAAGAGAAGAAGAAGAAAAAAACAACCAACAACGGTAAAGACAGAAGGGTGAACACAACGAATAAGGGGGATGCAAGTTATCGAGTTCCGTCCAACAACAACACAAAAAAAAAATTTCTTGGGAGCGTGATGACCTGAATTGAAGATAGCTTTTGACACGACGGATCCAGATAACCATGAGAACGACGAGTTTCGGGCCAGATCCCCGGGACTCTGTAATTGTGTGCACACAGGTTGAGAACTATCTTCTTCTTCTCATAACATCTGGAGTTTTTCTAATAAATGGGTGTATGTAACCCGAGGGTGTGGGGGGGGGGGTCTTATTGTACTTCGAACGATCGGTCTTACAGAAGAGATCATTTTATAGCTTCATGCGGGGGGGGGGGAGTGGTTATGAAATGTTAGGTATATACAACCCATTGTTTTTTTTTTTAAGGTAAACAATTTAAGCTTTTATGAAACCTATTATTGATTTAGCGTAAGTTAATAACATTTTATAAAAAAAAAAAAACTAAATTTTAAAGAAACGTTCCTTGTCCTGAGGACACCTCCCCCATCCCCTCTATTATAAAGCTTAATATACGACACTGTTAGAGCCGTCTGTAGAACCAACCTATATACGATAGGGGGAAAAAATTGATATTGGGGAAAAAAGTAAAATGTATTCATTGATACATAAAATGATATCGTTTTCAAACAGAAAAAAAAAGTCACGCTTTACAGCAGGAAAATGTGAATGTGTATAAACACCCCCCCCCCATCCCCCGCTACCCCTGTATCCCAACCCCTCTCCATCTTACTGTACTGCTTTCCTTACTTTCGCGTTTCTTGCAGTCAATCACTGATGATCGCATGTAAGCGTCATTCCCCCTCCCCCCCCCCCCCGTGGGTAAGGGGTGGGTCCATTTCCTGCTATCACCACTCTGCACCCTCCCAAACCCACTCTCCCCCCCCCATCCCTTTACCAAGGTGAGCATTGTAAAATGTTAATGAGTTCTCCATAGGCGATGAGGACAAATCTGAACAGCGAAGAATATACTCGACTGGAGAGTGATGGAATGAAGACAAAGTGTAAAAGCTGTGGAAGAAGAGAGAAGAGTCCGGTGAATGCAGATATAGATTCCCATATTGATCAGGTCATTGCTGTTACAGAGGTCAGTGCTGTTACAGAGGTCAGTGCTGTTACAAAGGTCAGTGCTGTTACAAAGCTTGGCTGGAGTCGTTCGTAATATTTTCGCAGTATTTTTCTTGAAAAAAAAAAAGCAAAGCAAACAGCCACATTATGTTTGATCAAATGACCATTTGTACATTGACGCTGTTACCGGTATATTTACCTGCTCTTAGTCTATGCACGGCAGAGGAATGTTGGTCACGGAGATAGTGACTGTCGGGTGGTGGGGGAGGATGTTGACTTCACTACGTGTGCGTGAGGATGTAGGCTTAAACCGGGGAAGGGGGGTTGGGCAAGGAATAGGTGGGCGTGGACAAGGATGTTTATCTCATGCTCGGGGGTGTGTGTGTGTGGGGGGGGGGGTGTAGCCAGTGTTAGGGCCGGGAGCGTGCCGCTGTTCATCTGTCGCCGGGGACTTTTGACAGTGTGGCACATGTCATTATATAGGTGTCATGCGTGCACCAACACAAGTCATTTTATAGGTGTCATGCGTGCACCAACACGTGTAATTATATAGGTGTCATGCGTGCACCAACACGTGTAATTATATAGGTGTCATGTGTGCACCAACACATGTCATTATATAGGTGTCATGCGTTCACCAACACGTGTCATTATATAGGTGTCATGCGTGCACCAACACATGTCATTATAGTGGTCTCCCTGTAGCCACTTAAGTAACGTCACATGTTCTAGTCAGGCTGTCATGGCGCCATTACTGTCGGTCGCCTGTCCAGATAGACCTGCTGTAGACTTAAATAAATTAACATCGTGGTACCTGGAGCCCCCATTGGAGCCCCACTTAAAGTGTGTCGCATGAAGCCACTTGTCATGTCCCTCATGGAACCAGTGGCCATGTCCCACTTTAGTGCCACTTTTTATGTGGTTCATTTAGTCATTTGCCATGTCCCACTTTAGAGCCACTTTGTATGTGGCTCATTTAGTCATTTGCCATGTCCCACTTTAGAGCCACTTTTTATGTGGCTCATTTAGTCATTTGCCATGTCCCACTTTAGAGCCACTTTTTATGTGGCTCATTTAGTCATTTGCCATGTCCACTTTAGAGCCACTTTTTATGTGGCTCAATTAGTCATTTGCCATGTCCCACTTAAGAGCCACTTTTTATGTGGCTCATTTAGTCATTTGCCATGTCCCACTTTAGAGCCACTTTTTATGTGGCTCATTTAGTCATTTGCCATGTCCACTTTAGAGCCACTTTTTATGTGGCTCATTTAGTCATTTGCCATGTCCACTTTAGAGCCACTTTTTATGTGGCTCATTTAGTCATTTGCCATGTCCATTTTAGAGCCACTTTTTATGTGGCTCATTTAGTCAATTGCCATGTCCCACTTTGGTGCCACTTTTTATGTGGCTCATTTAGTCATTTGCCATGTCCCACTATAGTGCCACTTTGTATGTGGCTCATTTAGTCATTTGCCATGTCCCACTTTAGTGCCACTTTTTGAGTGGCTCATGTAGTCACTTGTCATGTCCCACTGTGGGGCCACTTTTGATGAGGCTCATATAGTCAAATTCCCAACGAGTCTGACTTTAATAGACTCGTAGCAGTCCAGCCACAAGACTTAGATTTCGACGTGGCACATCTTTCAAACCAAATTAGGTAGATCAAATTTTAAGTTAAACACGTTTCTATGTCTGTGTCTCTCTCAGATATATTTGCATCGTAGTTTCTTATATTATAAACCTTTCATTAACAATACATTACTACCATGTCAATAACATTCTTTACTGATAGACGCTATCGCTATTAGCTACTTTCACTTTCACCACTTGACAAATTGTTGTATCCCAAAATGGTGTCATGTGACACTATTTATAAAATACGACAAATGCTATAACTATTATACATATGATCTAATATTTTTGTTTTAAAAAGTTTTTTTTATTATGGTATTTGGTTGGTTGTTGATAATGAATTAATAAATTCCCCGACTGCATAAGTTACGTAATAAAAGTATCAGTCGCACGCGATAGATAATCATTATAATTTAATATAGTCTTCCATCTTCACTCGACACGCGCCCCCTTCCCTACGAGCCCCACCTCCCAACTCCCTTCCCCATTTTCCAATTTGTTTTTCTCACCTCGTCTCCTTCTCTTCGGCTACAAGACTTCCTCGCTCATGTCTCGGGATTCAGACGTCTATCACCAACATCAATCAGAAAGTTCATCACACCTATCTATGAAAGCTTAGAAGGAAAAGGGAAAAAAAAAATGGAAGGTACAGGCAACGGTTGGAGGATGAGGAGGATGGGGGGAGGGGGAAACAAGATGGCGGTAGACTCTTTCTGGATTTCCCATTATGCAACATCCACGACCGCCCTCTCTCTCCCTCCCCCCCTACTCTCAACGTGTGTTTGTTTTTGCAATCCCCGTCGACAATGAATGGGCGTTCCGCTTTGGTGGCACCCTTCGTCCATCCTCAAAGGCCCGGCCGCAAATGAGGCTGCAAGACAAATATATTCGCCTCCCTTGAACACGTGTCAGTGGCCTATGATTCTCTTCCCCTTGAAGTGCTACAGTGGCCTATGATTCTCTCCCCCTTGAAGTGCTACAGTGGCCTATGACTCTCTCCCCCTTGAAGTGCTATAGTGGCCTATGATTCTCTCCCCCTTGAAGTGCTACAGTGGCCTATGATTCTCTCCCCCTTGAAGTGCTAGAGTGGCCTATGATTCTCTCCCCCTTGAAGTGCTACAGTGGCCTATGATTATCTCCCCCTTGAAGTGCTAATGATGTGCTCAAGAAATAAGCAACCATTTTGTCTTCGGCGGCACCTTCCCCCCCCCCTCCCCCCGGTACTCGTTGTTTTTTCTCTCTCTCTCTCTGTTTTCTCTCACTCAACTTTCTCTCACTCAAGTTTTCTCTTAATTCTGTTAAAAAGAAAATCTGAAAATGCGTGAACTCCCATTTTTTTTTTTCGAAATCCAATGTCTAATGGTCTCCCTGTATGTCTTTTATCTAGCTATCTATCTTCGGGTGTGCAACCCCCCTTCCCTTATTTCTGAGTGAGTGTGTGTTTTGTGTGTGTTTTGTGTGTTTCCCTTTTTTTCTGAGAATAAGAGGGGAAAAATACCTAGAAATAAGTATAGTTGTAAACAATCTGGTTGTGGAAATCGCTTAATGCTCGAACTGTTGGGACATTGTTTAAAATGAATCACGCGCCGAGGTGTGAAATGTTTTTTTTTGCAACCTGCAAACATTCTCCCTCCCCCCCACACCACCACCACCCACAGCCCGCCCTGCACGGGCGCCGTTATTTACTGCATGGGCTGTTAGCAAGCTTTCATTTATATTTTGGGTTTTCTTCGTCTGTTTGTGTTTTCCTTTTTTGTACGGATACATTCAGATTTCTGTGAAGTTTTCTAGTTCAAAGGAAAAATGTGAAAAAAGTAAGTTGGCGAATGACAGAGTTAAAAGAAAAAGTGTGTGTTGTTTACTGTTATGTGGGGTGTTGGGAATACCACCATACAGCGGTCTCTTTTAGTCTTGTGAGTAAATAATATTGCATCTGGGACACCTACGTGAGCTGCTTACTCGGTGTGTGTGTGTGTGTGTTAATGTGTGGAGATTGAGCGGAAGGTTGTGAGATGTTGCAAAAAAAAAAAAACACCAAAAACGTGAGCGCCTCATATATTAGTAAAGGAGCCTCATATATTAGTAAAGGAGCCTCATATATTTGTAAAGGAAATTCAGATATTTGTCAACGAGCCTCAAAACTGTACAATTTTTACGTTACATTCAAGTGGATTTATTGTTATTGAAAGCCAACAATCTTGTTTAATAACAGCATCTATGTTAACAGCCTGTATTTCAAATCAATGTCAGGTTGCTCAATTACGGTTAAAATTATTTCTGTTTTTCTTACTTTTGACTTTTTTTACTTTGGAAGTTTTAACTGTTGACATTTTTACTTTGGAAGGTTTTACTATTGACATTTTTACTTTGGAAGTTTTACTATTGACATTTTTACTTTGGAAGTTTTACTGTTGACATTTTTATTTTGGAAGTTTTATTGTTGACATTTTTACTTTGGAAGTTTTACTGTTGTCATTTTTATTTTCGAAGTTTTACTGTTGACATTTTTACTTTGGAAGTTTTACTGTTGACATTTTTACTTTGGAAGTTTTACTGTTGACATTTTCATTTTCGAAGTTTTACTGTTGACATTTTTACTTTGGAAGTTTTACTGTTGACATTTTTATTTTCGAAGTTTTACTGTTGACATTTTTACTTTGGAAGTTTTACTGTTGACATTTTTATTTTCGAAGTTTTACTGCTGACATTTTTACATTAAAAATTTTTAACTTTTGACTTTTTTACATGAAGTTTTATTTTTTCCACTGTTGGCGGTTTTTTTTTTTTTTATTTTACCTTTAACTTTTTTTTAAAGTAGGCTGTTGATTGAACAGTTATATTTCTTGAGTTAGTGATGAACAATTATCGACGAAACGGTAGGCTATTGATTTTATACGCCCTTGTCAGGTTTGATTCTCATCGCACAGCAAGTCGTAACTTCACCTGTCCAATTCATTATTTTTTGTGTTCATCCAGGAAACATACGCTACGAAATATGTTTTTAACATCTCATTTATCTTTTTTATCAAATACGATTTATTTATACATGAAGAAGAAAGACACGAGAACTCTATAAATTATACAAGTTTAAATATGTATTGATCAATACAAAATTATTGCCCCCGACTGTGTGCAATCAGGAAAGGGGGGGGGGGTAGAATTAACGCAAAATTGCAAATCTAAACAGAAGATATCGTTCTACTTTGCGCGAATATTCGGCTCAGTGTTTCTCTGTGAGTGATATTGTAGGTGCGTGCGTGCGTTTGTGTGAGTGTGTTTGAATTAAAACAATAAGCTTCTAACGTTAAAACTTTGAAGCCAATAATGGTCAGTTCACGTATTATATATCGCCGACGGTGGACGGGGAGGTGTGGTGGTTGTAAATTTCCTATTTTTGTTACATTGGGAATTTTTTGTGTTAAATAATGTTATATAATGTTTTTGCGTTATATAATATGTGAACGACCCCTAAACGTAACCTTTCTGTACTATGTATAGAAATTGTATTCAGTAAACAAAATTGCCTGCAAAATATTTTATCTCTTGAATCAATATAAATACACAATATTAAAATTAAAGTATCCTAACCTGTGTAGGGTCTTTCAGACTCCATTCATTGTTCATATTAGTTGATTTATATCAGTGCACACATAGTTTTAGCAAGTCAATATTATTTCTATACATATTTCAATGATGTAACACTAAGAATTTTTTTTTTTGGACTTTTTATTACATTTGAATTTTATTTCTAAGCTACTAATCCAATCTTTCTTTTTATTACTCTCCGCCAAGCCATGGTCGTGTCGCGTGTGTCCAACGTTCGAGTCTTCACAGCGGCTGTAAATATGATTGTGGCTTATCGGGTGTGCGCTGTCATTGCGGAGAGATAAATCTGAATGCAGGTTGTCCGCGGTGCGGTTGTTTTCTATGACAGTACCTGACGTGGTGAGCGGGCATTAAAAAACCCACCACCGGGTGGACTTATAGAGACATCTGTGACGGTCACGTTACCACAAGGCACTTGGAAATAAAAACATCTCACACTTACTTTGGGAGGGGGTGAGAGATGTATGTGTGGGGGGGGGTAGGGGTGAAGATTGGGGGAGTGGGGAAAGGGCGCGACATTATTCTTACGATGTTGACCCATCCAGACCCTCCCCCTAATATGTCAACACAAAACATATTACGACATTGAACGTATGGCATATGAAATAAAGAACAAAAAAAAAATGTTTATCGTAGGTAGTGGGTGGAGTTCATGTCGTAAATCACACAACATATATTTTTTTTTCAATATGTAATTAGCACCGTGTAATGCGGGCTGTTGGGGGGGGGGGAGAGAGGGGGGTGGGGTTGATGGGGGCATGATGGGGTAGCGGGGACTTCCCCCCAATCTGTTCAGTCGAAACCTGGAAGTCTGACGTTATATGCCCTGAACATTCTGACAGATTGTTCACCTGTTGAAAGGTGGGAGACCAGTACAGTCCGACAGCTGTCTCTTACTTACGTACCACAAAAATAAAGCTGTTGTATATTTGTATAATTATATAGTGCCGTGGGAGAGGGAGGAAGGGGGGGAGGGGGTTACAAATGATAAATCACAGTTTGGAGGCAGCGTGAACAAATAGATGGCTGCTTGGTGATGAAGCTATAAGTGTTGCATTGTGTGCACCCCCCTACAGCTCGCTGTGCTTTTTTTGTGTCAGTATGTCTGTCTTTAGTCTTTACCTTAAGTTTTTGTTTTAACCCCCCCCCCCTTTCCCCCTTCCCCACTTGTCCAGGTCAGCAGGACTATTCAACCAAATCATGATCATAAAAAAAAAAAGACCAGTACGCTTGACTGATTATATTGTGCAGTAAGAGGGGGAGGGGAGCGGTGGACCGGGGGGGGGGGAACTCAACCCCAATGTATGTCACCTATCAGGGACTGTAGTGTAGACCACCGCAACAACTAGGAAACACATGTTCGTGAAGTCAATATCGAATTGGAAGCGAGGGGGGTGGGTGGGAGGGGGGGGGTGTGCGTGTGCATGAGTGGACAGGTAGATACCACACACAATATATATATATATATATAGATCTGTGGTGGGCGCATGATTTGAATCGTGGGCCACATTGAGTTTTTTTTTTTTTTCGTTTTTTTTTAACTTTGAAAGAAAGGGCAGTCCAAGGTCAGATAGATCTATTGATTCTGTTAAAGTGTTACTGAACATTTATTGCGCAAGGGGGGGGGGGGCGGGGCGCACATCATCACATATCCGACAAGGTTTAACTCGGGCCATCACATGCCCGCCCACGGTGTTGCATGAATATTTTTATCATAAAATCATTATAATAACGCAACTAATATCGGCTTTGTCTATGTAATGGGGGGGGGGGGAGAATAATCCAGCATCGTCATATGACGAGTATAACCACAGGGGGTGGGGTGAGTGGGGAGGGGGTGTGGTGTTTGAAGGGACAACGAGTGCAAGCAGATGTAATCAGATTCACCGATGACTAGATAACGGCGAAAAACACCGTGGTGTCTGGTTCGATCCACACCAATACATCTTGTATTATTCACTCATATATTGATGAATATATAATCTATTAAAAAATCACGTTTTTTTTCCGCGCTATGAAATGTAGGTCAACCCAACCCCTCTCCCCCCCTGGCTCCCTGTATATATGCCTACTATTGCTTTTTATTAAAACTGTGAAATTTATGAGATTTTATTTATTTATTTTTTTGTTACTACTTTTTTTTTTTTTTTGGTAATCCATGTCGGAATTTATGCTTTGCAATTGGTTTGATTTGTTTTTCCCTTTTGTTTTATATCAACGTTAAGTCTTAGTTTTATCAAAATTTCTATATATTTGGTGTGTGTGTGTGTATGCATGTTCAGTGCGACATTTTTTTTCATTGGATGAATTTATTATACATGTCATGCGGGCCTACCACCGTAACGTACCTGACCGACGGGCACATTTTTTTTTTTACTTGTGGCAATCTTCTTTATGAACATTTCAAAATATCACAACGGTTACCCAACTCTACAAATGATTATATTGACTATTCAACTAATATGTTGGTACTCATTGCCGGACCTAGGATATTTGGGGGCCCGATGGGGGCCTGGCCTCTTTGGGGGGGCTGCATTTTGATATTTGACATCGTGACTTAAGATAATGTACTTAATAATTAATGTAAACAAAAATCCTGCCCCCCTCAAGCTGGGGCCCGGGGGTGGGACTTTCAAATTTGGACCCCCCCCTCCCCCATCCTAGGTACTCCTCTGTTGGTACTTTCATCATACATATTCCTTTAAGTTAATTTTGTTTGACTTACTTTAATTGTTGCCAGATTTTTTATAGACTTGATACTGTCATTATGGGTGCTCTGAAAGTGTTTGTGGTCGTGGTGGTGGGGGGGGGGAAGAGGCTGGGTCCAATGCACTTGTTCTCAAAGCAGGGGGTTTAAATCCTGTTCATGATGTGACACGGATTATCCCCCTCGACCCTCCCAGGCTAGGTACGATATTTATCAGTACACAGTGCAATCCTTGCTTTAGTCTTTAGTCTGTTATGTATTTGTAAAAACAAAAGCAATATTTCCGTTAGCCATAAAGGAACTCTGGAACTGCGGGATATGAAGGGACAGTTTGGCGACCACAGAGCCCGGCCGCCTCAAACTATTCACTTATTTCTCATCGGGGATCGAACCCGGGATTCTCAGGTTGACAGTCGAGCGCTCTACCTTCACTCAGCCATCTGTCCGTTTTACTTATCAGACTAATCTGTAAATGAAGCCAAGGCTAAACGAAGTAAACCATTCATTTTGTTATTATTTTTACAGTGCTATTCATTGCTGCAGGAATAAACGAAAGTTGATTAAAAACTCAAAATTTATTTCGTTAAAAAAAAAAGTGTTCTGTATATTTTAAAATAACAATCTTTTCTGTAAGCATCCCTCTGATTCAATACGTAATAAACAATAATTTTCTGCAAGAACCAATTTTTTTTCTTTCAAATTCTTCTCTCACCCCCCCCCCCTTCCCCCCACACTTCCTTTTATTTTTGTCTAATGTTATTTCATTTTTTAAGAACAGGAGTGTTGTGTCAGTCGTTACACCATATTTCGTTTATCCCACTGGTTTTTCTTTTATCTCGAATGTTTTTTCTTTTTAAAACATGAATATAAAGAATTCTTTAGTGTGTAAAATGGCTTCAGTGGTCAGGGGTCGAAGGTCATGCTTACGAAACCGACGGGACTGGTTTCCGGCGATTTTTTTCTACATAGATTACCTTGCCTCGACCCTCCCACCCCAACCTCCTTAATTTTAAAGCGTGAGTCCATTGTATTCTTATGAGTGGTTCTACGTCTGCTCTGTTTTACTCGATGGTCCCCCTCCTCCCCCCCCCGTATCGTGAGCCACTCGTCGCCAGGTCACGTGACGTGGCGTTATTTCCCTCCCCTCCCCTCCCCTCAGCCAAGTCATTCGGCGCCCTATTCGTTTCTAGTAGACACCTTCTATTGAACCACTGCATACCCGGTACTGGGGGGGTATGGTAGGGGGGGCAGCATTATCAGGGCGTCCACTTAACACCTTGACCCTTGTAGGCCGGATACGATACTCATCAGTACTGTGTACAGTCCTTACTCCTTACGTAGGTCAGCTATATGGAAGACTATTGAAATGGACATTTGCTTTCCAATGATTGCTGAGTTAGTGCGAGACCCCAACAGACTAGTCTAAAGGTTAGAGTCAAATCTATACCAACATTCTAGTCTAAAGGTTAGAGTCAAACCTACACCAACAGACTAGTCTAAAGGTTAGAGTCAAATCTATACCAGTTGCCCTATTTTTCAAATTAAAAAAATCCATTGTACCGGTGACAGTTGAAAAGTATTATTTTTCTCGGAAAATATAAAATTAGAAGTAAAATTGTATGTGTTGTAATAATGAGTGTGAAAAGTATCAAGTTTTGTTTTGGTTTGTTTGGCTCATATAAACTGGGAAGCGGTGTTCCAAGTGGAAATGCAAACATCTGTTGGTCTTATATTTACTTTAAATTTATTCTGTTCAAAGAATTCCAATTGTTTATGTTGTGACATTGTATACATACCGTATTGCAATAAGAGCTCTAGGCCAATAATATAACAACAACCTCAGAACTCTGCAATTTTATTCACCCGTCCTCAACTTGATAGACGCCGTAAATCTTTTTCTGCAATTTTCAACATTATCAAAAAATAAAAAAAATAAAAAAAAAATATTTAGCTCAGGACTGCATAAGAGTTTAATTAATTGGGTCAAATGTTTTTTTTTAAATAGTTTATTGAGAATACACACATGTTCCAAACTTTCAAATCGATTAAGTTAAGCTCTGAGTCGTTATTGAAAAAAAAATGATTTTGAATTCCCGAATTCTTAGCTTAGGTTTGAAAGTTAGTACCGCCAGACAAGAGTGACTTATATAAAAGTATCAAAAAACCAACAAAAAACATGAACATTTATTTGAACTTAATTTCTTTCTGAATTGTTTATTTATAATTTTTTTTTCTTTTCTTTTAATGCAGTACTTAGCCATTTCGTATTTTTCATATAACTCTTATAATCTATCCGCTATTTTGCTCCCATTCCCGTTCAACGCCGTACACATGACCTGCTATGTATTCCATAAGTAGGTCTATATATGTGTTCCGCTACAAGCGTTTGTGTGTATGTGTGTGTGTGATTGCATCTTGTGCGTGCTACGTTCTCACAGCCCCCCCCCCCACACACACAAGCACATCCTTACTTCCCGACTTAACATCTTACCTTTTTTTTTTCTCTTCCTTTCTTCACGGCATTGTGTGTGTTCCTGGCCAACCTGAGAGCTCAACACTTGAACATCCCCACAAACGTTTTGTGCCAGGTTGGCTGCCCCCCCCTCCATTTTTAGATTGTGTAAAGCCGGCCTAAAAGAGGGCGGGGCTTAAGTTCGGCAATCGCCCCTCCCCCTTTCTTCTCTAACATCACGTGATTACCTCCCTCTATTTTATTTTTAATCCGTTGAGTCCATTTGTGTGTGTGTGTGTGATGGGGGTGTCAGATGGAATCTAGAGGTGTACCCCCTCCTCCTCCCATCTCTCCGGGCTATCAGCCTCCTACCACTACTGCCATCGAACCCCCCACACCCACACCCATCCAAGTCTGTACATCCTACACTACTACTTACCCTAATGTGACGGACGGGTCCATAATAAATCGATGACTTAAGGGGGGGGGGGCTGCTTCTTCACGGAGGGGGAGGTGTTACTCGAGTGGACGAGACATTTAGAGACGTGTGTGAGTGTGTGTATGTGAGAGAAAGTGTGTGATAGAGTGTGTGTGTGTGAGAGTGTGTGTGTGTATGTGAAAGTGTGTGATAGAGTGTGTGTGTGCTTGAGTGTGTGTGAGTGTGTGTGTGAGAGTGTGTGTGGGTGTGTGTGTGAGTGTGTTTGGTGTGTGTGAGTGTGTGTTAGAGTGTGTGTGAGTATGTGTGAAAGTGTGATTGTGTGTGTGAGTGTGTGTGAGAGTGTGTGTGGGTGTGTGTGTTAGAGAGTGTGTGTGAGAAAGTATGTGTGAGTGTGAGTGTATGTGTGAGAGTGTGTGTGAGTGTGTGCGTGTTTGAGTGTGTGTGTGAGAGTGTATGTGTGAGAGAGTATGTGTGAGTGTGTGTGTGAGTGTGTGTGTGAGATTGTGTGTGAGTGTAAGAGTGTGTGGTGAGAGTGTGTGTGAGTCTGTGTGTGAGAGAGTGTGTGTGAGTGAGTGTGTTAGTGTGAGTGTGTGTGTGAGAGAGTGTGTGAGTGTGTGTGTGAGAGTGTTGTGAGTGAGTGTGTTAGTGTGTGTGTGTGTGAGTGTGTGTGAGAGTGTGTGTGAGTGTGAGTATGTGGTTGTGAGAGTGTGTGGGTGAGTGTGTGTGTGAGTGTGTGTGTGAGTGTGTGAGAGTGTGTGTGAGTGTGAGCGTGTGTGTGAGTGTGAGTATGTGTGTGTGAGAGTGTGTGGGTGAGTGTGTGAGTGAGTGTGTTTGTGAGTGTGTGTTTGTGAGTGTGTGTGAGTGGGTGTGGGTGGATTGGGCAAGAAATGTTCGAAGTGAGTGGGGACCTACCGGCGCCTGGTCACGTGACATCTAAAAAAGTTTAATTCATTTTATTAAAGAAAAAATTCACCATGATTGTTATAGTTATTTTGCTTTGTATCCAAGATTGAAGAAAAAAAGTGCTGTATTTTTAGAGCATTTTCGAAAAAAAATGCTCTATTGTCCCCGTTTTGTCTGTCTGTCTGTCTGTCCATCATCACGCTAGATCTCAACAACCATAAGTTCTAGACCCATGATGTATATATCATTTTGTAGGTCTTGGCCTGCTATGTGTGCAGCAAAAGTTCATTTCGCGATCTGACCTCTGTGTTTGTGTGTGTGTGTGGGGGGGGTGTTCTTTATTAAAAATTTTGTAATTTAATATATGATGTCATAAAGGGTCATGGTTGTGATGTTTTGATGCTGCCCTTCTACTTACATCGCGGGACACGGTTTTCTCACGCTCTGATTTATTAGTTCAGGTTTGTTATAACTTAATATACAATCGGTCATTAAGAACAGATGGGCTAATAGATCAAAACATTTCTTCTTGTTCATCACTGCGTACTGCAAGGAGAACTGGGTCAGATTTAAATATAATTTATGGTTGATACAATTTAACGTATCGGTTAACTTAAAGTAGAAACTTTAGAAAATTTTATGGGATAGGACCTAAGGCCTGGGCTCGAACCTGAGTCACTCTATTCGAAATAGTAACACTCTATATTAGTGGGTCTCTCTCTCTCTCTCTCATTCTCTCTCTCATTCTCTCTCTCTCTCTCTCTCTCACTCTCTCTCTCTCTTACTTTCTCTCTCTCTTACTCTCTCACTCTCACTCTCTCTCTCACTCTCACTCTCTCTCCCTCTCACTCTCTCTCTCACTCTCTCTCCCTGTCACTCTCTCTCTCTTTCTCTCTCTCTGTTTCTGTGTTTCTTTGTTAGTATGAGTCTCTTTAAGTCTCTGTTTCTCTCTCTCTCTCTCTATCTCTCTCTCTCACTCTCTCTCTCTCACACACACACACACTCTCTCTCTCTGTCTGTTTCTGTGTTTCTTTGTTAGTCTGAGTCTCTTTAAGTGTGTGTCTATGTTACCATGTGTCGGTTAGTCTGTGTCTGTTAGTCTCTTTTTAGAGCATTTTCGAAAAAAAAATGCTCTATTGTCCCCGTTTTGTCTGTCTGTCTGTCTGTCTGTCTGTCTGTCTGTCCGTCATCACCCTAGATCTCAACAACTATAAGTCCTAGACCCATGATGTATATATCATTTTGTAGGTCTTGGCCTGCCATGTGTACATCAAAAGTTCATTTTGCGATAGGACCTCTGAGGGCCGGGCTTCAGGGCTCCTAAGGGGCTTATATATTATATATATGGTCCCATTCTACATCTTGTACGTTCAATAACCCATTTATTTGGTGCGAAATACTGCAGCACGTAGTTTCACCAAGATTTATTAAGAAACTCATCAGAGCTATGCAACAATTGACGGAGTTTTCGGACGATTAAATGACTACAATTTCGAATGTTTTCAATTATGAGTCCTATTTCAGTAACCACAAACCACTTGTAGTTAGATTTAAGAGAAAATAATTTTTTTTTCAAATATGAAGAAACGTCTTTATAATATTTTTTTTTACAGATATATGCATTACAAAATTGAATTTATAAACATTTCCAAAATTTACAAATATTTACTGAAAGCTAACAAACGTACTGATACATAACATGAAAATGCGCTAACACGTCCTGTGTCCAGAATGGAACAGGCTTAATTGCTTTTTATTTTTGACTATCTGTTCTATATTTTGGTAGATTAATGCACGAAATTGAACATACCTAGGTGACGTAGCTTATGGTGTTTAACCGGAAGAAATAAGGATTCTCTTTCTCTCCCCCCCTCCCCATCGATCAATTTTTTGATCACTCCCGTCACACAAAAAACATCCCATAATTTTAAACCGTCAATCTTTTGATTTTACAACGTTATTCTTTTTAAACATTTATAAAACAAAAAAAAAAAAAATAAAAAGAAAAACAGAAACATAGAAATATGGAATCAGTTCACATTTACAGTAATCGTTTATTGATTTTCGACGTGTTCGTGTATATTGTTCTCTCTCTCTCTCTGTCTCTCTCTCTCCCTCTTTCTCTCTATCTTTCACTCTCTATCTCTGCATAAATATATATATATATATATATATATATATATATATATATATATATATATATATATATACATAAAACAAGCATTTTCATTCAGACTCAAGACTCTTATACTACGAGATCAGTTGTCAGTTTTTCTTTAAGAGGTCTGCTCCTTTCCTCAACGGATTTTTATCTCCACCCTCACCATTAACCTCTCCTCCCACCTCCCTCCCACAACACCCTCCCCCACCCCACACTCTCTCTCTCCTCTCAGCCCCGATCACTCTTTCTTTCCTTTTTTTTAAATTTTTTTAATCTCCTCCCATTTCTCCTTTCATTCTCTGCTAAAGACTTCGGCCGCCATGATGGATATATTATTATTTTAAAACTTTAAAAGTTTTTACAGAGTTTATTTTTTTTTCTCTCCAGTCTTCGATGGTGGTGTATGTAACCCCTCCCTCCTTTTAAATTCAAGTGTGTGCGTTTGTGCGTGCGTGCGTGTGTGTGTCAACTGTAAGAGCCAGCAGAGGCTAGCGTTCAAAACAATCACTGCACAAGACAAGGGAAAGGTCTGTTAATGATCTGTTTTAATGGAGATTGCTGTGTGTAGTACATATATAGTGTGTTTTTATTCAGATATTGTGTGTAAACATATAGTGTGTTGTTATTCTGATCGTGTGTGTGTATACTTATAGTGTGTTGCTATTATCATCGTATGTATTTACATGTTGTGTGTTGTTATTCTGATCACATGTGAATAGATTCAGGAAGCTTTCTTTAAAGTATTTATTTACAATAATAGTTATTATTATTTTTATTATTATTGTTATTGGTTGTAAATGATTCATTAAAAAAAAAAAGAAATATTAATTCTTGTGTCGTACACTAAATCCGTGAATTTTTATGATTTATTTTTATAATTTTTATAACTTTCGTTAGAAATGTATAAATAGCAGAATGCGCGAATATATTATGTTCTTTAAAAAAAAGGATAGACTTAGATTTGAGAACGAAATGTGTTGATCTAAGGTTTAGGACATTTTTTCAAATTAGATACAAGTATATCAGTTGCATCTTATACGCTGGAAATACAAATAGACGCATATAAATTATACAAATATAAATTAGGGATACGTACATTAGACACATACAAATTAGGCATACATAAATTAGACAAAATATAAATTAGAAAGATGCAAGAACCAAATGACCAATAATATGTAATACGGTGTCATTTGCGTTTTTAAAGAAGTATTTCTGATTTCTAGCCTCGGTCTCAGGTTACATAACTCTGCGCGGTGTGTCGCGGTGTGCTGCAGTGCGAGTAATCTTTCCTTGTGTGTTGGTGTGCTCATTGCTTGGTATGTTTTCTATTTAGAAGACACACAAAAAAAAAATACGTAATGTTTTTATATATTTGTTTTTGTTTGTTTTAGTGTGTTCTTTGAACAGTCTAGCTTTACTTGGAGCGAGAAAAGTAAAATACACTCACACAAAAATATTCAAATTTAGTTGGTGATAATGTTGGAGCAGTTAAATAAATTAAATAACTCACGTTCAGAGTGTTTGTTAAAAACTGGGATACGATTTCAAGTGGATGTGAAAGTTTTGATAGTATAAGTAACACTGGAGGTCACAGAACTTCATCATTTGTGTGTGTGAGGGAGAGAAAAAGGGGTGACCATCATCTTTATTAACTCTCCTCTTCTCTCATTCTCTTTCACCTGTGAGTCGGTTCTTGTTGATTTTGTTAATTTTAATTTCACATGCGAAGAAATAAAAAAAAAAAAATAAATACCAGTATTAACTGAGGATTGTACTAAGATGTGCTTCTTGTCGTTTCGTTTCTACTGGACGTGTTGAAGAAGTCAAGAAAGTGTTAGATGTAGATCTGTGAATAAATAAACAAGTAAGGTAGGGTACTGTTTAAATACAACTTTTGACTGTGTTTGTAAACTGACCGTGACGTTGGTGAGTGACTAGCATCCCCCCGCCCCCTTACCCCCCCCCCGTCCTCTCAATCACACCGAAATTGACCACAGTTGACCCCCAAGTTTCCTATGCGCCGCCCTGCTGTACATATTTTAAGTAAACTGTCCCCCTCCCAACCCCCTTTCTGTTAGTGTGTAGGTCATACATTGCATCTGTGCAGTAAGTAACTTGCTTTATTGTGAACAGTCTGTATTATTACATGTTTGTGTGTGTGTGTATTGTATATGTATGTATATGGTATGTGTCTGTGTGTGTCTGTGTTTTGTCTGTAAAAATCCACTAAAACTTTTGCAGTCATTAACAAAATATTTTTTTTATTTGAATACTTCTAGTTATGTTTAGACAGACAATTGGCATCTTACATCTTTATGTTAACGGATAAGGAACAACACATCTAATTGAAATGTTACAATTTATTCATTTCAACATGATCCTAGCAACACGGCATTTTGCAATTTTAGATCGGTGTTATTTTGCATGTGTCGTCCGTGTGTTGACAATTTGTTTGTGTATGTGTGTTGACAATTTGTTTATGTATATGTGTGTGCCAGTTTGGGGCATCTTAAAAAAAAATAATTTTATCAAATTTAAAATCAGTCACTCATTGTATTTTTTCATTAATAAACCGCTTATAAAAATGTTAGCTTCTACATTAAGAAACAAAATATGTTTCAGAGAGATTTTTTTTTCACAGAGAAGAGCAATGTTAATAATCAGAATTACTTCATTAGACACGTTCTTACACATACTGAATCAGACATACAGTCATCATAACACAATATACTTAGATATTAATTTCATCACACATAATCTTACAAAGATACATACAAACATACATGTATAGAGCCCAATAAACTGATATAAGACACTGTTATCACTCCACATTTTCTTACAAAGATACATTTGTAAATGTTTAGTGCACACACAAACTGATATAAGACACTGTTATCACTTCATATTTTCTCACAAAGATACATTTGTGTAAATTTTTAGTGCACACACAAACTGATATAAGACACTGTTATCACTTCATATTTTCTCACAAAGATACATTTGTGTAAATGTTTAGCGCACACACAAACTGATATAAGACACTGTTATCACTTCATATTTTCTCACAAAGATACATATGTGTAAATGTTTAGTGCACACACAAACTGATATAAGACACTGTTATCACTTCATATTTTCTCACAAAGATACATTTGTGTAAATGTTTAGTGTACACACAAACTAATATAAACATTACACAGGACTTGATGTGTGCCACAAAGAACTCAGTGTGTATCAATTTTTAGGTCTCCTTCACAACACACACACACACAGTTTAATAAACTTAATTACACGAAATATAACAGCATAATTGTAACATTTAAGTATACGATATTGTTATAGTTGTAAGAATGAATCCATTGTGATGATAACATGGATCACTGGACGACATAACAATGTACATATTTCGGACTAATTATTTACGTCCAATCATCCATGTTGTCATCACAATGGATTCATTCTTACAACTATAACAATATTGTATACTTATATGTTATATTGTAAGAATGAATCCATTGTGATGACAAACATGGATGATTGGACGACATAACAATATACACTTTTGGTCTAGTTATTCAAATAAGATACAAATATTATTTTAGCCCAAATGTGGCATTCTGTCATAGGTTTCTAGAACAAGTTCATTACATGTATTGTGACATTCATTACATGTATCATGACATTTATGTCAACCAAAAGTTGTCAATGAATGCCATACCTTAGTCTACGTTTTGTAGAAGTATTAGTACATCGCATGTTTTAGTTCTAATCAAAAGTTTTGTGTAACTATTTTAAAAAAAAAATACTTGAGATATAGCGGGCATAGGTCAACATTTCTGTTTCAAATGTATCCTCCCCCTTTTTTCCCCCAGATCCACCTCCATACTTGTGGTCCAAATTTTTCTCACTGATCATAAAAAAACCAAAATTTAATGACCACCTATGGCTGACTTTCGTCCATTGTCCAGAGATAACCATCTCACCCGCCGTCCTGGACCTCACACAGTCCCTCCCACCACCACCTCCTCCTCCCCCACCCTCCATGTCGTGTCCACCCCAGCCTGGGCATGGCTCGACCCCTGCACATCGGATGCATTCGCGATGAAATGTTTTTACTGCTTATGATTTATTTATTTTAAAATATTTCAGTATCTTTAGTAAATATTGGTTTGGATGCGTTAGAGTTGAAAGATTTGACGGTTGTGCTTTCTTGTTGGAATGGGATGGGAGGGGGGGGTTACATCGACATGTTGTAAGGACAGAAACTAGCTAATGTTTTTTTATTTAATTTTATTTAATTTTTCACTAATGGGTGAACTTTAAGCTTGATTTGTATTACTTATAGAATGATTTATATGACATACATGTCATTTGATTTATATGACATGCGTGTCATTTGATTTATATGACATGAGTCATTTGATTTATATGACATGCGTGTTATTTGATTTATATGACATGAGTGTCATTTGATTTATATGACATAAGTGTCATTTGATTTATATGACATGCGTGTTGTTTGATTTATATGACATGAGTGTCATTTTTTTATACTACGGGTTAACAGAGATTTGCTTTACTGAAGAGTGAATTGCAACAGGTTTACCCAAAGCTGTTTTGCATTGCCTAAAAACTGATTTGGATTGCCTAAAACTGATTTTATATGACAGAGCTGTGTGTCCGTCATAATTTAACGGCAGGCGTTATCTCAAGATTTATCATTACCAGCTGTAAACTTATGGGAAGCTTAGAGAAGTACAGACACACACACACACACACACATACACATACACACACACACACACACACACAACTACACACCTGTGTGCCCTACGGTGCCTATGAATATATTTCTATGCAAGAAACAAACATTATTTCAACCTTTAACATTGCTCGCGTGAATCCAAATATTTACTAAAAGTTATATAAATTTCAAATAAAGGCGTGTAATTTAAGGAATTAGAACTATTTTTGCGCGTCTAATATGTTAATTTTATATTTCAATATATTATGACTCTGCTATAAAGCGATTTTTATTTAAAAAAATAAATTAATAAGCTTAAATCAAGCATAAATGTATTATTTATTGTACACCAAATTGAAATCTTTTCTTGGAAAATCTTTTTCTCATCATGTAGGAATTTGTTGTTATACATACTCATTGAATTCTGCAACCTTCTACTGCCTGTATGTGATACGATAGTAAAGGGGTCGCCAAATTACGGCTCTCACTGCCAAAATATGGCTCCAAATGAGCCATTTTGTATTGTTAACTATTATCTCAATTCACCATTCATTTTGGTGCGTCTGTATTTTTACAATAAATAAGTAAAAAGTGACTCGTATTGACCTCATGTGTGACCGACCCTTCAATAGTAAATCAGAATAATAAACTTAATTCTTGAGTCTTTATGCCTGTCGATCTATTGTTTTGGCGTCCATTAAATGTAAACACAAGAGTTATGGAATTTTAAATAAACAAAAAAATAAATTAATTAAGTGATTCGTCGTGCTTAATACATAATGTCCTCTTATGTACTGTAATTTATGTGACATCTTGCAGGTGTGCTAGGAAATACTTTTCCGCTATTAAAATCTGTAATAAAACCGCTCGCTTATACAATAATTACACACAGACAGACAGACACACACACAGGATAAAAGCTGATGAGCTCGATGATTTTTTAAAATTTTAAAATGGCTGCAACACAATACACTAGTTAGATAACAGAATTTTATTTTAAAAAATACACGTTTCCAACCAAAAACTAAACAAAATCACGCAACAAATATTTATTTAGCTAAAAATGGACATCATATGTAAATGAAGTACAGGACAATAGATTATTTATTATGTAAATACATATAGTTTATTGGTTTGTACTGAAACAGAAATAGAGTAATTGGCTAGAAAAGCAAATTAAATCAAGATAATCCCAGTAATCAGCGCTGTTTTATATTATCTTAGAAGTGTTGGGAAATACGTTAATCTGTTTAGACTGCAAGTTTACATCTCTGTATGCACATTAGGTTATAGATATCTGTTTTTTTGTCCTTGTCATGTTTTATCTATATGTGTCTGTCTATGTATTGTCAGTGTGTCATGTTTTATCTATATGTGTCTGTCTATGTATTGTCAATGTAAGTGTCATGTTTTATCTATATGTGTCTGTCTATGTATTGTCAGTGTAAGTGTCATGTTTTATCTATATGTGTCTGTCTATTTATTGTTCGCGTATGTGTCTTGTTGTAGATGTGTCTGTCTAGGTTCGCCTCAGATGTTGTTTGGTGACAGATTTATATTTGGAGAAAGGACAAAACAAAAAACTCAACATAAACAACTTAACTTTGATATACCTTGACCGTGACCTGAATCAAAGTTCTTTTTATGGACATTGTAGTTAACAATTGAAAGGTAATTAGAAAACAAAAAGTATACATAGCGGCACCTTGATGATACAAATGAATTATGTTGGCCTGATATATGAAGTAAAGTATACAATATATTATCATTAAAGCCCATAGCTGTTTACAACTGTGGCAAAGTATAAAGCTGTTCCATTCAAAGGCCTATAGTTTAAATTATTCCTAATAGACTGGTACATTTATGTAAACACACTCATCTCCATCCATCCATCCATCCATCCATCCATCCATCCATCCATCCATCCATCCATCCATCCATCCATCCATCTATCTATCTATCTATCTATCTATCTATCTATCTATCTATCTATCTATCTATCTATCTATCTATCTATCTATCTATCTATCTATCTATCTATCTATCTATCTATCTATCTATCTATCTATCTATCTATCTATCTATCTATCTATCTATCTATCTATCTATCTATCTATCTATCTATCTATCTATCTATCTATCTATCTATCTATCTATCTATCTATCTATCTATCTATCTATCTATCTATCTATCTATCTATCTATCTATCTATCTATCTATCTATCTATCTATCTATCTATCTATCATCTATCTATCTATCTATCTATCTATCTATCTATCTATCTATCTAACTATCTATCTATCTATCTATCTATCTATCTATCTATCTATCTATCTATCTATCTATCTATCTATCTATCTATCTATCTATCTATCTATCTATCTATCTATCTATCTATCTATCTATCTATCTAATCTATATAATCTATATATCTATCATCTATCTATATATATATATATATATATATATATATATATATATATATATATATATATTATTAAGAATAAGAATTAAGAATAATAAATCAATAAAATGTATCGAATTGTGGACAAACTGAATCATTTTTTTAAGGATGAGATGAAATTCATTATATTCTATAAACCACTAATGTGTCTGTTTTCATGGTGCCATTCTTTCATCCCCAATATTGCCGCTTGTGAAATGGCTTTTTACAACACGGCTATGCGTCCCCACCACTATAGTCTATAGACATACGTATTTTCTGACTGAAGCCACACGTAAGATTGTACTAGCTGCTAACGCATTAAATATGTACATAATTAGATAATCAGGAGATATAGGCCACTAGAAAAATGAACAATCTGTAAAATTCCTTTATTTACAGAATATGATAGATAGTATTGAAACACACACACACACTCACACACACACACACAAACAATGGTCACTAAGCTAGTCGCATAATGAAATTTTCTTTTTCCACTTTACTCATCGTCTTAAAAAGTTATTCCGGAGAAGATCTAGAGTCTATACAGATATAGAGTCTATACAGATATATATATATATAGTCTATACAGATCATCGGTGGTCAGGTGAAGTAGAACTCATCTGTTTCTGTAAAATGTTTCCTTAGCCCAAACGGGCCATCTGGGCAGAATTCATCTGTTTCTATGAGACGGCATATGAAAGGATTATGTGGTTAGCACAACGCCCAACCGTCGTTACTTCCTCAACTTAAATAAGTCAGGTACCCATTTAAAGCTGGGAGGATTTTTGGGACGACGTTGAAACAAATTTCACCTGGGAAAATTCCCATGGTTCTCACCGAGGATCGAACCCAGGACTCTCAGGTCGACAGTCGAGTATCTATACCACTCGGCCATCAGTCCCTAATCTGTTTCTGTAGCCAAGGCTATTGATGGGGATTATGTGCCTGGTACATTGTCCAGTTTAAGTCGCTTTACTAAAATTCATTTGATATATCTATCTATCTATCTATCTATCTATCTATCTATCTATCTATCTATCTATCTATCTATCTATCTATCTATCTATCTATCTATCTATCTATCTATCTATCTATCTATCTATCTATCTATCTATCTATCTATCTATCTATCTATCTATCTATCTATCTATCTATCTATCTATCTATCTATCTATCTATCTATCTATCTATCTATCTATCTATCTATCTATCTATCTATCTATCTATCTATCTATCTATCTATCTATCTATATATATATATATATATATATATATATATATATATATATAAATATATATATATCACTCAAAACATTGATTTGCACAGATTAAATGAAAAAATAAAGAATCAATAATATAGAAACATTTTGATGTTTTTGTAACTGAGACTGATCTGGTTTGTTACCAGCGTTGCAGGTCAAGGTCGAGATAAACACTTTGTTTATTCTGGCTGACCCCTCCCCCCTCCCCCCATTTTATTATGAATGCTTTGATGTACTTTCATGTAACACTCCTTTAGTTTAGTCGCATGTTTATGGACTAATGTTGAAGCGGCATGTTAGGTTTTATCAGTGCTGAACCTAGGGATTTGGGGGCCCGTGGGGGGGAGGGGCTTGGCCTCTTTGGGGGCCCGTGCATTTTGATATTCGACACCATGACACGAGATAACGCACTGAATATTTAATGTAAAAAAAATTGGGTCCCCCCTCAAGCTGGGGCCCGGGAGGGGATATTCGAATTGGGACCCCTCCCCCCACCATTGGTACGCTTCTGGGTTTTATATTGGTGTAATATGAGAGCTGCAGGTTGTGTTTTATATTGGTCGAGTAGTAAGTAGGGTGTAGCGTCTGTGACTGCTTCAAAATGGACAGACGCATACACAATGACACCACTGTACACAGGCATATTGCTTCGGAAACAGGTTGAGATTGGATGTATTGGGTCACGTGCTGTTTTTAACACTAACTCCCTGCTTCAAAATGGACAGACACACACACACACACACAATGACACTTAACTGTACACAGACACACTGCTTCGTGTAAACGGGCTCACTGCTTCAACGGATTGACACACTTCTTCATTAGACGGACACACATTGCAAAGACACACAAAGACACCATTGGACAGACACATACAGACTACCACACGGATGGACGAACATACCCATACACTCACAGAAATACATATGGGCGCACACACAATATGCACCGACATGCTCACAGAAATGCACACGCACACTGTGCACACACACACACAGACAGACGGACACAATGTAGAAACAATAAAAAAAAATAAAAAATAAAACAAACCCCTCCCCCCCCCCGTCTCATACTCCTGCACAATAAAGAGTTAATACCACTGCAAGACTTTTCAAGAGTTAATACCTCTGCAGGCAGCAGGCGTTCAAGGGTTAATACGACTGCAGATGAATGCATCCTGCACCTTGATTATGTAAACAAGTCTCGGGGGACGGCAGTAAAGAGGCGAAATTCGACCCGCCGTGTGCTTGCAAGGGGGGCCTGTAAGAATGCCGACGGACCTAGATGGATTGGATGGGAGGGCTCATTGTTCGAAAACGTTCCGCGGTTCGAGCAGCAGTGGCAGCTCTTGTTTGGGTTTTTGTTTGGGGGGGGGGTTGGGTGAGGGCGGGTGGGGAGTGGTTGTCTTTTTTTTTTTTTCTGGGGGGTCTTGTCCCTTTTTTTTCCCCCCTCTTTCATACGCCACTGCTGTGTGCTAAAACCTACAATGTCTTTTCCGCGCTGTAAATTCTTGTATTTTTTTCTTTATTAAGACTTTTGTAAACCACCTGATGATAACAGTTGGTGTTGAGGGATAAGGAACGGTGCGGGGTGTCGGGGTAATGGTGGTGATTAGGGTGGTGATACAGCTTAAGGAGGGGGGAGGGGGTGTGTGGTGGTGGTGGAAATAGAAAGGAAGGTTATTTATTTAAAAAAAAAAAAAAGAAAAATATTTCCACAACCTGGAAATTCGAATACACAGAGCTTTTGTTCTTATCTTCTCGCCACAGATTCGTGCATTAGAATGTAATCGATACGCGGTATCGTTGGTGACGTTGGACAGTAGAGACAATCGATACTGCGGGCCCGTTTTGGAATGCCAAAGCAGCCCAGCTTAATAGCTGCATGGGGGCCGCCCCTACCCCCCCTCCCCTCTCAAAGAAAGCTGAGAGGGTAGACAGAGAATGCATGCAGTTGTGCGATCTGGAGCTGGTGGCGGTGGGGGTGGGGGGAGGGAGGGGGACGGGGAAATCGTTGCATCGCTAATGACAGTAAATAGAAGAAACGAATATGTGCGAGCCAATTGAAACGATACCTTAAAAAAGAAGAAAAAAATATATATATACAGAGGCGTTGCAAGTAAAGCTATAAATCTTAACAAGGGGGCTCGCTTCTTTGGCGCGTAAATGTCAGCGATGTTTACAAGTAAAAGAAAAAAAAAAAAAGAAGAGAAAGGGAGAAATCATTGTTTAAGATCGTATTATGGATGCTTGCAACTTTATGTGGAATAGAAAACGGGGCGCTGGAGGGGGGAGGGTGCGTGTAAATTTTAATGTTGTAGTTTGTTTTTTTTTTGGAAAGAAATTATTCAACGCCTTATGTAATTGTATGTTTCTGTGTGTGTATATATGTGTGTGTACGTGTGTGTAAATGGGCTTCTGGCTGAACAGACATATTGTGACCAGTATGCGTTTGTGTGTGCATATTAATGCATTGGTGGTTTGCGCTCTTTATATGACAACTTACGACACTTTTAAAATTGTAACCTATTCGATGGACGTAGCTGGGATACTTGCTGTCTGGAGAAATTTTTTTTTTTATATCGATTGAGGGGAGCTGGGTGTTTAGTGTTTACCTACCACGAATTCAAGGGGTGCCGCCTCTGTTGGATTCACTTTAGTGGTCGTGACAACAGCCCCGTAGTGCCCCCCTCCCCCACTTGCACCCCTGTGATACGCTCATCATTTTTTGTTTGACGCTTTAGCTGAGACATAGAGCTGATACAATGGCTACACACAGAGAGAATGACATGTGTTCATTGCTTTAAAAAAAAAAAACAGACAAATTCACTTCATTGACCATAGAGTCCAGTCATTTCTGGGCTCCACCTCGAAAAAAATGGGGTCGAAAAAATGGGCCAATGCTTGTCGTCTGTATTTTCGTTCATTCCGATGACATTTGAAGATATTTAACGACAATTTTTACTGTGAACATTTCATTTTTTTTTTAGTCTTGTCTTAGTTTGTCTAGGTGTTTAAGTGTGAAGGCTCAAGACATTGATTCACATCGGTCAACGCTTGAATACAAGAAACCCTTTATTTATTTATCTATCTATATATTTATATATATATAATTTTTATTCTCTCTTTTTCTGTATATTTTTTTTAAACATCTCGTTGATATCGGTTGAGTTTGACAGGCTACGAGACAGTGTAAGCTTGCTTCAGCTTATGTCTTGTTCTTTTTTTTATGTGTGTGTGTGTGTGTGTCTTGTCTTGTCCATTTTGTGTATTATAGAAATCCACACCTGCTGTTGAGGAGAAAGACAGGAGTGGGCGGGAAGGAATTAAAGAGAAGGAGGCAAAAAAAAAAAAGGTGTAAAAATTCTGCATTGTTGTATAGTTTTAACCCCCCCCCCCCACCACCACCACCCCTAACCCCCATCCAACCAGTAAACCTCTTATCCAGTACTCAAAGTCAAAGAGGCAAGGTACGTATTTTATACTTTTGGGGCTTGGCAGTGGTGCAGCGTAGGGGTGTCAAACTGAAGGTCCCGGGTTTCGAATCCCAGTGTGTGTTCAGTGCCGTCGCCAGGGTTGCAAAGTTTGTGAGCTTTCTATTTACGGTATCACAATCGACAGTGCAACTTGGGGATTTGTAACCGGTGACTCGATCCATTCACCGGGCCTCAGTCTAGACTTTTTCTATGAACATTACATCACGTCTAAAAGTCATGTTTATACAAATATGAACATTACTTCAAGGAACACAAGTCAGGGGGTCGCTACACTCAGGAAGTCCTGTTTGGTGCAATAGTGCGCTGTTAAATTTACTATAGCACCGAGCATGCGATCAGAGGGTTTGTACCGGTCAAAGGCCCAAGATTAGCTGGCAGCGGCCCTGTTTTGAGCACTGGATGTGTTTAGACATTTGATGTATGTAGACTTTTGATGCTTTTAGACATTTGATGCGTTTAGTCATTTGATGTGTTTAGACACTAGTTGTGTTTACACATTAAACGTATTTAGACATTTGATGTGTTTAGACATTTGATCTAAGTGGCGTGTTTAAATACACGTAATTTCAATGACAATTCTTAAGAACACAATGTTTGATTTCGAATCATTAAACATTCTATTTCCTTGAAAATGTTGTGTTTTGGATACTTGATGTTTAAATACCACAAAAATGTGCTTAGCTCAAAATGTTATTGTAAAGTTCAGTTTAAAAAAAAAATTGTTTTTTTAATGGATGGTCAATCAGTGATTTATAAATCAGTGAGTCATGACAATTAATGAAACCAGTCACTAATCCATCTAGACAAAAAACTTCGTTGGAAGTCACAGTCGCCAATATTTTCTCACCCACTCAGATTAAGTAGTTCATTACAAAAATAATTTGGTCAGTTTGTATATTTTTATTTTTTTTTTTTGGATAACAAGGACATCAAGTTTGAATTTTGTTTTTTTTTATGTGTTTTTTTCCTTTTACTGAATGGTTAAAAGCAGATTTTAAGAAAATCATGTTAATCAATAAATTGTATACTTAATCCTGCCGAGTGAGCTGTTATAATCTCACAGCCTGAATATAGTAAGCTGGTGTTTTACAATAGGTTTGTGTGTGGATTGTAATTCTCTGTATGTATAGCGCGTGGATCGCTGCTTCTGTCTTCACGTTTAATTGACCACCACAGGTTATGTCCATCTATCTATCTATCTATCTATCTATCTATCTATCTATCTATCTATCTATCTATCTATCTATCTATCTATCTATCTATCTATCTATCTATCTATCTATCTATCTATCTATCTATCTATCTATCTATCTATCTATCTATCTATCCATCCATCCATCCTTCCATCCATCCATCCATCCATCCATCTATCTATCTATCTAACTATCTAACTGTCTGTCTGTCTGTCTATCTATATATCCATTGTTCTATTTCTCGATTGATGCTAAAATATATTGCACAATTATATGCCCCTCCCCCCCTCCACCAAGTGCGTGATAACCACTGAATGAGAATCAACAACAATCAGTTCGTGTACATGTGTAGGTGTTATTCTTCTAGTCTATAGCATCAACTGTTCTTACCTGTCAGTTGCTCCCCCGTACTATATTACCAACTCTAGCTCTACCACCCCCCCCAACCCACCCTCCACCCCGTCGCACGACCGTCTATGCGGCGAAGTCTCCATTTAGATTCTTACCCCCCCCCCCCCCCCCCCACAACAATGAAAGCATGCATGTTGAAGAGTTATCAATAGGGCCATGATACGTATATAGATGTAAACACAGTGATATATCCACCCCTCCCTCCCCCCCCACCCCATCTCCTCCCAGCTTTGGACATAGTCTAGACCAGGGCTTCTTAAACTTTTGTAATTCACGACCCCATTTATGATTGCGAGTTTCTTGACGACCCCATACAAATATAAAAGAAACATAAATTAATATTTTACAAGTTAAAAAACATGTTCTGTTAAATTGTAATTTTACCTCTCGCGACCCCAGAATTTTGTTACGCGACCCCAAACGGGGTCGCGACCCATAGCTTAAGAAGTCCTGGTCTAGTGTATAAATTGGCCATAAGGAAGAAATAAACTTCGAACTAGTAGATGACTCGAGAAAAATATTTTTCATTCCCCTTCCTTCTCCCCCCCCCCCCAAGTGGATAGGGGTAAGTGGGTGAGGGGAGGACAGGGGCATATAAAGACCTTTGTGCCCCACACCCAATAAAGCCTTGCGTGTCCCACGATTGTTTTCTATAATGTGTACTATATTATGTGATAAAAATTGAAATCTATAATACTCATGTGTTTATAAATCGATGATGTATTATTATAAGAAAATCATTATTAATTGTATGCATCATTTGAATACATTTTAGCCCCCCCCCCCACACACACACTCTCCCTAACCATCCTAATTAACAAACCACTTTTCTCTTTAAACGGACATGACACTCTTTCTTTTTTTGTTTTTGTTTTAAAAAAAAAAAAAAAAAAAAAAAAAAAATTTTTAAAAAAGTTGAAATATTTGGGATTTGAGAGGAGATATCACAATTTTTTTGATTTTTTGTGATAACCAGATCAGCCAATACAGTAGATCAATCGAGACTTCGGTCTAGTTACTGATTGTCGAAGAGAACAGTTACTTTTGAAATAAATATAACATACGATTCTTAAAGAGTAGTTTCCAAATGGTGACCTTGTTTGTCCCATGGAGTATGTATGTAAGTATGTATGTATGTATGTTTGTATGTATGTATGTATGTAAATATGTATATGTGTGTGTATTATGAATATATGTATGTATATGTGTGTATGTATGTATGTGTGTGTTTATGTATGTATGTAAGTATGTATATGTGTGTATGTATGTGTGTGTTTATGTATGTATGTATGTATGTATGTATGTATATGTGTGTATGTATGTGTGTGTTTATGTATCTTCTTCTTCTTCTTTGTTCTCGATATATGATTATGGAGGATTTCAAACGACCAGGCCTATAGTCATGATGAACTGCACGGTGGCATCCAGGTCCGTCTCGCTCCCATAAAGTTTTTGATTGAAGGAGGTCATCTGTGGCCAGAACCTGTTGCGAGCTGTGTCATGTAAAGGGCATGTTTGGAGAACATGTTCTGCATTCTCTGGAGACATCCCACATGGGCAGTCATCACTGTTTCCAATGCCTAGCCTTCGGAACATGTGCTGTCTTAGTCTGTTGTGCCCAGTTCTGAGTCTGAAGATAATATTTTGAGCTTGTCTGGGAAGATTATAATAGGGGTCGTTTTTGTCATGATCTGGGTGATTCCTCATCCATTCCTGCTGGATCCGTTCACCTATACAGCCCTTCATTTCTTCCACATCCAGAGGGACATCCACCTGTATTTTTTTGCTGCCAGATTTTGCCAATTGGTCAGCAATCTCATTGCCATCTACCTTGGTGTGTCCTGGTATCCATTGCAGAACTGTTTCCTTTGAGTTTTGGGTCAATTTATGAAGAGCTGTTCTGGTGTTTATGTATGTATGTATGTTTGTATATGTGTGTATGTATGTATGTGTGTGTTTATGTATGTATGTATGTAAGTATGTATATGTGTGTATGTATGTGTGTGTTTATGTATGTATGTATGTATGTAAGTATGTATATGTGTGTATGTATGTTTGTGTGTGTATTATGTATGTATGTATGTATGTATGTGTGAATGTATGTATATGTTTGCATGTATGTATGTAAGTATGTATGTATGTATGTATGTATGTATATGTGCGTATGTATGTGTGTGTGTGTATTATGTATGTATGTATGTATGTAAGTATTTATATGTGTGTATGTATGTTTGTGTGTGTATTATGTATGTATGTATGTATGTATAAGTGTGTATGTATGTGTGTGTGTCTTTATGTATGTATGTGTGTGTGTGTTTATGTATGTATTTATGTATGTGTGTATGTGTGTGTGTTTATGTATGTATGTGTGTGTTTATGTATGTTTGTATGTGTGTGTTTATGTATGTATGTATGTGTGTATGTATGTATGCATGCATGTTTGATTATACGTTTCTGTATACGTACGTATGTGTGTGTGTGTGTGTGTGCGTGTGTGTGTGCGCTACACCAAAAAAAAAACCCCATCGCAGTTGAACGTTTAAAACTGTGTGATCTGGCCAGTGGTGTACATACAGGCAGTGTCGTGGGCCATAAATGTGTCAGTGATGACAGTATCCCGGCCAGCGGTATGGGTCTTTTACATGTGGATTACACGTGGTGATGGACTCCTGTTTTGATGCCGATTCTGTCACCTCATCCGTCTGTCCACCGAGTCCCCCCCCAGCCCTCATCCGTCTGTCTAGTCATCTACTCCACCCCCCTCCCCGCCTTATACCCACGGCCGGAGTAAGTGACATCTGTTGGCATTGACTGGTCTCTTGTTACCTCAACTCTCTGTATGTTATCTGTTTATCTATACGAATCCGTTCTGGCTCTCACACTGAAGCTCTCTCTCTCTCTCTCTCAATCTCTCTCTCTCCCTCTCTCTCCCCCTCCCTCTCCCTCTCTCTCCCTCTCCCTCTCTATCCCTCTCCCTCTCTCCCTCTCTCTCCCTCTCTCTCCCCCTCCCTCTCTCTCTCCCTAACTCTCCCTCTCCCCCTCTCCCCTCTCCCTCTCTCTCCCTCTCTCCCTCTCCCTCTCCCTCCCTCTCCCTCTCCCCCTCTCTCTCTCTCCCTCTCCCTCTCTCCCTCTCTCTCTCTCTCCAGTCAACAACAGTGTATGGTGTCAATTATAAGTCAGAAGGGTTTTTTTATAAAATTATTATTATTATTATTATTATTATTATTATTATTATTATTATTATTATTATTATCTACTATCTATCTATCTATTTATCCATATGTCTGTCTATCTATCAGTCTGTCTGTCTGTCTTTCTACATATCTTTCAGTATGTCTGTTTATATCTTTTTATCTATAAAAGAATCTTCGCCTTTGTTATCACACAGATAAGGCCAATGTTATCAGACGAGTCGTCACGGAAGTCACGTGTCCGTTATTATCTAGAGACTCGTATTCCCTCCTGCGCCTCGCCCCGGGAATGGCTGTCTCATCATCCCCCCCCCTAACCCCCGAGCACTCACAACACGCACAAACCAACGACGACGACATAGACTCTATACGTAGGGATGAAAACAAAACAGACTTACAGGGGTTCGCATTCTTAGACAGATTTACACGAATGGAAATGATATCCTCCCCCCACCCACCCAAACACACATACACACCCTCACTCGATCTCAAACACACACACACACCCCGCCCCTCCATAAACACATCCCCACACACACACAAACACACTCACGCACATGAAATCCCTAATCAGTCTTTTCTGCTTGGACATAACACATGTGAATAACTAAATCCGTTCAGGCTTTTAACCCCCCCCCCCCCCTTAAACTAATAATATTAGTAATATTACACACACACACACACACATAACGCACGCATACGCACGCAGCGGGGGGGGGGGCAAGATCGAAAGAAGGGGTGTGTATTTGTGGGGGGGGGGGGGGGGGGGAGAGAGGGGGGGGGGGGGGGGGGGGGGGGGGGGGCGGGGGGGGGGGGGGGGGGGGGGGGGGGGGGGGGGGGGGGGGGGGGGGGGGGGGGGGGGGGGGGGGGGGGGGGCGGGGGCGGGGGCGGGCGGGGGCGCGAATGTGTGTGTGTAAGGCGTTTGTTTCAGTTGGTTTTTTTTTCCGGGGGGGGGGGAATATTGTTTGGTACAGTGGTTTTTGTGTATTAAAAAATGAATTTTAATTGGTTGTGTTTGGTAGTAGAATACACGTTGTCCCTGTTACATAAAACGAAACAGGTCACTGCCTGACCACCTGATTAGATTTATTTATTTGTCCTGTTTCCGTTGTATCCATATTGCCCTACGTAAATCTGTCTGGCCTTTTCATTATGACCGTTCGTTTGATTCTTCTTCTTATTATTTTCAAACAAGACATTTTAAACACTTAAACACTCGCAGACAAACAACGCATACACAGACGTATATGAACACGCAAGGTTTTAATCTGCAGGACATATTTCTTCATACATTACGAATGTTGCTATGACAGTTTGAGATGTGTGCTTTACTGTGTACCAGAAAGTGTAGCTTCAGCCAATCCGGGATGTTCGTGTAAAATGATATCCCTGATAGTCGAATGACTGCAGTATAAATTTATACATTACATGTAGACAATAAATGTAGACACAAATATACATACACAAGTGACACAAGTTAGATTTGTTAGCTCACTCAGTTTAAATACATTCTATCTAGTTGCCTCTATCCCTTCTATAGTAATTCTATCTATTGCATCTATCCATAATCTGCAGTAATTCTACATATTACCCCTATCGCTATTCTGCAGTAATTCTATCTATTGCCTCTATCCCTAGTCTGCAGTAATTCTATCTATTGCCTCTATCCCTAGTCTGCAGTAATTCTATCTATCGCCTCTGTTCCTCAACTCACTCAGCCCCACATAACACTGCTCTAAGCCATCTCCCTTCCTCCCCCTCTCACCCCCACCCATCTCAATCCACTTCCATCTAACGACTATGTATCCACTTGAAATATAAAACATAAAACCACACAAAAAAACTTTAAACTTGAGAAGAACATGTATCAAAAAAAACCCACACAAACTCTAGCAGTACGCTGTGTGGTCTAATGCAACACGGAGAAAGAAAAAAAAAAGATACAAAATTTTTTTTCCCCCTCTTTTCCTACGTGCATGCATGGATGAATTTTATGGTAACCGACCCACTCTCTACTAGTAGTCTTGAAAGACTTGAACTACCTAGCATGAAGCTTAGATGTTTTCTCTCTTGTATTTCTATTTTATTTTTCTATATTCATCTCTCTCTCTCTCTCTCTCTCTCTGAGTCTAGTTCTCTGTCAACGAGGCCTGGAAATGCAAACCCCATGAAGCAGACTTTAGCCGTTAAAAGAAGAAAAAAAAAAAGCGGATTCTCTTTTGATCTTACCTTCCTCCCGCCTTCCCCCCCCCACTCCCTCCCCCCATCCCCTAGTAAACTTGGGGTGGAGGGGGGGGTTAAAAGATTGAATGCGTGTTGTTGTGTTTTTTTTACAGAGGAAACTCTTGGACGGGTCGGTGGGCGGCGCTGGTTCGAGGCTGGTTGAGAATGGAAACAAGCAAAGGAATTATAGGCGACACACAAAGACGATTGTTTATCTCTCATTGTCATGGCAACAGGAACGGCCATTTGAAAAAAAACAAAACAAAAAAATTAACTGCATTACTCTTAACGCAGTTTTTTTTTTTTAAATCAATATTGAATTATATTTTTTAAAACAAAGCATCATTGCGCACGATAGAAACAGGTACGAATCTGTTCACTTGCGCATACATATTTGACATATTTATACGATGTGTCAAGGAAATCTCTTGTATAACAAGCAGTTACTTACTTTAGGTGTCAACTACATGTCGCAAGGGGACTTCACATGTAACAGGAGGAAACAGAGCCCTTGCCGGCTACAGTGACCCACCCCCCCACCCTTCCACCCTAGTTTTTGCAGCCCTGTGCAGCCGGGAAACTCGCGCATACTCCCTACAACACTGCATATGGGGGTGTCGTGTAGATTGGATGATTGGAACGGATCAGGACTGATTGGGTGATTGAATGATTGTAGTAGCTGTTAGGCGACTGTCTTCTTTGAATAAACTGGTCGGAGAAGATCTGTCTAAACAGAAGTTCGGTCGCCTTATCGGCCGTCATTTGCAACACTAGAAGCCAATAGGGAAAGTTGGCAAAGACCTGACAAGGACAAGCTGCGACCCGCGGGCCGCGTACGGCTCGATCGGCTGTCTCAACCCGGCCCTCGCATTTAATGTATAATAGTTCATGCAAAAATCTCATTCGATTGATCTGAGCCGGCCATCATTCTGTCTAATTTCTGCTCTTGGTCTGGCCATTCTGTCTAATTTCTTCTCTTGGACCGGCCATTCTGTCTAATTTCTGCTCTTGCTCTGGCCATTCTGTCTAATTTCTTCTCTTGGTCTGGCCATTCTGTCTAATTTCTTCTCTTGGTCCGGCCATTCTGTCTAATTTCTTCTCTTGGTCCGGCCATTCTGTCTAATTTCTTCTCTTGGTCTGGCCATTCTGTCTAATTTCTGCTCTTGGTCTGGCCATTCTGTCTAATTTCTGCTCTTGGACCGGCCATTCTGTCTAATTTCTGCTCTCGGTCTGGCCATTCTGTCTAATTTCCTCTCTTGCTCTGGCCATTCTGTCTAATTTCTGCTCTTGGACCGGCCATTCTGTCTAATTTCTTCTCTTGCTCTGGCCATTCTGTCTAATTTCCTCTCTTGCTCTGGCCATTCTGTCTAATTTCTTCTCTTGGACCGGCCATTCTGTCTAATTTCTTCTCTTGGACCGGCCATTCTGTCTAATTTCTTCCTTGGTCCGGCCATTCTGTCTATTTTCTTCTCTTGCTCTGGCCATTCTGTCAAATTTCCTCTCTTGCTCTGGCCATTCTGTCTAATTTCTGCTCTTGGTCCGGCCATTCTGTCTAATTTCTTCTCTTGCTCTGGCCATTCTGTCTAATATCTTCTCTTGCTCTGGCCATTCTGTCTAATTTTTGCTCTTGGACCGGCCATTCTGTCTAATTTCCTCTCTTGCTCTGGCCATTCTGTCTAATTTCTGCTCTTGGACCGGCCATTCTGTCTAATTTCTTCTCTTGCTCTGGCCATTCTGCCTAATTTCCTCTCTTGCTCTGGCCATTCTGTCTAATTTCTTCTCTTGGTCCGGCCATTCTGTCTAATTTCTTCTCTTGGTCCGGCCATTCTGTTTAATGTCTTCTCTTGGTCCGGCCATTCTGTCAAATTTCTGCTCTTGCTCTGGCCATTCTGTCTAATGTCTTCTCTTGGTCCGGCCATTCTGTCAAATTTCTGCTCTTGGTCCGGCCATTCTGTCTAATATCTTCTCTTGCTCTGGCCATTCTGTCTAATTTCCTCTCTTGCTCTGGCCATTCTGTCTAATTTCTTCTCTTGGACCGGCCATTCTGTCTAATTTCTTCTCTTGGACCGGCCATTCTGTCTAATTTCTTCTCTTGGTCTGGCCATTCTGTCTAATTTCTGCTCTTGGTCTGGCCATTCTGTCTAATTTCTGCTCTTGGACCGGCCATTCTGTCTAATTTCTGCTCTCGGTCTGGCCATTCTGTCTAATTTCCTCTCTTGCTCTGGCCATTCTGTCTAATTTCTGCTCTTGGACCGGCCATTCTGTCTAATTTCTTCTCTTGCTCTGGCCATTCTGTCTAATTTCCTCTCTTGCTCTGGCCATTCTGTCTAATTTCTTCTCTTGGACCGGCCATTCTGTCTAATTTCTTCTCTTGGACCGGCCATTCTGTCTAATTTCTTCCTTGGTCCGGCCATTCTGTCTATTTTCTTCTCTTGCTCTGGCCATTCTGTCAAATTTCCTCTCTTGCTCTGGCCATTCTGTCTAATTTCTGCTCTTGGTCCGGCCATTCTGTCTAATTTCTTCTCTTGCTCTGGCCATTCTGTCTAATATCTTCTCTTGCTCTGGCCATTCTGTCTAATTTTTTGCTCTTGGACCGGCCATTCTGTCTAATTTCCTCTCTTGCTCTGGCCATTCTGTCTAATTTCTGCTCTTGGACCGGCCATTCTGTCTAATTTCTTCTCTTGCTCTGGCCATTCTGCCTAATTTCCTCTCTTGCTCTGGCCATTCTGTCTAATTTCTTCTCTTGGTCCGGCCATTCTGTCTAATTTCTTCTCTTGGTCCGGCCATTCTGTCTAATTTCTTCTCTTGGTCTGGCCATTCTGTCAAATTTCTTCTCTTGGTCTGGCCATTCTGTCTAATGTCTTCTCTTGGTCCGGCCATTCTGTCAAATTTCTGCTCTTGGTCCGGCCATTCTGTCTAATATCTTCTCTTGCTCTGGCCATTCTGTCTAATTTCCTCTCTTGCTCTGGCCATTCTGTCTATTTCTGCTCTTGGTCCGGCCATTCTGTCTAATTTCTGCTCTTGGTCCGGCCATTCTGTCTAATTTCTGCTCTTGGTCTGGCCATTCTGTCAAATTTCTGCTCTTGGTCCGGCCATTTTGTCTAATGTATGAACTCAATGTGTCCCGTGATAAAAAAAAATTGCACTCACCTAGCGTTGACCACCGGCTACTATAACCACAGACTGAACTCTCGTGGCTCGGCTCTTGAACGATCACCCAACCTAGTCTCACTACCATGAAGACCTGTCAATGCACTAACATTTTTTATTCTAAACCCCCGTAGCGTCTCAGTTTGTCGATATCTGTCAGATGATTGACCAGTGTCACACATGAGGAGGTAGACGCGCCGTGAGCATGGGGTTCGAAACACAATATACTCAGTGGCCCCATAGTTTGGGTACTAGGGACAGCTTACACATTGAAAGGGAAAAAAAAAATTAGGAATGACAACATTGTGTCATTACGCCCTTCAAATTGCATCTGGTGACTAAGTAGCTCAATAGAATTGACTGGATTCTATAATGATCAAAATAGTGCAATTACGGGAAAAGTTTTCGCACAATTTTATTTCAATTTTTTACCTGTTCATCTGTTAAAGCGTGATGCCGATGTCCCTTCGTCTCTACGTATCATGGTCTAGTTCAGTGCTTCTCAAAAGGGTGGGCCGCGGCCCCCTTGGGGGCCGTAGACTGTCCGGAAGGGGGCCGTGGAATTTCGGTAAATGTGACACATAAAATATAATTAACCTAATGTATGTATGTAAATAGTATTAATATATGTTGCATCCTTTCACTCTTTCATTGTTAACATTTAGAAAAAGCATGTATTGACTAGTAAAAGTTTGCATATAGAAGTTTAAAATTATAAATTTAGGCAATCTTAAACCAAAAAAAAAAAAATAGGGGGGCCGCGACATATTGATTGACGTTCCAAGGGGGGGGGGGCGTTACTTCAAAAAGTTTGAGAAGCACAGATCTAGTTTACATTTGTCGCCTGCATTTCTCGATCGTCATATTGATGATGAGACGGTACGTTCGGACAAACGTTTTTCATTTTTCGTTCACGTGTAACCCTAAACTGTTTAAACCAAACCACGCGGTAGTTTATTCAGTCGCGGCTCACTGTCCCATACCCTCCCCCCCACACACACACCCACCTACCACACCACTAAACCTCATATGTCATTTTATTACTTCGCCGACAGAAATTCCCTGGCAAAGAAGAACACGCAAAAAAAAAAAGTACCCGAACGCTGGAACTTCATTTTGCTGCTCCGTGGTGAGTCGTAAAAACCTGGCAATATTCTGGTCTGTTAAGGGTTAAATAACGCAGACTCGTGACCAGCGGGGGGAGGGGGAAAGGGCAGTTACGGGGGTGGTGGAGGGGGGGGGGTTGAAGGAGTGTTTATTCCGTACGTACCGGTCTAACCCAATCACAGCCTCTGCGGAATATTAAATCCGAAAGGAGTGTCCCCCACCCCCGAGCGCACCCCCCCAGTTGCCCTATGTCGAAAGTGCACCCACTGGGCAAAGTACACACTGACTCTGCGTACTGTCACTTAGCAGTATGACAAGCGCCCGGGGGGGGGGGAAGGGATAACTGACTCTCTCACGACTTGCGCCGCGACAAGAAAGCAGGACAAACAAGAATTGTCTCTAAGACCTGCACAAGAAACAAGCTTTCAGAAGCGCAAGGGGTCCAATTTAAGGGTAGGTGGTGGTGGTGGGGGGGGGGCTATAACTCTCACTGTTCAACTTTTGTTTACCCCCGCCTTGTAGCTTAGCTCCCCTTGAAGAACCCTAAAGCTCTCTTCTTGCCTCCCCTTTCGACCTTATTCTTCTTTGATTTTTGTTGATCTGGGAGCTGTGGCAAGATGCTGAGTTAATTACAGGTTCAGGTAACGGTCAATTTGACCGGACAGCGGTCATTAGAGTTCGGGTGTTATAATAACTCCCCCCTTTCTGGCAACTCCCCCCCCCCCTCCTCGTCCTTTCTTTGGTCATTCCCTACTTTGGGCTGTTCGATAGGTAGTCAAGATAAAAGGAAATCGCGTGTACGCGTTGGTCAGAACACGGGGATCAAAATGACCAGCGGTCAAACTACTGGGGGGACTTTACTTCTTAAATTTTCGGCCGTTTATTGTCCGGCGATGTTTTATAATTGTGCGAGAAGAAAGAAAAGAAAACAAAAAACGATTTGCTTATAATAGCTGGGTATAAAAGCTGTCCGTGTGAAGTGACCAGATGGTCACTGTGGTCATTTAAGTCGTCCGTTGATCTCTTTCAGCAATCCTACCGATTACATGTTGGCAAGTGACTGCAACAACAGTTAGTACAACTATTATGACCGTTAACAAAAAAAAGGACAATCTGTTATTTGTAGTAGAAACAGCTTGCTTGGAGTCTTAAACCAAAACTAAACTGAAGTCTTACACCAAACTGAAGTCTTACTTCGAACTGAAGTCTTCTTTTCCAATGTAAGAATGTACTTGTTCACTCTTATGTAATGATCACCAAAGAATCAAAAATTCATGATCTATTCCTTATAAAAATAAAGCAACAACTAACTACCACTTTAGTTTGTCTGAGGAGGAGGGGGAGGCTAGACTTGTGGGGGGGGGGGCATACTTTAGATCTTTTTTTTAAAAAAAGAAACTATTTTGATTCAATTAAGCTGGGATTTTTTTAAGGGTGGTCAGGTGAAAAACAGGGGCCATTTAGCCACAGGGTTTGACAGGGTGCCATAGTTCTCTGGCCTGGAAACTGGACATTTTTCGCAATCTGACGTAGTTTAAAAAAAAAGTAATAAATATTTTAAAAAATCAATTAGAATATTTAAACGTCTTACTACACGCACGCTCCCTTCCCCCCCCCAACCAGCCCACTAACCACTGCCCAACATTTGGTGAGAAAAGTGCAGACTGTAGGTCAGACGTGAGCAACTACTGCCCCGCGGGGCAAAGTCCGGCGCTTCGGGTTGTTGGATGAGGCTCGCGCCCCGTCCCTCCCCGCTCGTTCACAAAAAAATGACGTTTACAAATAATTTGTATGAATTCACTCACTGGCTTTTGGGCAGGCCCTTATGCCAAGTTTGAAAACCCTAATATGACCCGCGGTTCGAAAAAATTAGCCCACCCCATGCCCAGGAACTACTCAAAAAAAAATACGTGAGCAGTGCCGAACCTACGGATTTGGGGGCCCCTGCATTTTGACATTCGACACCATGACATGATATAATGTACTTATTATTAATGTAAATTAAAAAAAAGTGGGGCCCCCCCCTCAAGCTGGGGCCCGTGGGGTACTTTCGAATTTGGACCCCCCCCCCGCCGTAGGTACGCCACTGCGCGTGAGTATGTGCTGGCTTTCGATTGGTGTCTGAATGGTCATTTATTAAACTCTCAGTCGTGAAATATAAATTTAAACTATAAAGGCTGCTTTAGTGTTGTTTTCGTCGACGAAAACTAAAACTAAAACCTTCGTTGACGAAAATTTTGACTTTTCGTCAACGAGAACTAAAACTAAAACTAAAATTAGCAGCAAGACTAAAACTAGACGAAAACTGAAATTATTATTGAAAAAACGAAATAAAAACTGAAACTAAAATATAGTGTTGCTTTCGTTCACGAAAACTAAAACTAAAACCTTCGTTAACGAAAATGTTGACTTTTCGTCAACGAGAACTAAAACTAAAACTAAAATTAGAAGCAAGACTAAAACTAGACGAAAACTAAAATTATTACAGAAAAAACGAAATAAAAACTGAAACTAAAATATGACCTGGGACTAAAACAACACTAGGCTGCTTTCAAATGTCCTATGTACACCACCCCACACTAGAAGAGCCGGTCCTGCAATGCAAGGCCACGTGTTGAACCCTACATCTCCACGATCAGTCTTCACATTCACCCTTTAACCTAATAATCTCCATTCTACAACAATTGTATACTATTCTACTATTGTATACTATTCTACTATTTCACTCTTCCGCTTCCGTTTATCTTTACTCTGTACTTACACTATAACAGAGATGAAAGTAATCGAGATTCTAAAAACGTTTTTTTTTTCGATTATTATTGCATTTTTTTTAATTTTATTTTTCGATTATTATTGCATTTTATCCAACTTCCGTTGGCGGCAATAATCAGTTTTGGTTGAAATCAAAGGGCGCATTTTTTCTCTTCTCTCTTTTAACCCTTAGCTTCCTCCAGACGCCCTCCTGAAAAATACCACACACAAACACCGGGGCACACACAAACACGTACCGCTGAGACCCGCAGTTCGATAGTCGTTGGGCTGTAAACGGTCTTTAATCTGTGTTATTACTCTGCGAACCGCCTTTGATCTCGCCGACGTGTATTCCACTCCCCCCTCCCCACTCCACGCTACTCTCCATACTATGGTCGTTTCCCCTCCCCTTCCCCCGTACGCACCTATTCTTTCAAGGACCGTTGAGAGTAGCCGCCCTTCTTCCGCTCCTCCTCCCCCCCCCAACCCCCTCGTATCCAATTTTTACCTGGGTACCTGATCGTTTTCTGTGGACCCGCCTTGCCAGTGACCGGGATAGCGATCAAATCTCCCCTCCCCCCCCCCCGCCACATATCACAGCGCGTATTCAACTGGTCACTTAAAGGCAGCGACCACGGTTGTCCAGTGGTGGGGAAAGGTCAAGCTTTACCGACTTTCACCGTGAATGGTCGAGGGTCAACAGGTTTTTATTTGAGGATCTCGTCACAAATGAATGTCGTTCCTCTGGGTGGGTTTGTCCCCTCCCTAAAAATATTGTAAGCATAAAAGTAGGAGAGAAGAACTTGTGTTCTTACAAAGTTTCCTACCGAAATAGCACAAGTCATTAAAAAAAATGTAGCTTAAAGCAGCAAACACATTTTTTTTTAGTTCAATAAAGCTACGTAAATAGCAGAAATGGAGAACATGTCCGAAAAGTAGCACAGTGAAGAAACAAACGCCGGAAAGTTTGTTGTTTTTTTTCACGAAGGGTTTCACAGAGTTTGGTGGTGGCGGTCGGCGGAGGAGGAAGGGGGGGGGAGCTTCCTTCTCATTTTTTTGTGTCTCTACAATTTTTGCCGTCAAGTAGCCAGCACCTTGTTGCAATGTTTGTAGCACATCCACGGTTGATTGCCGGGACAACCACGTAGGCGGGTGGGAGGGGGGATCTTTGTGTTGGTCGTCGTCTCGCTGAACTGAAAGGGTTCAAACAGCGGCAGCATGAAGTCAAAACAAAACAACAAAACAAAAACTCTTCAAAAAGGTGGGTGTGTGTGTGTGGAACGCGGCATGGAGGTCCGTATACTTGGAGCCCGCAACGTGGATTGACAAAAGGGAGGGGGGGAAATACAATAGTCATACAAGCAGCCGTTTGACTGTAGTGACATATATATATTTTTTTTTGAAGTGTAGGGAGGTGGGTGGGAGCTTAATTGGTGGGCATGGTAGATAGAAGCGTGGTGCGGGGGGGGGGAGGGGTTTTCGCGGAGTTGTTGTACCGTACAGTAAACGACAATGAGATAAAATATTATAGAAACTAGACGGTCGCTAGAAAGAAAAAAAAACAGCTGTCAGATGCATGGGAGCGTCGCCTATGCCACATGGGGGAAAAAAAAGAGGAGGGAGGGGGTGGGATGTTCTCAAATTTGTAATATTTTTTGTGTGTGTTGTTTGGTTAATAAGAACATTATCATGTTGTATCGACTAATTTATTTGCTCAATTTCGCCCTTCGATGCCCTCAGTGGTTGTTGTGGTGGTTGGTGAGATATCCCGAAGGTGTGAATGAGATGGTGCAGTGATGGCGAAATGAAATCGAGAGGGGTTTGGGGGGAGGGGAGGGGGGAAACACAGCGTATTGATCTGAGACCATATAACATGCATTAAAATTAATTAATTTTTCTAAACGGTGCTCAGGCATCACGGCACTATGATGCCCTAACCGCGATTGGAAACTTCCAGTCAGGGCTACGTCAAGATCAATTTGTAGTACGTTTGCCTTGGACTGTGGACTGAGGTCCGTCAGGACAACGTCAATAGTGCCCCAATTTAAAGCTGGCACTAGTGTAATCCTAAACCTGGAGCTCTCAAATAATGTTCGGGAAAACGCCCACATGATTTGAGTGACCGTTAACACGCGCAGATTGATAAATCAATCAATCATTCAATCAGTATATCAATCGATGTCCGCCCATCTGTCTGTCTGTCTGTCCGTCTGTACACTTCCTACATTCGTTAGTTTGGGGGGGGGGCGAAAAGAAAACAAAATCTATTAAATAAATGGAAGAAGGATTAAGGCGACAATGGGGAATCACTGTGCTGAATTTGATCTCTAGCTGGATTAACAACATTAATGGGCGAGGCGAATGTTTTGAATGAACGATTTCTCTCTCTGTCCCCCCCCCCTCCCCCATGGCGTCTTCAAAGTGCTCAGTATTCATTGAAAAGTAATACATATATATATATATATATATGTGTGTGTGTGTGTGTGTGTGTGTATTTATCGATTAGAAATATGATAAAGTGGATCGATTACTTTCGCGTTGCGTCGTCGCCAACTCTCTTCGTACTTCTCTATTAAGTTCTTTGAAGTAAAATGTATACACAGTTTAAATGAAGGAACCTTTTTTTCATTAATTAACACCCCCTCCCCCCCAATTCTCGTAACTGAAATACGACCCATGAGTCTCCTCCCACCCCCCACCCCCTCCCCACCCACAGCCTCATATGACTTTCCCCCGCCCATCTTGTTGAACAAACAGAATAAAAAAAAAATATAAATAAAAAAAATAAAACGTCCGGTGGGTGTTGAAATTGAATAAAGCGTCTCTTGTTGACATTTTGTTGGTGTGATGGGAGTCACAGTAAATTGAAAGGACAGGAGAAAACAGAAGAGATTTAATTGTTGGCGGTTACATTTGTTAAACTGTGTGAATTATGTTATTGACCCGTGGAATTGTTAGTTTGAAGGGGGGGGTTAGAGTTTAATTATTTATTTCAGGACAGTGACGTATTATGGATATGTGATGGGGGGTCGGGGATGGGGGGAGGGTCAATGTTTGCGGATGTAACAAATGGAAATTAAAATTGACTTTGTAAATTGGTCCTTGTTATATAATGGATGGACCACAAAGGGAAACAATAGATTGGTATCTGCGTGGCGAGGGGAGGAAATAAAGATAAAGATAAATATTCTTTTCCCCCTGAAATAATGAATTTAAAAAAAAAAATTAATAGCGTTCTATATTCTTACTTTAAAGTTTGTACTTCAATAAAACACTATATAGTTAAAGGTAAATGTAACATGTTACATCCTTTGACAGTTGATTGACTGTTTGATGGTATGATCGATTCGTCCTATTAATTGAATATTCTTAACGTGAACGGGTAAAATTATGTCAGGTTGGACTTAATGGGGGGGGGGGGCATATAAAGGTTTCCAGACGGGCTCTTTGAACAATCACAGTGGTTCTCGTGTTGGGATTAAGTGGTGACTAGTGGCAGAAATGTCTGAAACTGAGCCCGTGGTGGGGCTTAGGAGGATTGAGCAGGCGCTAATTGCCCAGTTCCGTACTGGGCACTGTCCTATAGGTACGTACTTTGGGAGGTTGAGGCCCAATGTCGATAGAGAGATAGAGAGAGATAGATAGAGAGAGATAGAGAGAGGGAGACAGAGAGAGAGAGAGAAAGAGAGATCTCTCCTTCCACATTCACAGAAATGAGAATCACAGTTTGTATTCGTTGAATCAAAAGACCTTCACAGTATTTCAACAAGAACAATAAAGAGAATCCATTTTGCTAATGACTAACGCCAGTCAACGCCTGTAAATATCATAATACATGTGGATCACCCATAAATTAACGCTGAACCCCCCTGCCCCCCGCCCCCATCCCACCCCAGCCTTTGAAGTAAATGCTGCCTCTAACACACAAACACACCTATCCCGTACAGAAGTGTGACATTGACGTTTTGTGCTGTCTCATGCAAGCGACAGTGAAACAAACGCACTAATTAACCACTGCATACTGCACATCACATACACACACATACACATATACCAGACTAAATGTTTGTCAGCACCACAACTATAAGTCTACGGTTGTTACCCACCCACCTCTCCCTTCCGCCCCCTTCCCCCCAAACGCTCCCCAACCTTCATACACGTATACCACAAAACTCGATCACAAATTTTGGGTTTAACAATCAAGTCGCTCGCCGATCCCTCCTCACCACTACCCCCTTCTTTCATAAAAAAAAAAAAACAATTCTACAAATACAGACGGGCCACGTGACAGTAAATCTGGTACCCTCGGCGTCCGAATCCTTTTCATCCATTCTTCTTCGTCCATTCAGGGCGCGCCCCGTCCCCCCCTCCCCCGCGTACAACTCTCGCCTCGTGCCTTCTTTTACTTGACTCAGTGTGTGTAAGGGATGGGCGGCGGGGGAGGGGGTTCAAAGGTGACGACATAATGTGAGAAACAACGGGCCGCTACTTGTAAAACGGACTCGTTCACCTGGCAGTTAAAACAATTTCTGAAGAATAGAAAACGAAATTGGACTATGGACTGGCTTCAATGGCTGCCCCACGGCCTCCAGCCAAATTCGGTGCTAGTTTTTTTTTTTCGTTTTTTTTATAAACGTTTCTATCTATCTATCTATCTATCTATCTATCTATCTATCTATCTATCTATCTATCTATCTATCTATCTATCTATCTATCTATCTATCTATCTATCTATCTATCTATCTATCTATCTATCTATCTATCTATCTATCTATCTATCTCTGTCTATCTATCTATCTATCTATCTAATATATCTGTCACTCTAACCATCCGTCTGTCTGTCTGTCCAATAAACATAACAAAAAGACTATACATTCCCGAATTCCTTTTTTGTTTTGTTTCTGAAGAACATGAAGAACATTTCTAACAATGGTGGCAGTACACAGTTGTACATTCTGACATTAGTCTTGGTTGCAATGTACGTTAAGAGTAAAGCCGTGTTCGCTATAACCAGGTGTTGGTGGCGGGAAGTAGGATGGTGGAAGAATTGACGGCTGTATCAATTTTTCTGACAAAAAGTGTTCCCTTAAAAAAAAAAGAGAGAAAAATCTCTACGAAATTATTCAAATTCTTTAAAAAATATAAAAAAGTACGAATTATGTCCCTTTATAAAAGACTTCAAACGATTTAAAAAATTTTTTTTTTCTTCGACATCTGTACAACAAGCAGGACGTATCGTTGAATGAAGGTAAATCGTTTTTCAATGGCCGTTTGACGCTCTGCCGTACTTCAGACTGACTTACTGTTGGGGGGCCTTTCAGTTGCTCTGTCTTACATCCTTCCGATGTGTGTCTGTGTGTGTGCGTGCGTGCGTGTGTTGTGATGCGTGCGCCTGTATTTCACATATCTGTGTTGAAAGTTCAGGGTTACCGGGGGTTCTAAAACTAGAGAGGGTCGCCCAAATAAAGGCATCTCTCTTTTTTTTTTTTCCACTTTAAAGATCAGATGAAGTTTAATTTCAATTTGTTACATCCGCAAACATTGCCCGCCCCCCCACCCCATACACTGACCCCACCCAAAAATTGACCCCCACCCCATACACACACCCATAATACGTCACTGTCCTGAAAAATTTCGCCTTAATTAAGAAATGAATACCTTTTGCTGTGCGTCGCAAGTTGAGATAACATGGGGGGGGGGTGCTGACCAAAAAACACAAGTAAGCGGCTCAGTGATGTAATGATGTAACCATAGGTGTGTGTGAGGAGGGCCTCAACTCAGTGGCGGATAAGTTAGAGGGAGCCCCTGCTGTACACACTCAAGACCTTTTAATTTTTTGTAAGTAAAAAAAAAAATATATTATCATTGATACGCACTCTAATGACCTGTTGACAAAATGAATGTTTTTTTGTGTGTTGAATTCGCAAATAAATGACCAAATTTGATCACCGTACTTCAGTTCAGTCTCTTACTTTCTAGTAACTTCACTCAAAACTGAGCTCAGATCGATTTCATTCAATCTGTAAATTTAATTTGAAATTTTTCTAAAGATCAGCGATGTCATTTGGAGGACATGGAGGGGCGGGGACGATAGGAGAAGAAGTTTTTTTTTTCCCCCATAAGTCTACACCGACCCAAAGTCCTTAAAATCTGTATAGTGAAAACTTGTGGGGGTGACAGAGAGAGAGAAAGGGGAGGGGTTGTACTCATGCACGACCCCCAAATCATCTTCTGCGACTCTACAACAACCATGCGGTCATCTTCAATATTTGCCCGGAGGCGCGGAGAAGGATGCAAAAAGCGTCACTCGCGCCCTTCCACCCTCCCCCCTTCCCCTTCCTAACGATTTTCTCACGCAGATCAGGTCCGCCATTTTATATTTGACTCTCGCATCACGTCCCACGGGTTGACCCTAAAGGTCAAACATTCTGGTAAAAAAAAAATGAGAGAAGGTTGGGCGAATCACCCAATTTCTTTTTTCTGTCTCTTTTCAATTAGTTCTTATTCATCACATTCATGTGGCCTTCAACATGCTACGAGCTTGGAACAAGCGGATAAGGCATGCTGTACCCCCCCCCTCCTTTTCTTTCCATTTCTCTCTCTCTCTCTCTCCCTCTCTCTCTCTCCCCCCTCTCTCTCCCCCTCCCTCTCTCTCCCTCTCTCCCCCCACTCTCCCTCTCTCTCCCTCTCTCCCCCCCTCTCTCTCTCCCACTCTCTCTCTCCCACTCTCTCTCTCCCTCTCATTTTCTCTCTCTTTTTCTCTCTCTTTTTCTCTCTCTCTTCCTCTCTCTCTCCCTCTCTCTCTCCCTCTCTCTCTCTCTCCCTCTCTCTCTATCTCTCTCTACCCTCAAGATACACGGCCTTGAGACGATCTACCTCGGCCTCGTCAGTCTGCACCCGATATTTGATGATGAAGATGATGTCCTCAATCAGGGCCCTCCCTCCCTCCCGTGCCGCCCCCACCCCACACCATCCCTTAGGCTGTTAATAATATCCCCCTCTTCCTTTCCCCCAATCCACACACACACACACACACACACACACTCCAACCACGTTTCCATAACGACCGATGCAAGTTGTCATGGGATCGAGGGGAAAGAGGTGTGGGGTGGTGGGGGGTTGGGGGTAGAGCGGGGTCAACCAATAGGCGATGTGAGAAAGTGATCGAATCGATGTCTTGCCGGAGACGAGCTAATTTCATTTGATTTTTTATGATTGGACGAGGACGACTGTTGATGATAATGGTGTGGAGTGAGAGAGAGAGAGAGAGAGAGAGAGAGAGAGCGAGATAGAAAGACGGACGGAGAAGACTTGAGGGGAGGGGGAGAGTCAGAAAGTGCAACAGAGATGGGGGCACGGGAGGGTGTCGAGAGGTCAAAGGGTTACGAATGGATATTCTTTTATAGATACGAACCCAACGTCAAGTCCATCTATCTATCTATCTATCTATCTATCTATCTATCTATCTATCTATCTATCTATCTATCTATCTATCTATCTATCTATCTATCTATCTATCTATCTATCTCAATTACTTCCCCTCTCTCTCTCCCTCTCTCTCTCTGTCTCTCTCTGACTTTCTCTCTCTCTCTCTCTCTCTCTCTATCTATCTATCTATCTATCTATCTATCTATCTATCTATCTATCTATCTATCTATCTATCTATCTATCTATCTATCTATCTATCTATCTATCTATCTATCTATCTATCTATCTATAAATCAATCAATCAATCTATCTATCTATCTATCTATCTATCTATCTATCTATCTATCTATCTATCTATCTATCTATCTATCTATCTATCTATCTATCTATCTATCTATCTATCTATCTATCTATCTATCTATCTATCTATCTATCTATCTATCTATCTATCAATCAATCAATCAATCAATCAATCTATCTATCTATCTATCTATCTATCTATCTATCTATCTATCTATCTATCTATCTATCTATCTATCTATCTATCTATCTATCTATCTATCTATCTATCTATCTATCTATCTATCTATCTATCTATCTATCTATCTATCTATCTATCTATCTATCTATCTATCAATCAATCAATCAATCAATCAATCTATCTATCTATCTATCTATCTATCTATCTATCTATCTATCTATCTATCTATCTATCTATCTATCTATCTATCTATCTATCTATCTATCTATCTATCTATCTATCTATCTATCTATCTATATACATATATATATATATATATCAGTCAGTGTGTCTGTTGTCTGTCTGTATGCATTTCTGTCAGCCTGAGTATCAATCTATATGTTTACTTCTCGCCACTGACAAATAATGTTTCGGGTATTTCCTACTGCCAGTCCTGCCTCCCATACGGCCTGCATTTTAAGCTCTCTCCCCCCCCCCACACACACACCTCCCTCTTTTTTTTTTTTGAACTAGAGTAAGCGTAAAACACATACGTACACTTTCCGAGGTGTGTCACAAACTCTCTACACCGTATCGCCTTCCCACGGAGTTACCCCCCCTCCACCCCACACCCCGCCCCCTCTCGGATAAGGGAGCGGCAGAGCAGGTGGTACGGGTAAAGGGGGAGGGGTGGTGACTCCGGTATCTGCTCTCAAGTAGCCAAAAATAAAAAAAAAGCTATAAAATATTTTACTGTTATTATTTACGGACTGACTTTAATATGTGGTAGGTAGGTTTTGATGTAGGTAGGTTATGACCACCATCACTGCATATACTTTACCCCCCCCCCCACCCCCACACCGTCCCCTTCCCGTACCACTCCCCAATCTACAGTTTACTATACTGGACAAAGTAAAGATTTCAAGACCCCCTTAGCTCCAAAGTGCCATCGGGGCATCATGTGAAGTGTAGAATTCACGAACTCATCTGTTTGTGTAACCGCGGCATATAAAGGGATATTGTGTGGTAAGCACACTCTGTTTGTGTAACCGCGGCATATAAAAGGATATCGTGTGGTCAGCACAACGACAGGACCTCTTAACCAACACTTTCACCACCCAGGATCGAACCCGGGACTCGCAGGTCGACGGTCAAGCCCTCTACACCCCTACATCAACCATCCGTCGTACCATGCCTTTGCACAAGCGCAATGTACGATTATGTGCGGTAAATGGATTATGTCGAGGCGTGGTACATGTCTGTACATACATGTGTCACGCCATTCTCTCTATCCCCCCCCCCCCCCCACAGCCACGGGCGGCTTTCGCCATGCATTAGTTATTTTCCGAAAAGTGATTGGGCGGCATTCCCAGGGTCTGCCCCTAACACTAAGCCACACTATGTGTTCGATATTCTAGATGACGTATGTCACCCTAGTCTTTTATGAGTGGACACTATTTTAAAACGTAAACACTTGCCGCACACCCCCCCCCCCACCTCAACGCTGACCGTTAAAAACGATTTTGTGAAATTTAGAGACGGAATAAAATCAATCCGAGTTACGTTTGGCAAGTGGTAGGGTAAAGTTACTAGTTATATTTGCACTCTTTGTTATATTTGCGCACCTGTTATATTTGCACTCTTTGTTATATTTGCGCACTTGTGTTATGTTTGCACACTCTGTTATATTGGCGCACTCTTGTTATTTCGCACATTCTGCAATTTTCGCACAATGTCATATGGTGCACACTATGTAATATGTGCGCACCGTTCTTTTCTCACAACCGTGCACAGTAGTCCCTGGGGGTGTGTACACACATTTTTTTCATTCAGACGTGTGAGCACGAAGTTATTCCCCCCCCCCTAGTCATTTTAATGTTGTAAAGATAATGAGCAATACGCTGGCTTCATCCATCTAATCGCATACAGCAGCTAACAACATTTCAGATGGAGATGGACCTGGCAGAAAACATTTCTAGAGCCGACACCGTTGTTCTTAATTTTCCACATCTCGGTAGTTAATACATCTTGTGGGGGGGGGGGGGAGTGGAGGAGTAGAATATTGCATGTGTGTGTGTGTGTCTGTGTGTTTATTGCTTATCATCTGGGTGGATTTCCATGAGGCTGCAGATGTTGCGGCGAGTGGGGAGGGGGGGGACAGAGAGAGAGAGAGAGAGAGAATGAGTATGTGTCTACATTGCTTTAAGACTAATCGACATTGTTATGAATGTGAGCATACTTTTAAACTGAAATGAAAGTGCATTTCTCAGGAGGATATCGCTCTGTGTCTCTCTGACGTGCGCATGCGCAGTTCATGGTACAAAACAAAACAAGAGCAATATTTATGCACAGATACTTCTTCAGTCTTCAGTATAATAATAGACAACCCATGAATTTCTTACAAATCCATCTGCCAATCTATCTATCAATCGTCAGGTATCTCTCTTTAATTCCATCCATCCATCCATCCATCCATCCATCCATCCATCCATCCATCCATCCATCCATCCATCCATCCATCCATCCATCTATCTAATCTATCTATCTATCTATCTATCTATCTATCTATCTATCTATCTATCTATCTATCTATCTATCTATCTATCTATCTATCTATCTATCTATCTATCTATCTATCTATCTATCTATCTATCTATCTATCTATCTATCAATCAATCAATCAATCAATCAATCAATCAATCAATCAATCTATCTATCTATCTATCTATCTATCTATCTATCTATCTATCTATCTATCTATCTATCTATCTATCTATCTATCTATCTATCTATCTATCTATCTATCTATCTATCTATCTATCTATCTATCTATCTATCTATCTATCTATCTATCTATCTATCTATCTATCTATCTATCTATCTATCTATCTATCTATCTATCTATCTATCTATCTATCTATCTATCTATCTATCTATCTATCTAAGCTATCTATCTATCTACATGTATGCTTGTGCACATGTTAACCTATCTACTTAGTAGTATGTCTGTTTCCCCTCGCTGTTCATCTTTCTGTCCGTCTTCCTGGTCTGTCCATCCGTCTGTCTGTCTGTGCTAAAGAAAAAATAAGCGTTAGCATAACTAACGGAAAGAATCAACATTATTCCCGCCCCCCCCCCCCAACAACATCTGCACAGAAGTACACCTCTGTGTGGGCCGCATGTTTCCCATTTACTCAAGTTTTCCCTTCCCCCCGCCCCCCACCTCCTCTCTAAATTCATTTTCACCCCAGAACCACTCGCGCCCCCCCATTCCCCACCCCCACCTCTTTCCCCGCGCGTAAGCTATAAAAGTCAGTACTGGTAACTCCAGTAGAAGAGGCCTATCATATAACTTATAAGTCTACGCTCACCCCCCTCTCCTCCCCCTCCCCCCTCTACCCATCCTTTTTTTTTTTTTTTGAAAACCCTCTTCCATTTTTTTTTTTTACGATCCTGTAATCATCTCAGCTATCTAGCGCGCGATACTTATGTGGGCCATTCACATATCAGGGCCCCCGGGTGCCGACGCTGATGCTCGGTCATGTTGAGGGGAGGTCTGTGTCGAGGTCACGGTGGGCCAAGGAGATATAGAGGGTCTCTGAGTAGCTAGGTAGAGGCTGAGGGGAAAAGGTGTCAGGAGAGAGAGAGAGAGAGAGAACACAAATTACAGTGAAAAATCAAAAAAAAATAAATAAGGTAATTTTTTTGGTAACATGTTTTTTTTTTTTACAGAAATTATGAAATTATCATAAAAAGAGGAAAAAAAAAACGTTTTCTACCGCACGCAACAGTTTGTTGTGAGAAATAACCGATATATTATTTTAAAATGTAATATAAAATCTGATCTTCTGTTTCTTAAAATCTAACATATAGTCGCCCGTCGTATGTGTGTGTGCGTGCGTGTGTGTCTCTCCCTCAGGCTAATGATCCGTACACTAAAAATGTCGTGTACAAGGAAATGTATGATATGTATTGTGCTCATGGCAATAAAAGATAAATGTTCATTTTCTATTGCAGTATTTCGTACATTTCTTTCTTATTTTTGTACATATCGTATTCTGTTCATGGCAATAAAGGCTGTGTTATCCTTTCTGTCGGATTTCGTTCAGCCAGCTTCAGCAGGCTTTTCCACTAGTCAAAACATAAACCAACTTGTCATAGTTTGTCAGAAATGGAAGGGGTTGGGGGTCTGAACTCCCGGCTTTGGCCCTGGATGTGAAATTCCAAACAATATACCAGTCGTATAGAAAGTTACCAATACGTATGGAAAGTAGTCAATAGACCAGTACATATTGAAAGTAGCTTATATGTTAAATTACAGTAATAAAAGATGCACTATACACTAAACATGCATGCTGAAATCTTTAATCTTTCAGAAAGGACAGAAATATTTATTTTCCTTTTAAATTATTGTCAACAAATGGGGAAAGGGTCTGGTCAAAAACGGGTTTTTCTCGGAAACGGAAATCTTTTTCGCATATTTTTTTTTTACTTTTTAGTTCCTGATTTGTCACCTATGCAGAGGAACGCATCATTAACGGGTGGTATTGGGTTCCAAAATCGAAAGGGCACTTCACGGGGGAGGCTAGCGCAATAGCTGGAAATGGTCTTGAGTTATTGGAACGCCACCGTGTAGTGGGATTAATTGCCGGTCACTACCAGGGAAGTTGTTGTCACTCGCGATGTCCTCGTTTGTCAGCGAGGGATATCCTGACCCCACCCCACCCCTCTTCCTCATCTGCCACATGGTTCACTTCCTCGTGCAGATCAGTTTCTGGAGGGGGGTGGGGATTAAAGGGAAGGTGGTTGGGGGGGGGCGGGGGTGGTGTCTACTCGCATTCAACAGAACAATGTTGAGCGGAAATAAAACCGGTTATTTGAACACCGTTTATTTCAGCACTGGTCATTTCAGCATTGGTTATTTTAGCACCGGTTATTTAAACACTTCAACTCCGCGATTCAGTGTATTGTCGTTGTTGTTTACTTACCAACATAAAAATAAAAATACCGTTGATGAATTACATGAAATTGTAAACAACAACGATAACAATAATAGTACAACAACGATAACAATAATAATAAAACAGATTGATAACTGTCTGAATGGTAACCAAGTTGACCTGATTCGGGGAGGGGGTGCCATGCATGAGGTCAATGAATAGGCTACATTAAGTACCAGTTTAATTTAACTCCCCCTTCTATTTCCCCCCTCCCACCCCTCACAATCATGCCACAAAGAGTGTATTACTCTCTGTGTGTTGGCAGTCCATTGCAAAAGAAGAAAGAACGTTCCGATTTTGACAGAAATGACCCAAAAAGAAGTCATTCCCAATATGTCTGAAATACGCACTTTAAAGCGATTATTCCATAAAATAATTCATCAACGAGTCATTTTTCTGTTCTTTTCAAGCCGCTACTCTCATTTTCTTTTCCGTTTTCACTTTGATTTCGGTTCGATTCCATCCAGCATATGTTCAAGAAGCTGCCATTGAAATATTTCATCCCCCAACTCCGCCTTTGAGGTCTTGTTAAACTCCTCCCCCCGTCCCCCTTTCATCTGTACGGACCTGTTGGTCAGTTTTACTGTTATATGTTTTGACCACCTTGGTGGCCGGTTCCAGGCAGAAAACATCACAAACGAAGGGTTAAAGTTCGCAGGCCTTCATTGACGCTGAAATTTAATGACAACAGTCTGTCAGTTCTAAGAAGATGCTGCAACAGACGTTACAGGCAAAAATAAAAACAAGGAGAAAGCTAGAAGACTTGCAACGGCTCAACAGCCAATAAAACTCACATCAAAACATCAACAGTGTGTGAGCACTTCAGTCAGCATGATCGGTGTGCCGTCACTCTGTTAGTAGAAAGTATTTTTTTTTTTTGTAATTTTATGTTAAGCATTATCTTGTAAAGCGAAAAAAAAAATATTGACTATATTAATGCTACGATAAATAAAGATGAACGTTTTGGAAGTTTCATTTTTTAAATTTTCCATGTACGCTTAAGTCGATCACGTTTGATTCAATACTTGATTAACTCGATATATTTGTCATAATAATGCAAAAGTATGTCTATTTATATAAACGATCTCAATAATCGGATAACTCGATTTTTTGGGTTATTTTCTCAAGTTTATCGAGTTATGCGAGTTTGATCGTATATATATATATATATGTATTGATGAACGCCTTTTTCTTTTTTTTTGGGGGGGAGTGGTGTGGGTGGGTGGGGGGGGGACTTTATAAAATACTCGCTGTACCCTGCAAAACCTTTGCATCTTTGCTTAGAGTTGTATCCCCTTAGGCTTAGTCGGTAGGCTAGGTTATTTTTTTGGTTTCGGGCAGATCCGATTTTTTCCATGATTGTATTTTAAACTGGAATACTGTTGTATTCGTTCTTTACTTTCGATTTAACGCAGAACCCAAATCGCTATTATTATATTATATTATATGTACTTGAACCCTAAGCAAAAGAAAATATTTTTCGGGCACACTTATATAATCTCATCTTATAGGCCCTTTGTCAGTGGTGACCAACCCTACAAGCGTTCGGCTTATAAGGTTCGCCTTTTCCATTAAAACGGATGTGCGTACTATGAATTTTTTTTTTTTCAAGTTTTAATTCCCGAGTCAGGCCTGTGAGTAGTCCCTTCATCCTATAACGAAGTCGTTGTGGCTACCAGTGCTACATGATCGCTGCGGCATAGGTGTTACACAACAACCGTCGCAAGGGAGCCCCCCCCCCTATTCTCAGCCCGGCTTCGTCGCCATATTATGTGACGTCTCATATATGCGACGTTTCCGACATTCGAAACCTCTATTTCTCAGCGGCGTCGCTGTCTACCTTACACAACCGACCCCTCCCTTGCCACCACCACCACACCCCCACCTCCGATTCTCCATTAATCCCGCACAGGTCTCCGCCCCTGACGCGCATTCTGTACCCAAGGGGTAGATAACTGCGGTGGATCCAAACATCTTGAAAACACTTGTCTCCCTTCCTCAGTTCGAGCCGAAGGTAAACTCTAATGATCTAATTCCGTAAATAGCATACCTTGGATAAGGGGAAGGTATTATACAGTGAGGGGGGTGGGGTGGAGGTCTGAGAGGGTTAGGGGGTCTGACCCTCAGCGATTTTTTTTTAACTTTTTTTTTGTTTTGAAGATTTTTTTTTTTTTTGGTTTGTTTGTTGGTAAAATAGAATTTTGTGTAAAGTTAGCAGATGCTACCCCAGTCAATAGAATGTGTTGGCTGAACACCACGAATTCTGTGTAGTTGTACATTTGTAAAGCGTGTGTTAAGTAAACACGTGTGTGTGTGTGTGTGCGTGTGCATGTGGACAGACAGTTTTAACCTGAACACACAGCGTTGTGTTTATGTAGAAGGACTATCCTTGTGTTTGACAGCGTTGTGTGTTGAACCAAAAAAAAAATGAATGAATGAATGAATGAAAGACACACCAGTCTTAGTTTGGTGAGTGTATTTAAATAAAATGAGCAGACAGACTACAGACTGACTACAGACAGACTACAGACAGACTACATCACAACACCAGAATTGCAATAAGTCATAAAGGGAGGGGGGGGGGTAGGGAACAGACCTAAATACATGAATTCATGTCGGCTTTTTTTCCCCCCATCTTGGATCACGTGGTACACGTCTATAAGGAAGGCGACAAGACAACCCAACACAACACAACGAAGAAATATGCAATGCATATGAGACCTGGAAATTAGCGGATAGGGTGGGGGGGGGGATAGATTATGTGACGTGATGATTAAGGTTTCCTCAAAGGCGAGATTTGCAACGGGGGAAAAAAAAGAAAGAAAGAAAGAAAGACGGCTAAGATTGGAAGAAGTGAGGATGGACAGACGTGTTATAAAGAAATAAAAAAAATAAAAATAGTTTTAGACAAAAGGGTCCGTTGTGCTAGTTCATTAAATAATCCAACAAGCGGGAGGGAAGGCGGTGGGGTGGGGTGTGGTGGGTGGATATCGTTATTTATTTTTTTCAACGGGGGGGGAGGGGTGGTGCGGCTATCTAAACTAATCTCTAAAACCAGTGAGGGCGCCTGCTAACAGCTGCAGCTTTGACATGGCGAGGGGGTGTTAGGGTCAGGTATGTATAGATAATGTATAATGTATGGATAATTAAAGCGTGACTTAACGTACAATTTGTGTGTGTGTGGGAGGGGGGAACAAATTGGTTGTTTTGACCCACAAAGTAAATCGGGTAACCAAAAGTCCACAGATTTAGGCAGTGCGTGCTTAATGGGAGTTTAATGTGTGTTTATAAGATGTTTAATGGGAGTTTAATGTGTGTTTTATCAGATGTTTAATATGTGTTTAATGGGATTTTATTGGATGTTTATTTGGTGCTAAATGGGTGTTTAATGTGTGTTTAATGGGGTTTTATTGGATGTTTATCAGATGTTTAATGGGAGATTAATGTGTGTTTTATCAGATGTTTAATGCGTGTTTAATGTTTGTTTATGGGATGTTTATTGTGTATTTATTGGGTGTTTAATGTGTGTTTATTGTGCGTATAATGGGCGTAAATGTGGTGGGTACATTATTCACAAAATAATATAATAAAAATAATTTTCGCCATCGTTCAAATAGTTTTTTTTAATACGCTTTTAATCAGCTTTACGTTTATGGTTATCTTCAAAGCTTATAACTCCATTTTTCGACTTTTTTTTCAGTGAATACATTAATCTTTATAATTTATCGTACATTGTGTAACCACGGTAACATTTAACACCATTTTCATATTCTCGAGTCAATTAATTCAACATCTTGTAGGGTTCCCGATGCTATTTGCTTTTTTTTTTTGTAACAAAATAATTACCACCAGTGCACTGAAAGTTACGGCCATGAAAACAAATTTTGAGAAATCATGCACAGCGTGGTGGTGTTTTATTTAATTTTAGTTGTTGTTGCTATTAGCAACGTCTTTGTTTTGAGCTCGCTGATCTTTCCGCATCATAGGACACGAGGCGCGCAGTACTTCCGCAATTTGAGGTAGAGCCGGGCGGCCTTCGCCGGACATCTGTTTCCAATTGTTCAGGCGCGTAGTTTCTTGTTTCCTATTTGACAATTTTTTTTTGTGTTGTGTTTTTTTTCAACAATCGCGATACGGTACACCTTACACATATGTGGCCAGTTGTCGCAACAATCAGCGCCCCCGTGAGCCAGCGGGGCCTGAGAGAAATCGAAACTTGGGTATCACCACCATTTGGTCCGCTGAAACGTACAGATGGCATGCTGGGATATCGGAAACGGGAGGGATACGATTTTTTCAGTTGTGGGGGCGGGGAAGGGTTGAATTTAAGCACTGCACCGTGTGTGTGTGTGTATGCATATGCGTGTGTTATTATTTCGAGTAAACTCTTGTCACCGTGTAAATTTGATATAAGTAACCGTATTGTTTTGTTTATATTTCATTTCCAAGTTTTTCTTATGACAAGGCATAATGAATATGAAGGAAGTAGAGTCAGCCATACGATATACGCTCACATTACATCTCCACATCGTCTCGTACTCTCGTTATACCCGTGTTATGTTTCGTGTTACTTGGTAATGTATATAATCACCATGTGTATGATATTCATTAGCAGCGGGGTGGTGGGAGAGGGGAGGGATGGGGAGGTAGATTGAACTGACACACCTTTCTTCGAAATCGGTGAAGTGTAAACAAACAAAAAAGTTGTTGACTAATCTTTAAAAAAAAAACCCGCGTAAATTACAGATTACAATTACATTGTTGGTCTGTCGTCCCATTTCTAACATTTTTTTTAAACATTCTATCCAATGCTCGATTACACACACACATACATACACAACACACAAAGAGATAGAAAGATGATTAATAGCAGACGACCATTCTGGCTCGTCATTATATTAAATGTAGTTCAAGTGAGAGACTTGGAAAAGAAAATGCGGCACATAACCCAACCAACATACCTTCACCCAACCAACTTACAATCACCCAACCAACTTACCATCACCCAACCAACTTACCATCACCCAACCAACATCCCATCACCCAACCAGCCTACCATCACCCAACCAACTTACCATCACCCAACCAACTTACCATCACCCAACCAACTTACCATCACCCAACCAACTTACCATCACCCAACCAGCCTACCATCACCCAACCAGCCTACCATTACCCAACCAGCCTACCATTACCCAACCAGCCTACCATCACCCAACCAACTTACCATCACCCAACCAACTTACCATCATCCAACCAACTTACCATCATCCAACCAACTTACCATCACCCAACCAACTTACCATCACCCAACCAACTTACCATCACCCAACCAACTTACCATCACCCAACCAACTTACCATCACCCAACCAACTTACCATCACCCAACCAACTTACCATCACCCAACCAACTTACCATCACCCAACCAGCCTACCATCACCCAACCAACTTACCATCACCCAACCAGCCTACCATCACCCAACCAGCCTACCACCACCCAACCAACTTACCATCACCCAACCAACTTACCATCAACCAACCAACTTACCATCACCCAACCAACTTACCATCACCCAACCAACTTACCATCACCCAACCAACTTACCATCACCCAACCAACTTACCATCACCCAACCAACTTACCATCACCCAACCAACTTACCATCACCCAACCAACCTACCATCACCCAACCAGCCTACCATCACCCAACCAACTTACCATCACCCAACCAACTTACCATCACCCAACCAACCTACCACCACCCAACCAGCCTACCATCACCCAACCAACTTACCACCACCCAACCAGCCTACCATCACCCAACCAGCCTACCATCACCCAACCAACTTACCATCACCCAACCAACACCACACCCAACCAGCTACCATCACCCAACCAACTTCACCATCACCCAACCTGCACAATCACCCAACCAACTTACCATCACCCAACCAACTTACCACCACCCAACCAGCCTACCATCACCCAACCAACTTACCATCACCCAACCAACTTACCATCACCCAACCAGCCTACCACCACCCAACCAACTTACCATCACCCAACCAACTTACCATCATCCAACCAGCTTACCATCATCCAACCAACTTACCATCACCCAACCAGCCTACCACCACCCAACCAACTTACCATCACCCAACCAGCCTACCGCCACCCAACCAACTTACCATCACCCAACCAGCCTACCATCACCCAACCAACTTACCATCACCCAACCAACTTACCATCACCCAACCAGCCTACCACCACCCAACCAACTTACCACCACCCAACCAGCCTACCATCACCCAACCAACTTACCATCACCCAACCAACTTACCATCGCCCAACCAACTTACCACCACCCAACCAGCCTACCATCACCCAACCAACTTACCATCACCCAACCAACTTACCATCACCCAACCAACTTACCATCACCCAACCAGCCTACCATCACCCAACCAACTTACCATCACCCAACCAGCCTACCATCACCCAACCAACTTACCATCACCCAACCAACTTACCATCACCCAACCAACTTACCATCACCCAACCAACTTACCATCACCCAACCAACTTACCATCACCCAACCAGCCTACCATCACCCAACCAACTTACCATCACCCAACCAGCCTACCATCACCCAACCAACTTACCATCACCCAACCAACTTACCACCACCCAACCAGCCTACCATCACCCAACCAACTTACCATCACCCAACCAACTTACCACCACCCAACCAGCCTACCATCACCCAACCAGCCTACCATCACCCAACCAACTTACCATCACCCAACCAGCCTACCATCACCCAACCAACTTACCATCACCCAACCAACTTACCACCACCCAACCAGCCTACCATCACCCAACCAGCCTACCATCACCCAACCAACTTACCATCACTCAACCAACTTACCATCACCCAATCAACTTACCATCACCCAACCAGCCTACCATCACCCAACCAACTTACCATCACCCAACCAGCCTACCATCACCCAACCAACTTACCATCACCCAACCAGCCTACCATCACCCAACCAACTTACCATCACCCAACCAACTTACCATCACCCAACCAACTTACCATCACCCAACCAACTTACCATCGCCCAACCACCAAGTCATCATAACGCAGCCAATCCCCCCCCCCAAACACGTGACCAGTAATGACGTATATTTCCTCTTTTAAAACAAAATTAATCTGTCAGCTCCAGCACCGTGCAGTTGTTAGAAATTTGAATGGGTAGTCCCCCCCCATCCCCTCCCCGCCCATCCCCCCTCTCCTCCCCCCCCCTCCCATTCCCCTCTACATGATATTCATTTCTCCTCTCAAACGTGAGTAACCAAAAGATAATGAGTATATGCGTTCTCTAGTAAACATATTTGGGTTTATCATGTCGCCAACATACCAACTCTCCTTGTATGCATATGTCTTCACATAACATTCCCTTCTTGAACCTTCACCCGGTACTTTAGTTTTATTATTAATCGCACTGACGAGCAACAGTTTTTTTTTTAAATTATAATAAATAAACAGAAACAGATTTGCTGAATTATCAAAAAATGAAGTAAAACAAAAAAAAACCGTTCGAGAGAAATTGAAAACTTTTGTTTCCAACATGTTCACCGCTCTCAAGTTGTTGTTTTTTTTTTTTACTACTTTCAACCGACTCCTGGTATGTTCTCTTGGGGCGCCTGGTGTGGCGGAGGACGCCCCGTTCTGGGTCATTAGCTCCCTTCAAGACGCCTGGCTTCTTTGCTGCTGTAGACATCGGCTGCCGCATGTAAAACGAAAATAGAAAAACGGGGTGTGAGGGGGGGAAGGTGTCTTCAACAGCCTTGCGAGAGTAGATTTATGTTTTGGTGTGTGTGTGTGTGGTTGGGGGGGGGGACGACGACAAGAAACTTACATATATTCTTACACTGTTGCTTTACATACAAATATATACACAAGAAGTTCCCAATCATGCACCCATAGATACACAAGAAGTTCCCAATCATATATCCATAGATACACAAGAAGTTCCCAATCATATATCCATAGATACACAAGAAGTTCCCAATCATATATCCATAGTTATACAAGAAGTTCCCAATCATGTACCCATAGATACACAAGAAGTTCACAATCATGCACCCATAGATATAGTAATACTTACATGTACTACTCTGCGGTGCAATCATACATACACATATACACATACTCACTCACACACATACTCATACTCACAGACACACATATTACATAAGTGACTACAATGATCAATTTTCTTGAGTAAAGTGCTAAAAAAAATCTTTTTTTTTTTTGAGAACATCTCCTGGAAAGTATACCGTGGAGTCGGGGTGGGTAGATGTGTGGGGTGGGGTGTGGAGGTGGGGGGTAATTCCAGCTCCCGTCACCCCCTTTATCTGAGTCTGTGATCGCCTGGTGGTGAAGTTATGATGACCGTCTTTGATCTCCAGCAACTGGCCTGTCATTGCTCGCCCGTCTTGAGTCATTGATTTAGTACAGGAGTCGTCTGGGCCTCTGCTTCCCCCCTTGTCTGCTGGAAATAAACTCATTCCGTTTGTATGTTTGTGTGTTTGTGTGCGCGGATGTCTGTCTCTCGGATGAATCGTCCACACTGAGCATTAATACTGTCTGTCTGTCTGTCTGTCTGTCTGTCTGTCTGTCTGTCTGTCTGTCTGTCTGTCTGTCTATCTATCTATCTATCTATCTATCTATTTATCTATCTTTATATCTATCTATCTATTTTTCTATCTATCAATCTATCTATTTATCTATCTTTCTATCTATCTGTCTGTCTGTCTGCCTGTCTATCTATCTGTCTTTCTGTCTGTCTGTCTATCAATATATCTGTCAACATATCTGTCTGTCAATCTATCTGTTTATCAGTCTATTTATCTATCCATCTATCTTTATATTTATCTGTCTCATTCCATCTGCTTATCTATATTTCTTATACACACATATCTATCTATCTATCTATATATATATATATATATATATATATATATATATCCAGCCGAATATTTTATCTGTCTGACGTCTACCTTTATCTTTTGTTTGTCTTTCTATTCTCTTACGTTTGTCTGTCTTTCCGTCCGCCTGTCTGCCTGTGGTGACTAACGATAGATAATACCAATGATAGTCTGTTAGAGCGGTCGACTTCTTTAATACAGTTATTTTTAAATCTCTGTTCCTATAACACCTGTGGACACGCCGTGTGACTTGACCAGCGGGCCGACCCCCCTCCTCCGTCTTACACAAGGTCAGTTTCACTTTACCTGGCCTTTTTTTGTTTCCACCCCCTTCCCTCCCCCCTCACTTCCACCAGTTTTTTTTATTAGTATTCCATATCGTGTACTCACGGTTTGTGCATGCATGTGCGTTGTGTATGTGTGTGTTAGTATGTGTTAGTATGTGTGTGTTAGTATGTGTGTGTTAGTATGTGTGTATCTTGCAGTCGGTCGTCACCTGGGTTGAAAATCCACCACACACAAAATTTCCATTTGCAGTGACGCTCTCTGTGCTATCTCTTGTTACTCTGTGTGTGTGTTTCTGTGTGTGTGTGTGTGTGTGTGTGTGTGCCTATGCAGAAGCAAAACGCCTTTTCCTGCAGGTCCTTGTTTTGCGCGCGCGTCTGAGTGTGTGTATCCGCATGCCCGTGCTGGAGATCGTGAAAGCTGTGCGTGCGTAACGTGAAGCGCCCAGTGTCACCCGGCGCCCGGCGCCACAAAACGCCCCCCTCGGTCGATTCCCTAGGGTGCCGGGCAGTGAAACATGGGTAGAAGAGTAAAACGTAGCTTTAGAACTGGTGTGGAGTCCGGACTCCAATAGTGTTGTATGTGTGTGTGTGTGTGTGTGGAGGGGTGGGTGGTATTGGTTCCATACGACAACGACTCCTAATCAGTAATCGAATACCACCCAAACGGTTTTACACTTCGTATCGCGTGTCGATGTTTATCTTCTGGCATCTTCTTTTTTTTTGTTTTTTATTTCTGGTTCCTCCACCCATTCAACCGCCCCCCTCCTCACCCCGACCCTCCATTCCCGACGATTATCTCTGCTTTATAATTTGTTTTCTTCTTTGGGTCATAAATTTTTCGAACTGAAAAACAAATGATACACAGACAATATGTGTGTGTGTGTGTGGGGGGGGGGGATGGACGAAGACCCATCATCCAGAAAACAAATTGAAAAGTTGGTTATTCACTAAATGAAAACAATTAGCCGGGCGGTATCGATATCACTGATTTCATCTTAACCGGATGGAATACAAATTCGATACACAGGAAAAAAAAACCGATTCGGTGATCAGCGAAAAGCAAAAAAAATAATAATTAATCAAAATCAATTTTTTTTGGTCAATGTGGTTGGCGAATTAAAACGCCCTTGGGTCACTGCAGACACACACAAACACTGCAAATAAGGGCTCCATCTAACAGCTTTCTCAGTCTCGGGTAATTCAGTAATGCGGACTATAATTATAAAATCATTAAACGGCCATTTTCATCATAAAGGCAGACTGTCAACCTGAGAGTCCTGGGTTCGATCCTCGCTGAGAACCAGGGCAATTGTTTTTTTTCCCTGGTGAAATTGGGTTCAAAGTCGTCCCAGAAGTCCATCCAACTTTAGATGGGTACGGTACCTGACGGCTGGGCGTTGTGCTAGCCACACAATCCCTTCATATGCCGAGGTTATAGAAACGGATGAATTCTACACTTCATCTGCCCCGATGGCCCGTTAGGGGCTAAGAGAACTTTACTTTTTTTATCTTTTTTTTATTCATCTCTACTTAAGACTCGAATTACGGACTAGAGCCTGTTACCTAAATAAAGGTCCTTATATTATTGACGAAACTGACGTAGCATATGACAAATGTCATATATCATTTAGCCATACAGGGCCGATGTCATGGATTGGTTGCCCATGATGGTGATCTTCGCCAGCACGTTCCTGCATACTCACCCTACCCGCATCTAACTAATGTCAAACAATCTAACGCCCTACCCCAGCGCCAACTTTAGACCCCGGTTGTATACGATGTGCCACTCGCTGTTAACTCCAGTTTTGACAAATTTACTCATCGTAGGTCCATTATCTGCCACCCCCGCCCCCTTCCTTTTCCCCTGACGTATTACACATCTATGTGGGTCGACCCACAAAACCGCAGTGTCGTAGTAAAGGGATTATGTCGACCGCTGTCTTTCATAACACCAGCCCCCAACAGCATTTAATATGCTCCCCTCGTCCTGCCCCTCCGCCCCTGCTCCCCCGAGACTATTACTTTGCTGGTGTCCCATGCGATACGACCAACTATAATAATGTAAAAAATAATCGTATATCTTGGGGAGGACCAAATAATCAATAAGGGGGCCCCTGAGCCTTGCCCGGTGGAATTAATCCTTTAAGTCGGCCCTGCGGTCCGGGGACCCATTTAGCACCCATTTGGCACTGTGAAGTTCTGCATGCACTTACGTCACAGTTGGCGCTATCAGTGCATTGTTTTAAAACAAACAAATAGTTTGTAACTACTATTCAAAGATAATTGTGATTATAAAGATATTTTGGTCCCATAAATCGGGACCAGTTTTGAAGTCAAGTGGCTGCTAGCTTGTGAGACCCGGCCTGCTAGCTTGTGAGACCCGGCCTGCTAGCTTGTGAGACCCGGCCTGCTAGTTTGTGAGACCCGGCCTGCTAGCCCCTGCGGTTCCCAACCGGCGGTACGCGTACCCCGAGGGGTGGCGGCGGGGGAAAGCTTTTTCTGAGGTACGCAGCGACATATAACTTTCAATGAAGAATTTGAATAACTTACGTGTGAGTGGTACCGGCAGACACACTTTCGCACCATTTTTTTGGGTACAGTCTCGAAAAAGAGTTCCGCGGTGCTTGATGAAGGTTATAGGTCAGATCTCAAAACGCGCTACGGATGGTCGTGTGGTAAAGCCCTCTACTGTCGACATGAAGGTCCCTGGTTCGATCTCCGGTGAGAACCAAATGGATTTTTTTTTTCAGGTCATGGTTAAAGTCCCCGCTGTGTCTCCAGTAGTGTCTCCATGGCCATTGCACTATCGGATATGGTAAGGGGATGAAAGAAGTGGTGGTTGATAAGATGTAAGCGATTTCTTCTCATGCTACAGGGACTTGCACACACACCCCTCTCAACGCACGGCTCGAATTACATTCCCTCGGACACTTACATTTTTTTTAACTTTACTGTTTATAAGCAGACACTCATTTTACTCATATACATATTATAAATAATGATATATATATATATATATATATATATATATATAACTATTACAAGTTTGCTTTGACAAATGAAAATAAAGATTCATTATCCATACTATTCATACTTATGCAATGTCCAACTGCCTTACCACCATTGGAGTCACACGTCGTTGAGAAATTCCACAGTTAATAATAATTCAATAATTAACTAGTGTAACAGCTGTATTGTGCTTCACGCTATCAAATAGTCGAGGCTGTTATTAGCGCCATCTTCCGGCTCAGTGAGTTGGTTACGCACTAAATATACGGTAATATGTCCATAGAGTTATAGTGACTATTATGGCCCGACAATGTCACTTGTACTACGCTTGGCTTTTGGTCAATCACAAGATGACTTTATTGTGTCTGTGTGTGTATATATATATATATATATATATATATATATATATATATATATATATATATATTTATTAAAATGATCATATCCTTAAATACATAATCTTCTAACCCGTGTGTCTCCCTCAAGTAGTTTTCATATCGTGCGGTGTATGCGTTTTAACCCTGTGTCTCCCTCGCAGGTAGTTTTCATATCGTGCGGTGTATGCGTTGTTTTTTTTTTTTATACATTTCTTTGTTATTTCTGTTCATATCGTATTCTGTTCATGGCAAAATTGCAGTATATGTATTTCGTATATTTCTTTGTTATCCCTTCTGTCGGATTTCGTTCAGCCAGCTTCAGCAGGCTTTTCCACTATATATATATATATATATATATATATATATATATATATATATATATAAACGAAATACAAATTTGTTAAACACATCATAACCACAAGTAGCACTACAGTATACTCACTCTAGTTGGTCGTAAACGCCAATTGCACTACCGTATAGCAGTGCCGTAGCGAGCTTATTCGCACCCGGGGCACAATACCTTTTAAATATCTTTTTAGCGCCACCCCCCCCATTCGAAAACCATATATATAATATTATATGTAAATTATACCATTTGGCACCCCTTAATGAGTAGCGCCCGGCTGTGATGCCCCCCTCACTACGTCTCTGCAGTATAGTCGGTATAGTCTGCGTTTAATCAGCTCCTGTACGGGATGTATCCAGGATATAGATCAACCAATACTCACTGTACCCTACTCTGAGCCGTACGTTTTCGCTTGCCTTACGCATGACATCAATGAAAAGAAAGTTTGGCTCATATATATATATATATATATATATATATATATATATATATATATATATATATATATATATATTAGATCAAGGTCGGCACCGCATGATGCCAATGAGGGCCGCATTTCGGATATTTCTTTCATAAGAAAAAGGTTCCGCACCCACGCCACACTGCCGGATTTAACAAGATTTCAAAAAAATAAATTAATTTATAAACAGTTAGAGAGAAAGAAAAGAAGACAAATTGTGAGCCATAGTACACTGAATGAAGCACTGCATTCGGCCAGCAGTGTAAAAATATGACAAGAAAGAACCGAATGGAGAGAGAGAGAGAGAGAGAGAGACAGAATGAACGTATGGGACGAATGAAGAAGTCAATTTGACTCTGGGGTTGGATATCGAGCGCTGACTTTTTTAAAAGTCGAGCATTCTCCCTTTCCCCCTCCCTCCCCTCTCTCTCTCTCTCTCTCTCTCTCTCTCTCTCTCTCTCTCTCTCTCTCTCTCACTTCACCCGCCTCCTCGTTCATTGGTGCAGAATGTCCTGACAAGCCGGGTCTTGAAAATGGGCGGGGCCAACCTGGTTTGAAGAAAGAAAAGGAATAAAAAAAAAATAACCCCCATCGCACGCGGGGTGTGTGGGCAGGCGAAGCTGCGATTGGTTTGAGGCCGGTGTACCACACGTCATTCATCGCCACGAACTGGGGGAGAAAAGCCTGTGCCAGGGGGGAAGGGGGTGGGGGGAGGAAGAGGAAGGCTGTTCCTGGGAGGTCACCATAAGAAGTTATGGCGTAGCTCCTCGGGCGAAGAGGGAGGTGGAGGTAAAATAGTAAGAATACCCCCCCTCTCCGCCCCTGTGGTTAATTTTATTCTTTTGTCTGCGGTGGGTGAAAGATGGGTGGACTAGGACCACCCCCTTTTATCTCTCCCCTGCTTCCTTCTATCTATCTCTGTCGTTTTTTTTTCTTCTTCTTCTTTTTCTTTCTTATTTCCCCCCACCCAACCCCCTTTTTTTCTTTCCCCTCCTCCCTCCCTCCATCCCCCTACGTTCCTCACACACCCCACCCTCTTTCTCTCTTCCGTGTTTCATTATTACGCTGGTTTCTGTCCGTCCCCCCCTCCCTTCCCTCTCTCTCTCCCTCCCTCTACCAGAACAGGGTCCAACGGCTATGAAACTCGCCAACCCGACCACAAAACGCCAATAACATCTTTAAGGTACGCAGGAGTTGGTGTGTCTTTTATACCTTTTCGCGTAAGTTGATACGTTTAAAAGTTCGTGTCCCGGGGTAAAAGGATCGGGTTCAATTCCCCACTCCCCGTTCATTTCAGTGCCGGAGTCTAATTGTGAGTTTTTGGTTTTTATTTTTTTTTTCTAATTCTTCTTCTTCTCTCTCTCTCTCTCTCTCTTTCTCCCTCTTTTATTTCCGTGATTTCTTAAATTCACAATATATAAATATATTTATTTAATTTTTGTTTTACTTTAAAAAAATAATAATAATAATTCGACGCTCAAATGTGCCTGGAAGGCTCAGATTTTATTTAACAGTGATTCGGGGAGGAGGGTGGGGAGGGTCGAAGTTGGGGGGAGGGGGGTGAGATAGGGGTGGTTAAACGTGGTGAGGGGCGAGGGTTTATGGGCGGGAGGGGGTGTGTGAGATAGTGGAGTGGTTCGGTTAAGTGAAAGATGGTTATATATTTTATAGGGAAGTGTTACCGGGAGCGGTACGCTGTACCGGTTTATAGTTGTTTTATAGGTCAGGACTTGTCCCGGCCGCCATGGATTCTCTCCGAACTATAAACTTGGGGAAAATGATCCGCCACCACCGGTGCGTTTATTTTAAGTCACACGCATTATTATTACTATTATTATTATTATTATTATTACTGTTATTATTTTATAAAGTCAGTCGAGTTAATGTATAAAGTAATAAACTGTTTTTAAAAAAAAATAATGCCCGTATAAATTTATCAGGCAAATTATTAATTGCTAATTTATGCTTTGTCTGTGTTGGTGTTAATTTTTATTTCACGATTTTGTTTTCGGCGACAAGACGATTCGTTTGTTTTTTTTTGTTAAATGTACGGAAGTTTTCCGGATTAGTTTAACTGCCTTGCTCCGAACTTAATAAATGTTTTATTTGTATTTAACTACCTTTCGCTCCCAATTAATTAATATTACCTGTTTCGCCTTGATCACATCGCGGCTTCTGGTGTTTATGTTAAATGTGTTAACTGTGTTTAATGTGTTAAGTGTGTTGTGTTATATTACACAATTAATATTATTATTATTATTATTATTTTGTGTGGTTTGGTTTTATCAAAATTGAAAAATCATTACGTTGCGCCATGGTTTTGTGTTACGTAACTGTCACATATGAATAGAAAGATTAATATGTTGTTTTTATATGTTCTCCTCGCAGGGCTCGTGGATTAATATACTAACCGTGACCAAGAGGATACCAAAAATAACAACAACAACGAAGTGTGTGTGTTCCAAACCGGCTATGTGTGCCTCGCTTCGGATTTATTCAACTTTGTATTTCCAGTTATCGGAGAATACAAATGTGTGATATTCACCTGGGGCGTGACGACAGCGTGTACGGACCTGTGTCGCAACAACACACTACACATTCAGCCCGCTGTGTGTGAATATTTTATGCGTGTCGGATACTAGCTGTTTGATACTTTCCTTTGTTTTATTTATTTACATCCAAGGTGAGCTACGGTTATTCTTATTTATCTTACACTTGCTATTAGTATAATTAGTATTTTATATGTGCGAAAGTTCTGTTTCTATTAATAAGCATATCGACCCCCCTCCCCGGGAGGAAGGAGGGGGAAAGGGGGGCTATCGTAAGTAGAACATACAGTTTATGTTGTTGTTTCTGTGAAGGTAGCTCCTACCTCCCCTTCATTATAATTGTTATTTTAGTAAAACTACAAACTGTACAACACACATGTTTACATGGTAACTGAAATTTTCGTAAGTGTATTTCATTGATACCGAAGCCTACACCGACAGTGTCGTAAATAAGATGGAACGACTAGACACAATCAAAACAAACAAACAAAGCCGGCAAGACTACAAGCCCGGACAGTTCACACATTGTGCGAATTTAAATGACGTCATTCGTACAGTTATTTTCTACGCTCATATCCTCTAAACGACAAATTTGAAACCAATTTAAAAAATAAACAAAAAAGTAAAAACTAACTTTTGCGTGTGTTGTATATGTTAACATTTTTAAAAATAAAATATTTCAACCGAAACACCAGTGACAAATCATTCGCGATAAACAATAAGAGTTATTTAGCTCATCACATACATAAATTGATTTATTACATGCCTACATTGATTCATTGCACATTTAAATTTATTCATCGCATACATACATTCTTTACATATATAAATTGATTTATAACATATATAAATTGATTTATAACATGCCTACATTGATTCATTGCACATATAAATTTATTCATTGCATACATACATTCATTACATATATAAATTGATTTATAACATATATAAATTGATTTATAACATGCCTACATTGATTCATTACACATGCCTACATTGATTCATTACACATATAAATTTATTCATTACATACATACTTTCACTGCATATATAAATGTATTCAATTGATTAATTGACATATATACAAGTTGACTCATAACATATATCAATTGATTCATTTCATATATAAATTAAACAAACAATTTTTTTTTTAACTTCAACAGTCTTAACACAAAGTAATTTAATATATACACACTGGCATAGATTTCTAATCTCGCTTATGAAACAAGCTAATGACCTACTCCCAGTTTATTGTCATGTAATATGTAATTATATGTAATTATAATAACAGATGTATACAAAGATTAGTTTTTTTTTGTGGTTTGTTTTCATTTACAGCTACATAACTTAAAAAAAAATATTAATATTATTCAATTTCTTAACACAAAAAAATTGCATAAAATAATACATTATAATTAATCCATCAAACAATAGTCATTTTGTCGTATATAGAACTATTGTAGTTATTATTTAACATTATTAAAAAAAAACCCAAAACAATGATAAATAGTGATAAGGTATGTGATGATAAAAACTTATGCAACATTTCAGGTATATATATATAAATAAATTGAAATGAAATGCACGAATAAATAGATGGATGTGCACACAATATTTTAAACTCGTGCACCACCATGTCACCAGAATGTCCTATAAACCACAATTCTTTTAAAGTTGTGCAAGAACTTTTCTTTTATGAGTCAATTTAATAAAAAAGTATATTATATTTAACACAACAACAACAGAGCCTGCGATTTGAATAGGACTGAAATAATACATTTGAAATTCGAACTAGTTTTCTAGCTTAATGTCTGGTATTATTAGTATTTTTTAATGTTTTCAGTAGTAGTTGCTGGCAATCAGCATTGAATGGCACTCATACCATCTTTTCCAACTGACTTTATTTTCAGTTACATAAAGAAATGTCTAGTAATGGTATGCGTGAAAGTGTTGATAGTGTATTCCTTTTTTGGTAAATAAAGTTGGTCATTCGCTCACAATATAAAGACTCATTTAGAACTTAAGCCAAATAACTACATTAGATGAATTAGACAAGATGTACCCTTGGAACGCAAATGCGTATTACTATTCTAATGACATTTGTAATCAACATATACAAATACTATTCTAATGACATTTGTAATCAACATATACAAATACTATTCTAATGGCATCTGTAATCAACATATACAAATACTATTTTAATGATATCTGTAATCAACATATACAAATACTATTCTAATGACATCTGTAATCAACATATACAAATACTATTCTAATGACATCTGTAATCAACATATACAAATACTCTTCTAATGAAATTTGTAATCAACATATACAAATACTATTCTAATGACATATGTAATCAACATATACAAATACTATTCTAATGACATATGTAATCAACATATAACGGTTTAAAGTAAAAATCACTTTGAAATTGATTTGTTGACAAAAAATCACAGGAAGTATTATTTTTATTATTTGACAATTTTAAAAAAGTAAAGATATCAAAGGTGAAGTATTTTTAATTAGTAGTTACAGATTTGGCATGGTGTTGGTCTGAACAACACACTGAAAAATAAATAAATAAAATAACAATAACTAAAAACACAATGCTTTAATAACATACAATACACAATATTGGTGACATACACTATTTGTGAGATACAATATTTATGAATTACAATATTTGTGACATACAATATTTGTGAGATAGGCTACATCTTTTGTGACATACACTATTGGTGAATTATCATATATTTAATGAACAATATTTGTGACATACAATATTTTGGATATACAATTATACAACATATGTTAGTGACGTAAAATATTTGTGACATACACTATTTGTGACATACACTATTTGTGACATACACTATTTGTGACATACACTATTTGTAACATACACTATTACAGTCAAACTGTTTACCAGATACAAATAGTTTTGATTTTTTTAAAAGAAAAAAAAATAATTATCAAACTGGTTCCTTGCATAAAATAATCATGTGTACAGTTCACTACCGTTAAGTTGACACAACACACACACATATATTATTCCAATAATCCATCAGAGAAAAACAAAATATGTAACTCATTAATTGACTCGTGATATCAATCAAATGGCATATCTCTAACACACTGCGTTTCCAGAATGGTGCTAGCTGTGCAGATTATCCTTTGTGATACTTCATATTTGAAACATATATTATGTGTGTATATGTTTGTATATACGTATGTGTAACGGATTTAAGTGGCGTAGCACGCTCACCGCTGCGACCATGTAACGTATGTAATGTTTAATAGTAGGTTGCCGTTATGCAACACTCACTCCTCTTACATATACACCATCAATCCAGTCATGACATTATGACAGTAATATAGTTTGATGTGTTAAAAAGATGAACAAATAACAGTTCCAATATTGACACAGTCACACTGTGGATTAATCTGACAGAGTCACCCACAAGGCCGGATGTAAATAGAGCAGACTTGATGTTTTTTATTGTTTTTTTTATCAGAAGGGCCGTTTTAAGGTATTTTTAGAGGGGGTGGGGTCGGGAAGGGGGGGACAGGCAGGCAGACATTTCCTTAGATGTTCAGGACACTTGTTATAGCCCCCCTCCGCTTTTTAATAGGAATAAATAAAATGGGGCCCCTGTTTAAGTGGGGGCCCCATGGCGGTTCGCCTAGGGTGAATGCTTCACACATTGACACATATATGAGTATAGTGCAACAAACAACACACTGCGATGGAATAGCTCGAAAAAACTAAAAAAATGACCAAGTCGCTTACATCTCGGCGGATAGATAGATGGATGGAAAGATGGGTACATATTTAGATATGCAAACAGATACATGAATAGTAAATAGATAGATGGATGGATTATGTATTTAATAGATAGATTGGTATGTGAACTGATATATGGAAATACGAGTACATAGATATACAAAACCAATACATCTTTAGATTGTTGAGCATATATATATATATATATATATATATATATATATATATATATATATATATATGTGGCAAGATTGGTAGATAGATATATGGATTGATAGCAATAAAAATGGATACATAGAGACATAGGTAAATAGATAGATGGATAGATAAATGTATAGACACACACACATATATATATATATATATATATATATATATATAATCAATAAAATGACTGAACAAAATAAAGGGAAAGAAAGTAATGCAGCTATGAGAATCAGTTGTCAGTGTATAAATAGTTTACAATGTATTTAGTCTCCACAGATATAAACAAAACTCCGCTTTATGGAGATAGATATTGAATCCCCAGATGAGATCGATAGATCATTCATTAATTGATTGTGCTGTGATAGTGTTCATTTGGAGAGACACAATAAACTGTGGTGATAGCTAATATGGATGTACCAAAACCCAACTGTAAGGATAGCAAATATTGATTAGAACGTTTAACCGTTCTAATTGATAGCCTAATTAGTCTGCTGACTTGGAACCCCCCTCTCCCCCCCGGGGGTAAGGTTCCCCCAGTCACGCCTTGGTGTAGCACATACTAATTCAAAGATAGACGGGCCCCTGGCGAAAAAATTTGGCTAAACACTCGATGGAGTTAAGTGAGACCCCAGTTTTGACAATATTTACGCATTGTACATAAAATGTGGCTTTGTTTAGGGCATGCGTAAAAAAAAAAACGCTTTGGTTTGAAGCAGTAAACCGAAAAATCGGACGCACGGACATCCGAAATTGAGCTACATACAAATTGCCCTCAGGTTTTTCATTTTTTTTTCCTTGACTCCTCTTGATATTGCTGTGACACATTTCAAACACACCACGACGACTGCTGCTGCGAATACGAGGGTGTCTTTCAATAAACACGCCAGCACACAGACTGACAGAAAGAGGCGTTATTAACATGTCGATAAACAACAAACCGACAGGACCATAAAACAGCTCCACCACGGGCTGTATAGACAGTCGATGTAACCAAATAGACATAAACAGCTTGATCACAGAACAACAGCACTGGTTGGTCGGAGCCCATATCAAAGGTGTGACAGGGTGCGTTATATATTAACTGAGATGCCGCGCAATGAACGCAACATCCAACCAGCTTTCAATACCGTGTGTAACATTAATGTAACAAATATTTACACTAATACAAAACAGTGTCATAACACTACCATAACAAAGAACTTTTAATTTTTTTTTTAAATGATAGGTTTTTTATGGTTTGATAACAATAGCTGGTAACAATAGCGAAATGACAAGATTATTGTTTGATAGCAATTTGGAAATGACAAGGTTATTATTATATGATAACAACAGCGAAACGACAAGGTTATTGTTTGAAAACAATAGCGAAATTACTTACAACAGCAATAATCCGGTTAATTATTATTTTTATAAAAATTCATATTTTATAAACCATTGTAAGATACATTAACACCAGATTAAAAATAACAGCAGCAACAAACATTAAACATTACACAGTTTATATATGTGTGTGTTAGCAGAAACTTCTCCACTTTTTAATAATTAAAAAAAAATTGCAGAAACTTCGAAGTGTCGCGAGAAATCAGACAGCACATAATAATAACCAAGATACAAACGTAATAAATAACGGTCATGTGGTTTAATAGATTTAAGAAGCACCATAATAATAATGGAAAGAATTAATAGCGCAAAATAACTCCTGTGAAACAAAATCACGTTTATTATAACAACAAAAACAAAAACTATACAAATAATATAACAACACAATAATGATACTTGCATCACTGAAATAATAGTTATCACTAAATAGTGAATCATGTTTCAGAGAATACACAATAAATGGGAAATTGAAAATAATAATAATAATAACAGAGTGATAATTAATAGTACAATGCATACATTAAACGACACATAAAGAATACAATTCTAGTCTTGTTGACAACGAACTGAAATGGCACTCTTCTCTAATCAACTTTTGAGTGAAGTTGAAATTATTTCACCCATCGATGAATCCGGTTATACTTTTCTACAGTTTTACCAAAAAAATAAAATACCGTAATACTTAGATCTATCTATCTATCTATCTATCTATCTATCTATCTATCTATCTATCTATCTATCTATCTATCTATCTATCTATCTATCTATCTATCTATCTATCTATCTATCTATCTATCTATCTATCTATCTATCTATCTATCTATCTATATATATATATATATATATATATATATTATGGTATTATTTAATCATTAGCTATTCGATAATTGCAAGATATTAAATATATACCGTTTTGCTCTACAATATACTCGCAGAACATGTGAACACACACACGCACACGCACGTACAAATCTGTGCAATTGTAATAATGTTTCGTGTTTCTTTGTCGGCGACATGTAGAAATGTGTTATTGAATATAAAGACATGTACACAATAGATAAACATTAAAAAAAAATAAAAAAACATTTGGTGAAATGAAAGCTTTATTAAAACACTTGAAGTTTAAGAACAATATTAACATAGTTACTATGTGTTCCCTACTCCACCCTTACCTCTCCCCCTACACACACACACACACCCACACACACTCTCTCTCACACACACACACACACACTCACACTGACTGTTTCTCCTCTCTCACACATTTATTGATAGATAGAAACATAAAAGGGAAAGACAGGCGGACTGATGTCATAGTTTTAAAATAATAGATGAATGGATAGAAACAGATAGACAGAGAAAATGATAGATAGATAGATAGATAATAGATAGATAGATAGATAGATATAGATAGATAGATAGATAGATAGATAGATATAGATAGATAGATAGATAGATAGATAGATAGATAGATAGATAGATAGATAGATAGATAGATAGATAGATAGATAGATAGATAGATAGATTGATTGATAGATAGAGCCAGAGGCGGGAAAACAAGTAGATACAAATATTTAGATTGACAGAAAATAAATATTTACAGAGGAATAGAGCACATGCTGGCTAAGACATACAAATAAACAGATTGAGAAAAAGATATACAGATAGACTTATTACACCAGTAGATAGATTTATCACACAGATTTATTGCACCAACAGATAGACTTATTACACCAGTAGATAGATTTATCACACAGATAGACTTATTGCACCAACAGATAGACTTATCACACAGATTGACAGAAAGCTAGAAAAAATCAGTAGACGTAGACAACCAGATCAATAGCCTGATTGATAAATATTGATTGATGGATGAAAAAAAATAGGCAGATATAAATCAATATATGTATGATATTTCGTTAAAATAACATAGACTAAAAAAACCAGACTAAACCCAAAATGCTTGTTGAAGTAATAACATAAGTTAACAGTTGTGTCTTCTTTGTGTGTATTCGCTCCTGTGTATTATATATATAGATATAGATATAGATAGATAGATTGATAGATAGATAGATATTTGCTCTTGGGCCCTAGCTAAGCTGGAGTCTGGTAGGCCTATGTGTTAATACTTCCTTTCTTCCCACCCAAGCGAATGTCTCTAGGGCCCGTTTAAAGGAGCTCCCTGACTGATAAATTGTTCTTCCATAAGTACTTGGAGGCATTTTGTCAAAATATTGATGTCGTTCAAAACTAAATAATAAATGATAAAAGTACAATCTAAAAAATATGTATAAATGCTGTATCATTATGATAATATTATATCACAGATTGTTGGGTTCATATAGAAGTCACAAAGCATCGGGTATAATAAATGAGAAGAATTTGGTAAAAAAAACTTGAAACAATAACTTCAAACCCAGACTAGGTCATGGTAGGCTGCGCATGGTCCTACGTTGTAATACATGACAATATCAAGAAATGCATGTCAGTGAAATGGAATGGAATTCAATAACGAAAAATATATGATAATATAGTATTGTCATGGTAGATGTTTGCAGCATCATTATTGTTTGTTTGTTATGTTTTACATAACGGGTTGTTGTTGTGTGTAAGTTGTTTATTGACTGTATTGTTAGTGAAAGTTTTATCTATTGTGTACAGCTTATGAAAGAATAACTTATATTTAACCAGGTGGAATTAAAACTTGACGCATTGATCTTTTTAGATTATAAAACAACAACAACAATCAAAATGAGAATGTAGTCGTAGATTCAAAGAATAGAACATATGTTCTCAACATTGACATTTTTTTTCTAGTTGTGACTTCATTAAAGACATACTTAGATAGGTTTTTTTTTGTTTGTATTTGTTTGTATTTGTATGTATTTTTAGATGTAATTACAACAAGACATTCAAATGAGTTGGTGCTAATGAAAGAAAAAAAATGAGTACATACTTTATTTACCTCTTTTATATGGCAATTGTTATATTTAGATATGTCGTTTGTGTATGATATTTCTTAGTCTTTGTTCTACTTTAGGAGATATCGAAGTATTCAGTTTCTGCAGTGTTTTACTCATGTCTGCAGTGTTTCACTCCTGTCTGCAGTGTTTCACTCCTGCCTACAGTGCTTCACTCCTGCCTACAGTGCTTCACTCCTGCCTACAGTGTTTCACTCCTGCCTACAGTGCTTCACTCCTGCCTACAGTGCTTCACTCCTGCCTACAGTGTTTCACTCCTGCCTACAGTGTTTCACTCCTGCCTACAGTGCTTCGTTCATGGCTACAGACTTCCGCTCTTGTCTGCAGTGTTTCTACTTTGCAAATATTCGAAATTGACCAACTAGGGACGGACTTACTCATCATAATACCCTGAGACAAAAATGTCTTGTAATACATTTCGTGATTTCCAAGTCCACTAGTCTGTCGGGTGAATTGTTGGAAAGGAAACTTAATCTTTTTATTTAAACCGGGTGAGATTGTTGTTTGCTTGGCCCAGGGTGAGTTATGTTGGATGGGCCGATGGTGAGTGTCTTACGCTGTTCCTAGTGTAAGTGTCGTATGCTGGGCCTAAGAGGAATGTTGTTTGCTGGGCCCAGGATGAGTGTCGTATGCTGGGCCTAAGAGGAATGTTGTTTGCTGGGCCCAGGGTGAGTGGTGTTTGCTGGGCCCAGGGTAAGTTTTGTTTGCTGGGCCCAGGGTGAGTGTCGTATGCTGGGCCTAGGAGGAATGTTGTTTGCTGGGCCCAGGGTGAGTGGTGTTTGCTGGGCCCAGGTTAAGTGTTGTTTGCTGGGCCCAGGGTGAGTGTCTAATGCTGGGCCTAGGAGAAATGTTGTTTGCTGGGCCCAGGTTGAGTGTCGTATGCTGGGCCTAGGAGGAATGTTGTTTGCTGGGCCCAGGGTGAGTGTCTCATGCGGAGACCTGGAAAGACTTTTTTTTTGTACCAACCCCCTCCCTAGGCGAGTGGTCTGAGACTGCCTACCTAGTTGTCACCTTCAGTCCACCAGCCCTTATAAATGACCGACCGGCTGTACTCTAACTGACCGTCACAAAAAAAAGAATGTCAAGTGAACGACCTCAGCCCTGTAGATCATGTGAATTCTTTTGGACAACATGACTTACTGATGAGCTTTTTAACTATTTTTTTTATTTATTATTATTATTCATCCAAAAAAAATTGTGTGTACTACTGCGATGAGCACTCCTCTATCTATCCGAGACATAAGATGAGCTCACACACACACACACGTTCTCAAAAGGCAAGGCCGGCTTTAGACCGCCGATTGGACCGATTGCTCATAAATGGGCCCCGCGCCTGGCAGGGGGGGCACCGCAATTTACAGTCAGCATATCTCTATCAGTCATGGCCCATGCCACAGGCCCTTAAAAGTTAGATGAGCATAAGTTAAATTGGGGCCCCGTAATTCTTAAGGCCGTCCCGGCCCTGAACGGCCCATTTACTTTTATTACTATTTCTTTTTGGTTTTTTTTTTAAATTTATTTTTATAACACATTTATATCTTTCTTCTCTATTTAAAAAAAATATTTTAGTGTTAATGAAAATTATGTGCAATCTGTTTGACTTAAACGTTTCCTGAGTCTAGAGATAAAAAAACAAATAATTCCACAATGTAGGCCAGTATGAATAATTTGAATTGATAAGCATAATTTATAAACATTTATATTTAATTAATTTAGATATATATGTAGCGTCACACTTAAAAAAAATCACATTTAACTCTTTCGATTACGAGATGAACTCAGGTGAAACGATTACATTTTGACCTACATTTGCACGTCATTTTTTGTAAAAAAAAAAGGGGGGAGTAATTAAAATGTAATTATTTTATTTTCTTCTAAACTCTATAATCGCTTTCTTCAAAATAGTAATGTGCAAATGCTAGATTGTATGTGTGTGTTAATATTGTATGTGTGCGTTAATACTGTATACGTCTTTACACTGTACGTGTGTTTATATTGTATGTGTGCTAATATTGTATGTGTGCTAATATTGTATGTGTGCTAATATTGTACGTGTGCTTATTTTAGTGAGCAAACGATATACACAGTTCTCCATTTCTTTAATTATCTCCCTTGTTTCATTAATGTAAACATGTACCTGTGATAGATTCGATTATGTCAATAATAATAACTTCTTGATCACGATATCAATTTTTTTTTTTTTTTAAATTACATTTTGAACGTTTTCTGAGTACAAAATTTCCTCAGGCTGGTGCGAATTTCAGTTTCGTGACACCCTATCTCCTCCTCCTCCTCACGCCCTCTGCCTACCGCCCCCCCCCCCTCTTTAAAATCCTCCACCCGAGCCACCCATGGTGACGTGCATCTAAGACGTATCACGCGTGGTAATCGAATACGCCAGGTTCGCTTATGATAGGGAGATACAGCGTACAGTCACTAAACACCGATCCTGACATTCATCGTATCTCCCCCCCACCCCCCTTCCCCAACACACCCCCACCCACACACACACACACACCCCGGCGCTGCCTTCAGCCGAGCGACCCCACCCCCGACCTCCTCCTCTCCGCCCCACCACCACACCATCTCCTGATGATCGTAAGTCAAACGGTCTGGGTCACAATGTGTGGGGGAGCCGGAGAAGAAGAATTAAGGAAAGGGTGGCGGATGTGGGGGGGGGGGCGCCGTTGATGGTGATATCGATCAGACGAAGTGTTGACGCTGTAGTTCTGTTGAAAAAAAAAACAACATCCCTTCCCCGCGCGCACCCCCCTCCCCCCACCACACACGCCGCCCATGCGTGCCTTGCCTTGTGTCACCCCACATGCTTATCCTATGTGCATGAAAGCAGCAACGAGTTAAAACATTATTGTATATCTCATCCGGCAACTTTTTGCCGGAATTTCCCCCCCCCCCCCCTACAATTAATACCGACCATCGCCCCCACCCCACCACCTCTCTTTTCCCCCTCACTCACTTTGACAGCTGTTTAACTTATGCTGATATTCTCTCATCCGTCTTAAGCCACGGGGGAGGTGCGGGTGGTATCATCTCTTAACGTTTCACGTCCACACCCCCTACCCCCCGGGGGTCTTAGTATTAAGGATTAGGTTTTGGCGCTGGGGATGATACAGCCATATGTCCATCCGAATATATGCAGCAGTACCCAGAATAGCTCAGGATAAACAATTTAGGTCATGGGCGCCCCATGAAGAGATATGTGTGCATGGGCTCTCTCTTCCCTGCGCAAGGAGCTCATGGAATTAAGTAGGTCAAGTCAGACACTTTTTACGCCAATAGGTTATTGACTTTATCGGAGTTAAATAATCCACCAGATAGATCAATATCTGGTAGTTAAGTCTTTTGCTGACTGTATTATGAAAGATGTTCCTAGTCCGTTTATTTTTTATTTCATTTTTTTTTTAAATAATCAGCACCCTGTTTTGTTGACCATTGTTAAAGTGACCCCTTTTTTTGGTGTAAAGGTTGGTCAGTTCGTCTGATGCTTCTGGTTTTTATGTTCGTTTCTAACTCCACTTACGTAGATGGTCACTTCATTGTGAACAATCGAAGGGATCTACAAAATGCGGGGGGGGGGGGGGGGGGTTCACTCAATTCCCGACCAAAATCCACCCCAGTAGTGTCTTGCTTTTCTCAAATCAGGTGGTATGTTATTATTATCATTATTATTATTTTATGATTAAGACAGGTTGAGGAAGGTTTAGGTATACCCCCCCCCCTCTGTTATGCCTCCAATTTCTAAGTCGTATTGATACAAAAATCGTGCAATGTTTGTATTTTTACTCCATTCCCCACCTCCCCTTCTTTTCCTCTCGAACTTGCCGTAAACGATACGCGGTAATCGTTCTGATGTGTGCCACATTAAAAATGTATGGGCAGATCTCCCATCGAATTGGAAAGTGGAGTGGGAGAGGGGGGGGCGGGAGCTGACCAGTTTATGCTAAATTACAACTAATCATACTGACTAATCACGGATCGATACCTATCGCAGTAGTCGATACCGTCGTACGCGACTCAGGCCTGACGGTCACGTGAGGAATGAGTAATGCAAAAGGGGTGGGGGGGGCAGGGTTTAAAAAAAAATTTGTAAGAGCGGGGGTGGTATGAGAAGATGAATCCAGAGCGAGGCCAGAGAGAGAGAGAGAGAGAGAGAGTTGACGGAAAAAATCGTTACTTTGTGTTCGTTTAATTAATTTCTAATTAACGTTGAAAAGTGATACTACCGAGATATGTGTGTGGACCTCCGAATAGTTCCATGTGTGTTTCAGTCCGATTAGTTCTATGTAAGTGTGTCAGTCTGATTAGTTCCATGTATGTGTGTCAGTCCGATAAGTTCCATGTGTGTGTGTCAGTCCGATAAGTTCCATGTGTGTGTGTGTCCGTTCAAATAGTTCCACGTATGTGTGTCCGTCCGAATAGTTTCTTGTTATTTGTGTTAGTCAATACAGTTCCATGTTATCTGTGTATCAGTCCCTGTTGTTCAATGTTATATGTGTTACAGTAGCTATAGTTCCATGTTATATGTGTCCATGTATATGTGTCCATTTATATGTGTCCATGTATATGTGTCCATGTATATGTGTCCGACAGAAATGGTTCTAAGTTGAACTTGTGTCTGGCTAATGTCTTTTTTAATTCGATATTCATCTGCCTGTCTATTAATTCAGTGCTCTAATATCTAGTATAGACCAGTACCTAGTATAGACCAGTACCTAGTATAGACCAGTACCTAGTATAGACCAGTACCTAGTATAGACTAGTACCTAGTATAGACCAGTACCTAGTATAGACCAGTACCTAGTCTAGACCAGTACCTAGTATAGACCTATACCTAGTATAGACCAGTACCTGGTATAGACCTATACCTAGTCTATTCTATCCATTTCTTAGTTATTTGTATGTTCTTCTATAAGTCGGCTATCCCGTCTGGCCCATCGAATTTTAAAAAAAGCCATTTCACGTACAGCTTAACCGCTTGATTGATTGGAAATCTGTCTTGCAGTTTGTTGAAGTTTAATAATTATGGGCTACATTTGACTTTCTCTTCAAATGTACCTCACTTAATATCACAGTAGTATAATTAACAAATACACCGCCCAGGCGTATACTTGTATCTGTTTACTTTGAGTGCCCAGTCATCATACAGTAATACGTGCCTAACAATCTAAAGGCTTGCTTTAGACAACATTCATTCTTTAAACTTTACAATATTTAATACACTGTTGTTGTGGTTTTTTGTTTTTGTATTTTGCAACAAATTGCAGATCTATAATTCCAGTGCAAGATCGTCTGTTGCTTGTTTTCATTTGTTTTGACATATTCTCTTGTCATACGTTTTTTTTTTTCCAGAACGCGCCAGCGAGATTGTCCGCAGTTGTGTTCCATTTCATCTGTCACGGCCTGCTGGTTTCCTCTCCCTGACATGGTGTCTTTGACATAACACAAACTCCCTCCCTCCCTTCCTCCCCCAAACCCACCCTCCCACCCTGCCTGATTATAAATCCACTTTTTTTTTTACAAGATGACAAATGTCACATGTCAGAGGAATTGTTGTTTTTTTTTCTTCCTTCTGTGATTTGGTCTCTTGTTGTCTGTCATATGGTGAAGGCCAGGAGCCGCTCGTGGCAAGACATGACATCTCCCCCCCCCCCCCGCCCACCTTCTGTCACGCTCATTCGCGATTACAACGTTTTGACTCTGGACTAATAATTATGCAGCATCGATACCGAGGATGTATCGTATAGGTTGTGGATGTATCGTATAGTTCTGTGGATGTAAAAAAGTTACTTAAACCTCTTACGGCTCATCGGGGCGGATAAAGTGTAGAATTCATCAGTTTCAGTCGGTTCGGCATACTGATGGATGGTGAGGCTGCCACAGTACGTCTAGTCCCGTCATTTAGTCCCCTCTCATTGCGCTCGTCGTTGTCACTGTTCTCAATCCGCCACCTCCGTCAAATTTAAGGACTTAATGCGGTCCGCGGCTCGAAAAGTTAAGCACACCCTTTGTCTAGACAGCACGGTCCTTTAAAAAAAAATACTCGCGCCAAAACTCGGTGAAGCGTCTGACCCGCAAAACAAAACGCCAATAATATATGCACGCGTCATATTAAGTTCACTGTGAATTCACTGCATAATGCTTAAAAATAGAAATTCAAAAAATCCAGTTTATAAATATTCGACTTTATCAATGCTATACATGTATTGTATTTATGGTGAGTATTTTTTTTACCATGGAAGAGTTAAACAAATGTACACCGTGACTTACTGATGTGCCGTCAGTTGAAGATCATATCATATTAGTACATCAGTACTCACTCTGTTAAACAATAGAGAGCTTGGCCGTCTCATTCTTAAAAAAACTTCAGTTGGTTATAAAACCAAATTATCAATTACTCTCTCCTTTAATTCTGGTGTCATCTTACTCATTGGATTTTGTACCTCACTCCCCTGTACACCTGTTTCTGTAACCTCGGCATATAATGGGATTGTTTGGGTTAGCACAACGCCCAGTCGCCTTTACCGCCTTCCCCCCCCCCAACCTCCCCAACTTAAAGTCACTAACCCATTTAAAGTTTGGTGGACTTGTGGGGCTTAAACCAACCTTCAGTAGAACCTGGAAAAATCCTCTGGTCCTCACCGAGGATGGAACCCAGGACTCTCAGGTAGATGGTCAAGCATCTACACAACTCTGCCATCCACCCCATGCCCTATACTTGTTTAAAATGATCTTATTCTCACCATATTGCGATCATTGTTTGTCTACACATTTTTACACGCATACACACACACAGACCTCCCCAGACTTGTAAGCACCCTAACCTCTACGAATGCTCACTATTGAGATCAGTTTAAATAATCAATAAACAAAATGTTACTGTACACATTTCTTTGCTGTAGCTACGCCAAATTAATTTTTTTCTACTTCCGTTTCTCCCTTCATATATACTAAAGCAAAGTTTTCACGAATTAGGTCGTCGAGTGACGTGCGTTATTTTTTTGTATGGAAACTTAAATTGAAAAACAGTAGAAGGGGAGGGGGGGAATGCATTATTTTAAAATCTTGGGCTGTGGATGTTAGTCTGAGTTTGAGTCATGTGTACTATATACCAAAGGCGGCACACGCAGGCCCACCTACAGAAATTTCGGGCCCCTGGGCAGGGCTGTCACGGGTCCCCCGTGCTGATAATAATATTTTATAAAGTTGATTGGCTAGCTCAGTCCGGGCCCCTAAAACTCGCCGGGCCCCTAAAACTCGCCCTAAAACTCGCCGGGTTCCTTGGGCTTTGCTACCCCCTGCCCCCCTCCCCACTCATTGTGGCACTGGGCACACGTTTCCACTCACGTACTACCAGCTGTTTAAATTATCATGTTACAATACCTGAGTGTTTCATGTAATACAGGCGTACAGTAAACCATCCAAACATATATATATATATATATATATGTGTGTGTGTGTGTGTGTATAATGAAGCGCTAACGAGCTACGTCGTAAAATGAACCCAACCTTGCGTCATTAAACCGAGGCAAACGAATTGTTAGAACATATTTCCTTTGTTCGTAATTCTTATGTTCTCGCCCGCTCTTTCAACATAATAGTACATGTCATATTTCAAAAGATATCCAAAATATCCGGGGCAAATACCCAGTAAAGACGGGTTCATCAAACACAAGTAGGTTGTAAAGGTTGTGGTAAAGGGTCAAAGGTTGGATGATCCTCGTTTTGATTAGTATCTTCCTCTACAACATAAAGGGGGTTGTGGGGCGGGGGGAAGAGAAGACTTCGGATATACCTGATATGTCCCCTCTGTACTTTTCACACCTTTTGAAGTCTTGTCTTATTGTATTGCGTGGCCAGGGGTAACGGGCCTGTGAGGATGTCGCCAGGGGTCAGTGCTCAAAGCCTGAGCTGTCCAATGGAACAGTTTGAGATCCCATTTATGATTGCGGTTGATTTTTTTTTTGGTCAAGTAGATAGATGACAAGATACCATAAATAATAATAATAATAATGGTATATGACATTTGAGTGTCATATGACAAATGTCATTGACGGTATTGTCATGCAAGGGGGGAGGAGAGGAGGGAGCCATATGGTTACGGGCTGTTTAACATGTTCACCCCATGGATTCTTTTTGAACGGAACGGAAGATCCAGGTCAGTTTGTCTCACGGCTGGTACAGAAATTTTGCCCCGGGATATGGGAGTTTAGAATTTTGTTGCCAACCTTCTTTTGCCCTGAAGTGGCCGTATTTATACCGTGTCTCCCCCCGTGGTACCATCCATGGTCCTCGCACTATCGTCTATAGTGGGGTTGAAAAAATGACACAACATATTTTTTGTAAGATCAAGATAAATAGTGATGTAAATGTAATTATGGACTTACGGATTCTCAAGCCATCAATCATGCATTTTTTTTTTAATTTGCTCACAACCCAGAAGTAGGGGGGGGGGCGACCCACTCTTTGAGTACCACTGACGGAGTTCAACGCCTCTGTACACATACCGCAGCAAATGGTACCAGAACCACTGACGGAGTTCAACGCCTCTGTACACATACCGCAGCAAATGGTACCAGAACCACTGACGGAGTTCAACGCCTCTGTACACATACCGCAGCAAATGGTCCCAGAACCACTGACGGAGTTCAACGCCTCTGTACATATACCGCAGCAAATGGTCCCAGAACCACTGACGGAGTTCAACGCCTCTGTACATATACCGCAGCAAATGGTACCAGAACCACTGCAGAGGTGTGCGGATCTTCAAATTTAGCGTCCGCAGAATCTTACAACATTGGTTTGCATTCAGTCCGCGCGTCCGCATTGCTGATATTTAGCTGTTTAAAGGACTTGAAATTTTTTTATGGTAACGCTAAAGAAAATTATTAAAACATGAAGTAAAAAGCAACACAAGATTTTTTTTATTCAACTGTAAGCAAAACATAAAGTTTTCAAAGATTCAAACATTAAACGGTAATATTAAAAACTGAGGAGAAGAAAATGCAGTGGCAAAAGTTTACGAATAAGTAAAGTATCTATTAAAACTAAATTATTATAGGCAAGGGCGCGAGGATCCGCGTCAGTCCGCGAGTCCGCAACTTAACCATACGAAGCGTCCGCTGTCAGTCCGTGGATTCGGAAAAGTCTGCGGATCTGCGTCCGGGAGCGGACGCGTCCGCTGTGTGCTCATCTCTGAACCACTGACTGAGTTCGACGCTTCTGTACTAATACCGCAGCAAATGGTACCAGAAACTCCCGTTGAATCATATGTTAAATAGTCTCCGAAATATCGCCATATTTAAAAACAAATATTGTAGACCCCCATTACAATCGCCATCTACTTGTGTGTACGTCTGGTCTAATGTCTGGTCTAATGTCTGTACTTTATGGTCTGGGTTGAATTTAATGTTCCGACATGCACGATAATTAGGATTTCGCACAACAATATCGAGTCGGCATTTTCAAAATAAAGTGATATAATCTCTATCAATTAAAAATGTACTAAATTAATAATGTTATATAAAATGTTATCGTTTTATGTCACATAATTTCATGTAAGGACTTGGTAGCTATAATAGTTCTATGGTTCTATAGCTCACCTGGTATAATAGTTCTATGTCTCTATAGCTCACCTTATATAATACTTGTATGTTTCTATGGCTCACCTTGTATAATATTTCTATGTTTCTGTGGCTCATCTTGTATAATAGTTCTATGTTTCTGTGGCTCATCTTGTATAATAGTTATATGTTTCTGTGGCTCATCTTGTATAATAGTTATATGTTTCTGTGGCTCATCTTTGGTTAATATTAAATGTTTCCTCTTTTTTTTTTTTAGTGTCAGTGTAATATTACGACAGTGACGCTACAATAATCTCGTGCCAATGTTAAATAATGATCTTGTATTATGTATAGACAATATTACCAACACATAGAAAACAAATGGGGAGATATTCCTCTAGAAATGGAAACATGTAGATAGTAATTTGAATGTGGTCAAACATTTTCTTAAAGGCAATGTTGGGGAGGCGATTTAACATAGGTTGCCATGGAAATGACCTTAATTGCAAGTCGTATACACAACATTGAGGGGGGGGTGGTCATGGTGATATCAGGAGTGTCCTTAAGTTATAAACATTTGGTTAATCGATTGTATCTATCTATCTATCTATCTATCTATCTATCTATCTATCTATCTATCTATCTATCTATCTATCTATCTATCTATCTATCTATCTATCTATCTATCTATCTATTATCTATCTATCTATCTATCTATCTATACATACATACATACATACATACATACATACATACAGACATATATATATATATATATGTATATATATATATATATATGCCACACAATAAGTATTCAGTTGTATAACATGTCAACTAAATGAGTATGAATTTTGTTACATGACGTCAGATGTTGATACTTTAGCGCCCCCACGACCCCCCCCCACACACACGCCCCCTCCCACATGTGTACTTTTAGTGTAACATGTTTTTATACACTTCGATCACTTCTTTATTTTCAAAATCTCTTCCCCCTCCCACCCCCCCCCCTAACCCGCCCCGCACCCCCCCTCCTCCCCGCATATTTGTACTATTATACTGTTAGTTCACTGATGAAGTATACAAATGCCGCAGTGTTGCACAATTACACTGGTGTTAGTTCTTGTGTTACATGCAGTAATGTGCATACTTGACGAACTACGCAATGCCACACATAAACTGCTGCAATGGTAACAGGTAAACTATATATATATATATATGTCAGCACAGTTGTTGACAGTGAAAGAGACCGCCATTACATCATACGATAACACGATGTGAAGAGGTAGTTGGGGTGGGGGGTTCCCATTTTTTGTTTTGTTACAACTGCAACTAAAAGGAAGGAGGATGTTAAGCGTTTGATGTCCGTTATATTATAACGCTAATTGTATTTTAAATATTGTCATAAATTGACCAAAAAAAAAAACTTGAAATAAAATATGCACATTTTCCTTTGAACTGAGAGCAAGGGTCGTCTCCGTAATGTTATAGGGGGGGGGTGGAAGTAGAGGGTCTTTTTTTTACGTAACATTACGTGCAAACGGTCTTTCGTGTGGGGGCCATATGCCCGATGTGGCACGTTTCCCCCCCCCCCCCAACCCCCCCGTTTGTCAACCCTAAACTGCTTTGTGCCCGTCTTCAACAACACATGCAGTTCATTATGGCACATACCTATACTTGGGCTGAGGTGGGGGGGCGGGGCGGGGGAGAGGGGGGGTGTGGGCAGCGGAGTAGACTGCCGGCTTATTGTGTTTCCCGGGGAGGGAGGGGGGGAAGGAGGGAACCCCGGCCGTAGTCAGATACCCCCCCCCTCTCTACGTGGTGACTAAGTTGAATGCACAATGATGAGCAGGCTGTCGTAACTTATAATTATCATAACAACGATGTTGTCCCCTGCATGGGTTTATTGAGATACCAAAAAAACCAAAACTCCTGAGAATCACTTATTTGACTTAATAGTGTGTGTGTGTATGTATGTGTGTGTGAGAGGCACTACCCCCCCTCTCCCCACCCTTACTATATCGCCCATTAATAACGAAATCGTTGTACAAAATATGCAGTGCATGCATTATAGGTCCGATGCTCAAAAGCTGAGACATTTATTAATTTTTAAATATAATATTTCACCCCCTTCAAACCACCCAAACTACCCCTTGGTATATGCCCCCCACCCCTTCTCCACCCCCCCCCTCTCCAAGTTCTGTCACGTGTCATTAACCCTCCTCAACCCGTACGGTCTAAGATTAACGTGATTTTTTTTGTGTGTTCAAGAGATGCCCGCACGGGAGTAGCTGATCCGCGGACATTGATAACAGTCGTATCGTATCACGGAGTGTAACATTGATAACAGTCGTATCGTATCACAGAGTGTAACAATGTACTGAAAGAGGAACGGAGCGTTAAATATATATATATATATATATATATATATATATATATTGTACGGTTAGAACAAAAGAAGACTCACACACACAGCCACACACACACACAGCCACACACACAGCCACACACACACACACACAGACACAATCACAAACTCGGAAAACATTTTAGTAGACCTTTTACAAATTAGATATTATAATTTTTTTTCCTGTAGTAAAGTAACGAGATAAGAACTAGGTCGTAGGTATTAACGGTTGTGGCAATGCAGCTGAAGCCCCTTGTCTGTGTGGTCTGAGTGGAATGTGGGTAAAACGTCCGGTCTTGAACCGTTTGCAGAAAAAATGGTTTGAATCTACCGGCCAAGTAAATATCTCGACGTAGGTAGAGCTGCAATGTGAGATATTGATTGAATGTGTTAGTGATATAAGGGTGAATTGTTTGTTGATCCTCACAGTTTGTTGTGAAGTTTGGGGGTTTTATTTTGGGTTCAGGGTTCAGTGATGCTTGTGAAGTGACGTCGCCCGCTGCCTGCATTTGACTAGTTTGTTCTCTGGGGTAGCTGGACTGCAACACAAACATGACCTGTCTCATTTGAATAGAAGTTGGGAATTAAAAACCCTCAGAACAAATCAATGGCAGATTTTTCATTGTATATTTTATCTCTTTCCTTTTGTTTGTTTGCTATTCTCTCGCTGCATGGGGTTACAAAAATGAATGAACCAAAAATGTGAGATTTACATATGAAGCATTTATCTGAAGGTATCTATCTATTTGTTGATTTATTTCGCGTTAACTGTTCTTTATCTGTTTAAAAAATATCTTAACCATTGGAAGATATCTATCTTTTTGAAGATTTCCATTTTTTTCAATGGAATATATCTATCTATTTATTGGGAATATATTTATTTATTTATAACATATCTATCTAATTTAAGATATATCAATTAATACATTTGGAAAGATCAATCTATTTCTGAATATCACACTAATTCATCTAAACATATACATTTGAAGACTGAAGTTAAATATCGATTTTAAGTGAATATTGGGACATATCAATGGAAAGACGCATATTTAAATATATATAGAATTAGACAGACAGACAGATGGATAGATATATAGATAGATAGACAGACAGACAGACAGCTATTTCAAGATACCTGTTAACCCCATATTCTAAGAATCCTGCGCTACGAAAGTATAGACACACTTAGAGCTATGCTTGATATGAACTAATATAAACTAAATTTAATTACAATTTAAGTCGCTGGCAGGATCAAACATCTAAACGGGACATACTTGGCCCGCGGGCCCTAGTTTATCCATGTCCGTGTAAGAAAATCCATATTGTATACAAACACCGCTCACACACGCACAGATAAACACACACAAACAGTTAACACTCCGATGCCATTATAATGTCCGTTTCTCGATACATCCCATAATTGTACGTAGTTTCATTTTGTCTGCTCTACTCTGCAGGTCCACAGCCTCAAAGTCACTCCTAGAACATCTCGCTTGACTGTTGATGGTGTCAAGCGCACAAAAAAACTGAGAATCACTGCGAACTGAAGCGTTTATCTTGTGTCCATGAATCTCTCACGAGATTAAATTGAGTCATCAACAAATACTTAAAAATAAAAGAAACAAAACAAGAAAAGAAGTCGAGAATTCGGATCTAGTCGTAGTTTCACTGGAACTACATGATTTGTTTTGATTATCAGGATGTAACATTGAAATGACTGGATGACACACGTTTGCCTTGAAGCAAATCAACCAAAAAGCAATACGTTACGTTATTTACGTTACGTAGAACAAAGATCTTGAGGCAGAAGATTTAATAACTCCATAAGTTTACTACATTCACTACACTCCCAAGTTTGATCACACGTATTACTTCACTGAAGGTATTTCACGACTATATTCTATTGTTGGAATAAGTACTAGAATACGAAGGCTCATTCACAAGGGGTCAGATCATAGAGCTTCGCAGATCCACCACAGAGTGAATTGTTTGATTTTGAATCAAACTTCGGCCATGTTTCAAAGAATCACGTGACATGTGACGTCAGCTGTTTTACAATAAACATATATATGTATGCCATATATTAAAGATATTATTCTTTAAAATCTTTGGCGGGAATTAACAAGATTTTTTTTTTTATAAATTTGTGTAAAGACAGAGATGTTTCTTTTCTAAGGATGATAACGATTGTTTGACGCGGCGTTTCACTTGCGTTTCCAGACCCGACTGACTGGACCAGATACACCCACAACACATGTGACGCCCAGCTAAATCGATCGGTCTTCAAGTTACACGTTCTCTGTCTCTAGGGCCCTGACATTAATCCGCAGGCCCGTCATCCCCCCTCCCGTTATCCATCGATGATGGAGCCCCCTACGAACTTTTTGACTCACTCGGCCGGGCTGTCCCTGTACCCGGCCATCACGTCCTCCAGCATCCTGGCCCCTAGCCCGGGGCCCCAGGACTCCATCGGGGCCCGGTCGGCGCTGGCGGTGTCGGGCCAGAACGGCTGGGGCGGCTACGGGAACGACTCGCTCGTCCCGCACAACAGCTGCTCCATGGCGCCCTACTCCAACCTGCAGCTGGGCGCCTCCTTCCCCATGAACAGCAAGACGTACAACGCCTTCGCCGGCGGGGACTACCTGAACAACTGCAGGCAGATGCAGATCTCGTCCCTGGGCGGGCTCAACGGCATGGGCAGGTACCACCCGGGACTGTACGGGGACATGTACCAGCCGGGCCATCCGCCCTCGTACGCCAACGGAGGCTTCTACCCGGACATGGGGGCTGGATTACCGCCCATACCCGGCCGGGACCTGAACTGCTCCAGCGCCCAGTCGGACTCTTCATCGTCGGGTAAGTCCGGTACGATTTCATTTTTTTTTCTATTATTTTTTTTTAATTTTTGTTGACGATACCTGTTTTTTTTTCAAATTATTCTATAAATGCATCACATATGTTTTTTTCCCTATGAAACACTGTATGTTGTATCCTCATGAAATGTTAAATTTTTTTTAGATCCATGAACATATAATATGTTATAGTTTGGATATATAGTTGAATTTGTGTACGTTGTATTCGACTTGAAATACTGCATGTTTGGATGACTTGAGGTATAATTACCAGAATTTACTTACTAAATTGTATGTTGGATCAACCTGAATTATATTATTCGTTTGATACAAGTGAAATATTGATAGGAAAATCTCTCAACAAGATCTTTGATATATTAAAAGAAATGTTCTTATTTTATTCGTTGTAAATTATATAAAAATGTATAGCACAATAATATTTTACAGTAAATTGTTAGTAATGAAATAGAAAGAAAAATAATAAAAAAAAACGTTTTTTTTTTACTGTACACCACATTCTAAGGCAAAATATCAATGACAAAATTTGCATTGCAAGAAACTGTATTTACATATCGTACATGAATTGTCCAATTGATATCAAATTGTTTTTAAAAGTATATCAATCTATATATAGTGAGCATCAATTTGTTTTTAAAAGTATATCAATCTATATATAGTGAGCATCAATTTGTTTTTTAAAAGTATATCAATCTATATATAGTGAGCATCAATTTGTTTTTTAAAAGTATATCAATCTATATATAGTGAGCATCAATTTGTTTTGAGAGTATATCAATCTATATATAGTGAGCATCAATTTGTTTTTATTCTTAGGTTTTCTGGTGGCAGACATTTTGAGATATTTGAGGAAAAAAAATCGAAGGAGGAATAAAAATAAATTTAAAAAAATGTATGTTTTGGGGCCCTAATGCGTCAGATCTGAGAGGGCCTCCCCCAGAATGTTGCCTAGTTTGCCAGTCTATTTAAGAGCCCACACGTATGTCTGTGTGTGTGGGGGGGGGGTAGAGGGGGAAACCCGGGATAAAAAAAACAAATATCTATCGACACCAGCTCCCCCCTCCCTTCCTCCCACCCACCTTCGAACGAACCTATATCATTTGTTGTGTCCCTTAAACTACTACATTTATAGTCTTGCTTTGTGATTCCCCCTTACTCCCCCCCCCCACTCCCCCTCTCCATCCATCCCTCCCTCCCTGCCTCACCACGGTACATCTAGAATATCTGTGGTGGTTTTATTTATTTATTTTTATTATTATGATAGTCTTCTGATTCACACATCACTCTCTGTGTCTGTGCTTGTATCTGTTCATCTTGTACTGCTCCCTGCTGAGAGAGAGATGGTGCATTCGTCTAGAGTTTATAATTATATCACAATACGCTATTTGAAAACTTTCGGTTCCACTATAATTGACATCTTACTATGTTGAAATGGGGGGTGGGGGTAGGGAAGAGAGAGAGAGAGAGAGAGAGAGAGAGAGAGAGAGAGAGAGAGAGAGAGAGAGAACACTGCATGAGATTAGGATGTCAACATAAATACGGCAGTACAGCGATTGTTAACATAGAACAGTCAACTCATGACATAGTGTTCAACTATAACAATAAAGCTTAATTCTTTTACAAACTTAAAAGTACAAAATAAGCTTATATATGAGAAAAGAAAATATTACAAAATAATTTGGTGATTAATATAAATTTGTCTAAGATAACAAAAATCAATAGATCAATAAATATATAATCTAGGATAGCATATCTACATTGAACTTTATATTTTTAGAAATGATAATTTTTGTTATAAATATTATGATACAATTACCTCTCTCTCTTTCTCTCTCTCTCTCTCTCTCTCTCTCTCTTTATATATATATATATATATATATATATATATATAAATATATATAAATATATTGATTTATATCATTTTATATGTAAAATTGTACGGATTAATATAGAGTCAAGTAAATAAAGCATTTACAATAACAACAACACAGTCAATACTAATCCAAAACGGACTACTATTTATCCATAATTCTAACAAGTGTATTTAAGAAAATTTCTCATGATAATAAATAAATAAATATATATATATATAGGGTTAGGGTTCTTCTAAGAAATAATGTATCTCAACGTATTGTGTGTAAGATATTGAAAGTATTTACTGATGATTCGGATGATTATCTTTGATGTGACAAGGGGAGCCTATTAAAACATGGAGAGCGATCGCTCATTGAACATTATCCCCCCAGGTCAATCCATTACAGATCAATTAGATTTTTTGTTTATTTAACCCCCGCCATCTCCTTCCCAAATTACTTGATGTTCGACTACTTCCTTTTAGCCCCCCCTCCCCCCAGACTCCCTCTTTAAGGTTCATTGGCCAGGTTAAATAGTAGTTAAAAGCGTTTCAAACCAGACATATCACAGCTGAGTGAGTTTTAAGGAAGTCTGAAGGTTACGGGGCCCCGTCGCCTGCTAGTCCTTGAGCCAGCCCCCCCCCCGGCCCATAAGACAACCAAGCCGCCCCCCCCCCACCACCAAAAGTAAAACTGCCTTGCCATTTTTAATGTACAAGATGACGTTAAGTTATTAGTTTATGCCCCCCTCCCCTCCTCACTCTACGGGCCTGATGGTAGATCGAACTGAAATCGGCGACTGATGTCGTGAAAAGACAGATATCGAATTAAAAATTGTTAGTTGCACAAAACGATCAACATTAAGATGAATTATATAATAATTACTTCAGTCATCGGCGCCAGGTCATTTGCATTTATAATGCTATAGGTGGCGTTGGGGGGGGGGGCGCTAGGTAAGGGTGTGATCAATGCCTTTGTCGTTAATGTCATGGCGTTAAGTCATGCATAACTAATAATGGAGATGTTAATTTTTGGTGATGTGATTGAATCAAGATCTTACCAGGATAATTGCATGTGTATGAACGAATGAACCCCCCACTACCACCCACCAGTAAACGAATGAACCCCTAGTTCCGATCACATTTACCAATGAGCAATTGAACCCCCCCCCCCACACACACACACACATTACCACCCACCAGTAAACGAATGAACCCCTAGTTCCGATCACATTTACCAATGAGCAATTGAACCCCCCCACACACACACACACACATTACCACCCACCAGTAAACGAATGAACCCCTAGTTCCGATCACATTTACCAATGAGCAATTGAACCCCCCCCCCACACACACACACACATTACCACCCACCAGTAAACGAATGAACCCCTAGTTCCGATCACATTTACCAATGAGCAATTGAACCCCACACACACACATTACCACTACCAGTAAACGAATGAACCCCGGTTCGATCACATTTGCAATAGGCAATTAGACCCCCACACACACATTACCACCCGCAGTAAACGAATGAAGCCCTAGTTCCGATCACATTTACCAATGAGCAATTGAACCCCCCCACACACACACACACGTTACCACCCACCAGTAAACGAATGAACCCCTAGTTCCGATCACATTTACTAATGAGCAATTGAACCCCCCCCCCCACACACACACACATTTCCGCCCACCAGTAAACGAATGAACCCCTAGTTCCGATCACATTTATCAATGAGCAATTGAACCCCAAAAACCCCCACACACACACACATTACCACCCACCCGTAGTAAACGAATGAACCCCTAGTTCCGACTCACATTTACCAATGAGCAATTGAACCCCCCCCCCACACACACACACATTACCACCCACCAGTAAACGAATGAACCCCTAGTTCCGATCACATTTACCAATGAGCAATTGAACCCCCCACACACACACACACATTACCACCCACCAGTAAACGAATGAACCCCTAGTTCCGATCACATTTTACCAATGAGCAATTGAACCCCCCCCACACACACACACACATTACCACCCACCAGTAAACGAATGAACCCCTAGTTCCGATCACATTTACCAATGAGCAATTGAACCCCCCCCACACACACACACACATTACCACCCACCAGTAAACGAATGAACCCCTAGTTCCGATCACATTTACCAATGAGCAATTGAACCCCCCCCCACACACACACACACACATTACCACCCACCAGTAAACGAATGAACCCCTAGTTCCGATCACATTTACCAATGAGCAATTGAACCCCCCCACACACACACACACATTACCACCCACCAGTAAACGAATGAACCCCTAGTTCCGATCACATTTACCAATGAGCAATTGAACCCCCCCACACACACACACACACACCCACATTACCACCCACCAGTAAACGAATGAACCCCTAGTTCCGATCACATTTACCAATGAGCAATTGAACCCCCCCCCACACACACACACACATTACCACCCACCAGTAAACGAATGAACCCCTAGTTCCGATCACATTTACCAATGAGCAATTGAACCCCCCCCACACACACACACACATTACCACCCACCAGTAAACGAATGAACCCCTAGTTCCGATCACATTTACCAATGAGCAATTGAACCCCCCCCCCACACACACACACACATTACCACTAGCCAGTAAACGAATGATTATACCCAGCCCTGCAAACACTCACCAGTGAGCGAATGAACCACAGGCCAACACGCCAGAGATCCACTGCTAAATATCCGAGCCGTGACGCAGTCTATTACAAACTTTCACTGCTATCTCTTTGTCCCCCCCCCCCCCCCCACAAAAAAAAATACGATATATAGATGAGTGAATTGAAGTAAAACGTTTTGTTGTCTGTATTCCGATATTTTACCAGGAAAAGTTCAACACAATACACACAAATAATAAATAAAAACAATCGCTGAAGACTGTCAACGGGATATAGAAATTCTGACAAACCTCCTGTAAACCACAATCTCCTCCCCACTCCCCCCTCCCACCCCCATTTCTGTCCGTGTAAATCTATCAACCTCCACTAGGAGAGTCATCGAAGGTTAATGTACTGATCTGACGATATTTATTTTTGTAAAGTCTATCAACCAAAAGAAAGTAAAATATTTCTTTTATTTAACTTCACTTTAAAACTTTCTTTAAAAAGGCTTTCTCTTTCTCTCACTCCACACCCCCACATCTCTCTCCCCCAACTCCCTCTTTTTCTTTCCCTTTTTCTCTCTTTCTTCCCTCTCTCTCTCTCTCTCTCTCTCTCTCTCTCTCTGCCATATAATTTAGGTTATGTTTATTTAGTGATATTGGCGAGAATTTCCCTCTAACTTCCCTAACACTAGCCAAAATTTGTAAAAGGTTTGGGTAAGCGAGGAGGTAGCGATGGGTGATGTAGACACCACAATATAAATGAGATGAAATGATTCTTCTTCTTCCTTTGGCTCTACAGCCCATTTAGGGCCCTGGCCTGCCATACAACTCTTCTCCACGTTTACCGATCCATGGTCTTCTTCCTCCACTCTCTCACTCCTATGGCTTTAAGGTCTTTCTCCACTTCCTCTAACCATCTGCTTCTTGGTCTGCCTTTAGGCCTTTTCTCATTGATTGTTGCCTTATATATTGCTTTTGGACCTCTATTGTTTTCCATTCTTTCTATGTGCCCCACCTTAATATATTCATTTTGATTTCACCTGTTATATTTGGTTGTTCGTACATTTCGTACAGTTCTGAATTTGTTCTAGTTCTCCAATCATTATAGTCCTTTACTGGCTCATATATTTTCTTAAATATTTTCCTTTCCCAGGTGTTTAGCATATTTTCTGCTTGATGATGGTCCATGTTTCGCTACCATATGTTACTGCTGGTTGGATCATTGTCTTGTATATGGTTCTCTTAAGTTTTCTGGATATCTGTCTGTTTTTCAGTATTTTATGCAGTGTATGATATATTCTGTTTAGGGCTTTACCGGAATCCGATTCCAGTTCCTGTTAAGCCGGATTCCGGCAGTTTTAACAAATCCGGTTCCGATTCCGGTTCCGATTAAAATGTGCCGGATTTAAGCCGGATTTCTTTGTTCTTTGAAATTTGTAAGAAATTTTTTTATCGCAACATAATTTTGAAATATTTAGCTCTATAAATTAAATTAAAACAATAACTTCCTTTGATTTTAAAACTACAATAACGTCGATCGCTTTTAGTTCTATATGTAAGTACAAATATATTAAAAAGGAAGATTTGAATTGTATTTAGTCTAGTACTTTTCTTACGCTACTTTTGATTCCGTGTTTTCTATAAAAATTATATTTAGCTATCAAAGTTTAACTTTTTTTTAAAGAGCAGACAACGATATATTTTTGGGTGTTTACAGTTTTAAAAAAGTTCAATAATTTATTTTTCTGCACATTTTTTAATTTAGTGGATTTTGTCACAATTGGGATAAAATTCCTCGCATATTTAGATAAATAACTTGAAGATTCATTTTTAATTGAACATTAAAGTGATATTGATTTAGATTTGAAATGCATTTTAATTTGCGTTTTTATGGGAAACAGTCAGATAATGGTTTAAATGAAAGTATGAATGAAATAACACGGTTCGGTGACGTCACTATGGAAAACTAAAGAAAATAAGCTATCGGGTGGTGCCACAGTATATATATATATATATATATATATATATATATATATATATTTATATATATATATATATATATATATTGGAGTTCATTTATTAATATACATGTTTATTACACTTTCTAAGATATGTTACCCATTTCTTTGTTTGATTGTAATAAAAATCAAATTAAATTAGGTACATCTTTATTAAAATATTTTTTTTAAAACGAAGAACCTGTTATTTTGACAGAGTTATCTTTCTTAACTCAAATTGGGGAAGGGGTTTTAGTCACAGTCTTCAAGATCTAAATGGTTATTACTGTTTTTTTGCTATCTAGAACTTAAAAACTACATTTTAATTCTATTTTTCATTCTTATATCTTTTTTATGTTAGGCGAGAAATTACTGCTTCGTTCGGAAGAGTTACTATTTAATTCGGTAAAATCCGGTTCCTGTTCCGATTCCGGCAGGATTCAAATATTAAATCCGATTCCGGTTCCGATCCTGCAGGATCTAAAAATTAGAATCCGGTACAGCCCTAATTCTGTTCCCTACTTCTATTCTGTTTTTTGATCTCTATCATCATATCATTTTTCTCACTTATGGTTGATCCCAGGTATTTAAAGTTTTCTACTCTTTCAAATGCTCTATCACTGATTTTGAAAAAAATTTCTTTTCCTTCTTTTCCATTTCTTTGTATTGAGTCTTTGATTCGTTTACTGTTAAACCTGCTTTCTGAGCTGCTGTTTCTAATGCTATGTATGCTTTTGCTATATCCTTGCTTTGCTTTCCTATCAATGTTATATCGTCAGCATATGCAAGGTACTGGATGGGTTCTGTAAATATTGTTCCTGTATTCATAGACTTTGTTTTTTCACATCTGAGGTAATGTGTTATAGTTTCTCGCTTATCCAACTGGACGTTTCCAGGGTTAAGTTGAATAGTATGCACGAAAGGGAGTCTCCTTGTCTAAGTCCTTGGTTTACTTTAAATTCTCTTGAGCTTTCCCCTTGCATTTTCACTTTGCTTCTTGAGTTGTCATACGTACCAGCCTATCCGCCACCCGGGGAGGCGCCCGATGGGAGTTCGGCCTCTCCACACGGGAGATAAAATGATTAAATCAATAAAATAAATGCAGAAATAAATCGGTTCTTGTCTTTTTTTTTTGCTCTTTACATAGACACATTAACATAGACACATTATCTAACATAGACACATCGTCTAACATAGACACATCGTCTAACATAGACACCTCGTTTAACATAGACACATCGTCTAACATAGACACATCATCTAATATAGACACATCATCTAACGTAGACACATCGTCTAACATAGACACATCGTCTAACATAGAAACATCATCTAACATAGACACATCATCTAACATTCACACATCATCTAACATAGACACATCGTCTAACATAGACACATCACCTAACATAGACACATCATCTAACATAGACACATCATCTAACATAGACACCTCGTTTAACAGTTTGTCTCTCCATTGTACCGGTGTCTCGACGTGCGAAAAAAAAAATTAAAAATATTGAAACGACTTCATCCAGCCCCTGGGGGCGAGGACCAAATGTTTCACACTGTTGGTAGGCTGAGTGTGTGTGTGTGTGTGTGTTTGTGTGTGTGCGTTTGTGACAAACTCGTTTGTGTATTGATGTATATGTGTTTCGGAATACTTTAATGTGTACGTAGAGAGAGGTGTTAGTGTATGGTGGGTGGGGGGAGGGGAGAGAGAGAGAGAGAGGTCGCAATAAAATCTGATAAGCTATCCCGTTTTTTTTACAGAACTTTTTATTAAACAATTAACGCCTTGTGTAAGCAAAGTGTGATTGGGACGGAGAGGGTGGGGTGGTAGGGTGGGGGAGGGTGTCTTACACTAAAACATAATTGAAATACTAACGTACCTATTTCTTGTTTTTACTGGTAACAACAGCATCAGACGTGAAGAATATTTCAGCGAAATGACATAAGTAGGTTAGTCAAGTCAAACTGCTCTGAACAAAATATATATATTTTTTACCCTAAAAAAAATATGGCGCCAAGTAAACTGAGGACGGTGGGGGGGGGGGCGAACACCATCCTCTACACCAGGGGCGACCAAAGCCCCACCCAGCCTTACTTTACACCCCTCCCCCCCTCACTCCATCAAATGTCTCTTTCATTGCATAATCGAAATGAAAGTAGCTGGACTAGAATAACGTAACTGGACTACATTAACCGTGTTTTCAATTCATGACAGATTCGCTTTTATTTTTTAAACGAGCAAATTTGTAGCTTGAGTTGTTTGATTGGTTGGTTGTTTGGTTGTTTGTTTGTTTGTTTGTTTGGTTGGTTGTTTGGTTGTTTGGTTTTTTTCCCTGTTTGTTTTACAAGTCACTGCTCATGGGGGACCGTCGAGTTATTTTAGGTCATACTGATTGGATTGTTTATCTTTGTGTCGGCACTGGGAGTGTGTGGAAGATTTGTTACAAGAAGTTATAGAGATCGGACCCCCCCCCCCCCTTAAATCAGCGATGGACAGATTGAGAGCCTTCTTTATATATATATATATATATATATATATATATATATACATTTTTTGTAAACCTTTATGAACGTTTAATTTTAAGTTTGTAAATTTCTATGTCCGTTAATAGAGTTTTATTAGAATGAAATGCACTAATTTTGAAGAAACCTACGTTGGCTCTTACCACCCCCCCCCCTCCTTTCCTCCTCCTCCCCGTGGATAATTTAAACGTCATAATGGACGCCGTGTGATGCTACCTTTATAAATAATTTGATTGATAAATGTCGGAATGAAAAAAACAAATTTACATCATTATCTTTTGATTAATTCAACCCATTAAAAGTACATCTTTCTTTTTTTTAATTTCAAAAATTTATTTTATATTTTAAAAAAAAATATGTTCGTAATTACAGATAATTATAGAGTCTGTTAAGTCGACAGTTCCTTGTATATTGTTTTGAATATCTCACATTATCTCCGGCGCATACATAAAAATTGTGTCTTAGTCGACCGTAAATTTCAAAGAGTGTAGACCTTAACTGACTGGTCATCATATTAATGAAATCCAGTTCTGACTGGCACAAGACGGGGGAGGTATTAGTTTGACGTATTTAGATTGAGGGGGGGGGGGGGTGGATGGGACGTGCAGACGAAGGACGCACGAACTGTTAAATAGGGCTCAGCGAGGAAGAGAGGTCCATCGTGTGTGTGTGTGTGTTGGTGTGTCTGTTGGCGATGAATTACTATTGTGTGATTTTAGGTTGAACTGTTTATTTCATTTATACCTGCTTACCAAACTGCACATATGTATTTATGTAGGTATCTATGTATGTATCTATGTATGTATGTATGTTTGTTTGTATGTATGTATGTTTATGTGTATGAATCTATGTTTGAATGTATGTTTGTGTTATGTATGTAAGTATGTTTGAATGTATGTATGTATGTATGTTTATGTGTATGAATCTATGTTTGAATGTATGTTTGTGTTATGTATGTAAGTATGTTTGAATGTATGTATGTATGTATGTTTGAATGTATGTATGTATTTTGTGTATGTATGTCTTTAACTCTACCATCGGTCTATCTGTCTTTCTATCCAAATTCGTTCTTAGGTTTCTGGACCCCCTAGGCAGATTCTATAGAGATATGCAGGGCCCCTATGAAATTTTAACCGGAAAGGACCCTTTATCTCTGAGAGCTTTTAGACAATCACACAGTCTTCCGTTCCACCATTACGGTTCTGTATCTGTCCTTCCATCTTTTCTGCCTGTCAGTCTGATTCTTTCTATGTATCTTTTTATTCTGTCTTTCCCAGTGGCAGTCTTTCTTTTCATCCGGCTGTCTCTCTCTCTCTCTCTCTCTCTCTCTCTCTCTCTCTCTCTCTCTCTCTCTCACACACACACACACACACACACAACCGCATCTCTCCCTATCAATTTTTCCTTGAGATAGAGAGAAAAAAAGATAGGAAATACGATGCACTGCTTCAATCCAACAGTGCAGCACTCTAAAACATTTATACCCCCCCCCCCGCCTCTAAATTAAAAAAAAATCATCTAACGTCATAAACATAGAGTCACAGCTTCAAGGTCTTCCGTCCTTTACTTTCCTAACTAAAATAAAACTTTCTTACACCCCTATATATACACTTTCCGGTAATCCGCTAACCACATCTTTAATTAAACAGGTGAAAAATAAAAAAATAATAAAATAATTTCCATGTTTAAGAAGGGGGAACTGAAAACTTGACAAGTTGAAGGGTGTTGGCTATAAATAGAAATACTTATCTCCCCCCCCCCCCATGTTGAATTTTTTTTTCCAATGTTCGCGCAATTTAAAAAAAAAATATTTCAAGGGAGCTAATTTTTATTTTTACCACCCGCGAATGTTATTGTTGTCTGCTCTTGGACATCTTGTAATCTGTACCAGAGGGGGGTGGGAATATATATATATATATAATTTTTGTTGGTGACAGGCGCCCAGACAAGAAGACGAGTCGTGAGAGCAGACGTGAAGCGACGGTAGGAAGCGCCATCCATCAACGGCTCTGAGTTTGTGACGTCTATGACATGGTGTTGTCATCTGCGATGACATACCTCCATTCTGGGCCAGTTACTCATTGTCTCATTGCCAGATTTTTTTTTTTGTTGTTGTTTCCATTTAAAAAGAAATTTCATTGGAGATATGTACAGAAACGAAAAAAAATGGTTTATCGTCGTTATAAAATTTCTATATAAATGTTCGAGCGTTGAAAGTCATATTAAATGTCAATTGTGTCAACATTGTTGACATTTAGTTGGCATACTCGTTAAAATCTCTTTGCTAATAAATTTGTTTATTTTTTATGTTTTTATTTTGTGTGAGATATAATCTCAAAGGATTATATATATGCGTGTAGTTATCAAAATAAAATTGTGGTACACATTTCACATCAATTTGTAATGTTTCATACCAGATAAGTAAACTATGACGGCATCAATAGCATGCAAAAGGGGAAAAAATACATGTAGCGAATTCATTACATTTTGGTTCAAAACATGTAGCGAATTCATTACATTTTGGTTCAAAACTAGGATATCGATTTAATTTGATTGATTTTTGATTGGAAAGTTTATTGAACTATCTGGAACTGTATCGTAATTGTTGAACAAAATAAACCGGGTGACTGCTGGCGATGGAAATATGCTGATTTTTTTTAAAAATCTATTCGAATATAAAATGACCGATTGCGATATAATGACCGTTTTCGATAAAATGACCGATTCCGATTCTAAACTAGCGATTGATACATATAATAAACAAAAAAGAATGATCCTAAATAGGTTCGATTAGGGTATCTCCCCCATCACAGGTAAAAATTATATTTACAGACAGCTCACGACTCTAAGCCCTCCATTAGGCCTACTGATTCTTTGCGCGCGTCTGTGTATCCCCCGATATTTGTGCGCACCAACTTTATACCATATATCATCACACGCACATCAAAACGTAAACTGCAAATATATATATATATATATATATATATATATATATATATGTTTATAAATGGGGATGGGTTTTCGGGGCTCTGTTGTTAACACGGGAAAGACAAAACAAAGAAATGAGTTTATCTTTACATATTACGTCATTAAAATATGAGCACTTTCTCAACACTACGCAATATTCTTACCCTCTTTTTTTAATTCGCGTCTAGTATTCTTTTATTTATTTATTTTATTGGAATCTTGTATTGTATCAGACAGGGGAAATGAATACCGAAAAACCTACTTTTAAATATAATGATAGGTTAGGGGTATGGATAAGTATAGATACTAAACACTTGATGTTATCAGTCGTTTTTTGGCAAATATGATATTTTAACACGTTTCTAGGTGAAACAATAAGGAGTATGAGCTAATGGGGAAATTAACATTGCGCATGTACATTTATTATCTGCCGGACTAATTACAAATTCAAAATTGTCATCATTCAAAAATAAATTAATTAATTAATTAAATGTTAGTTTAATGAAAAAAGTGTATTTATAAATACAAGTGTTGTGTGTGTGTGTATGTGTGTGTTTGAATTGACTTGCCAACTACGAGGTTGCATATGGGTACAAACAACATGCTGAATGACGTACTCCGACCGCTATCGACAGTTACAACTCTCTCTCTCTATCTTTCTCTCTCTGTCTGTCTGTCTCCGTCTCTCTCTCTCTCTCTCTCTCTCTGTCTCCCACATACACACGACAGCTACAACATATATTCTCAATGCTGTGTCTAAGACATAAACATGGAGAGAGGGGGCAGGTTGTTGGCGGGCTGGAAAGGATTATGCGCACAATTTTATTTATTTAACCCGCTTTTGACACATTCTCCCCCATCTTCCCCCGTATTACTGGCACTCCTATTGGCAGCCTTTGAGCTAATGATGGACGCCACAGCTGTCTGGGGGGACATTACAGCACGCCCCAATCCAATAGACACAGGTCCCACCGCCCCACCCCACCCCCTCCATCCCATACTCCCCTCCCCTCCTCTCCTCCTTCTCTGGAGTTCCTCATTCCCCGGGCTCACTTGAGGGACAGGGTGGAAGGACAAGGGGAGCTATCGCAGAGACGAGGTTTGGACCGAGGCGCGGGGGGGGGGGGGTGGGGGTGGAGGGAGGGAATTTTATGATTTGCATGTTGTAATTTCATGATAGCGTGAGCTCATTGTCTGAACCCTGTGTTAATGCTGTCATTGTAGATAATAATACTCACTGGTTTATTACAAACACCGTAGTGCTCGGACCGGGGGCCGGGGTGGGGTGGGTTGGGGGGGGGGATGAAGCTGGACCATCCCTTCCTCCCGACACGCCCTCTCAAGCAGGGAATGGGCGGTGATTTGTTATCTCTCTTCCCCTACCCCTCACCTCCCCCCCCCCACCTCAGAATTACGTGCATCAAATTGTCCCTCAGGGTCCATATTAACAACCATGCTGTTCATAGACTGTTCTTTCAATTTTTTTTTATGTCTCTTTCTCCGCTTAAGGCAAAATGCTTAACCCTTTCAACTATTGTGTTCATTTTTGCTGAAAAAACTTTTAGAAAAAAAAAAATTACTAACGGAATACATGCTGCCACTAAAATGTAAATGCTACAGCAACATATCGCGTGTATTTAAAATAATGGATGTAGTGACGTGTACACTTATACCGATCGCTGTACAATTACCAAACGCATACCTGAACTACCTGTTCCTAATTCATTTCCCATTCCAATATTAGAAACTAACATGCTGCTTGAAATGCTCGACAATACGTTATGTTGGGAATCCCATGAATCAGATCAGAAATGGGAAATAGGGAAAATACTATTCGATGCCGATACTTAAAAAATAAAATTCCCATTTTGGCCGTTCAGTATATCGCTTATGTACAGTAGTTTCATTTTAAATATCGTTATTATTCAATATTACACCCTCGCGGATATATCTTGTATGTTTTTTTTTTCTTCCATTTTTTTCCCCTTTGCCCAAAATTGTGTAGTGTCTGAATGTTTCTTCTTTAAACCAAAAGCCCCCCCCCCTCGATTATTAATAATCGATTATTTCAATAAAGTCAACTACCGCTGAACGCCGTTGAGACTCAACCACACGCCATGAGCTTATTTATGTGCCAATGTATTGTTTTGTAGTCAGGAGCGTAATTTTAAATGTGCTGCTAGGGCCCCATTGGTACAAACCAACGACCATTCACCATTACAGTAGTGACCACCAATACACAACAGAATAGTAACAACCAAGTATTATGTAGTCAAAACGATAATCGATTACCACCATGCACCAACATGGGAAATACATTTTTTTTAAAATGTCTTTTAATAGGTTTATAATTATATACTGAAAGTGACCGATAAATATTTTAAAAAAACAGGTAATGCTTACAGTAGAGAATTTCTTCGCGACACAAGCACCATATGGCCTTGATAGTTGATTTCAATAAAGTTTGATCATTACAATTATTTCTTTAATTTTTAGGATGACATAAATACTAGCTGAGAGGGGGGGGAGCTGGTTAAAGGGCCGGGGGGTGATACTTGATGGGAACTCAAAGGCGTTGCTGCACATCCCCTTCAATTATGGAAGGGAGGGTATACAAATGTCCTGCTTAACACTAAATGCCCCCGCCCCAGCTCACTTCGTCAACCTCTGGAGTGTTTTATTTTTTTCACTCGCGAGCATTCGGACTTGCTGGCCAATAGACGTCATCCACCTCGGTGCCCCCCCACCACCCACACCCCCTTCCACAAATGTTAATTACAGAACAAATGGACAATGGACTCCCTAAGGAGAGTCCAAAAAAAGACCCACCTCTTTTCCAACCCACCCCACCCCTACACACACACGCACGCACACCCTAAACTCCTCTCGTTAATTGGCATTTTGTTTAGTCCACTCCGCTATCTACACCATCCAATTCTACTAAATAATAATTATGATATCCAATAATTAAAAAAAAAAAAAAAAAAATAAAAGGTTTTACAAAAAAAAATATAGGACAATAAAAGTTATATCAGAGACTGACATTGGCTACTGTAATCCAACTGTGTCTTTGTGGAAATTTTTGTTTCTTAAAGCAAACTTTTACTTTTTTAAAAGTCAGTTGGCTTGGTTGAAACGATAACTCAAATCTTTTTTGCTGGAATAACAAATATCGTTTTCTTACATTAATTCCCCTTATTGGGTAAAACAAAACGTGTCGCAGAATTTAATCCAAGTAAATTAGATAAAACAAATTTCAGAAGGTAATCCTACACATTCCAAAAGGTACTTATACACAATTCAGAAGGTAATGGAACCAAATTCATAAGCCAAACAAAATTCAGAAGAAATCAATAATTTATCTAGATGAGGTGGCCGAATCATAAATAAAGACTGCTGCCAATCATGTGATATAAGTCCCTCAGAAATTATTCTACAACGACCAGAGCAGAATGACAGCAGTTAAAACCTTCTCTCATGCAAACTGTAGTCGTCTATACATTCAATTATGAAAGATTGGATAACTGACCGTATATGTTATCTGTTAGTAAGCGGAAGTGTTGGAATGGGACTTTTTTTTTATTTTATCTTACTAGTTGCTCCCTGGACATGGGTCAGCGGCTGTGGACACCGAGCCCCATTGACCTAACATGATAACTACTTGTACCAGTCCCCTGCACTATTGTATCTGTGTATATAAACTCTGGTATGTTTTTCTAGTGAAATAACACAATCCTGAACTTTTGATAGATTGGATGAATAAAACCAAAACTTTAACAACAACATTGAAGATAATTAGACACAGGATACAAAATGTGCACACAAATTGTATTAAGTGTACTGAAAGGGAAACAAATAAATAATAACGCCTTAGATCATACAAATACTCAGCTTATAGAATTAATAATTACTTTTAAATTACTTAAAGCGACAATCGCAGTTTTTTTTTATTCATTCATGTATCTCTCAATGTTGCAATGGATGACGTTTGTAGACATTCACTCTTACAAAAACATTGCTCAGTGTAGCAATAAATGGAGCTGGAGAAACCGCGATAAATAAGGAATGCTGTTTATAATATGACTAGTTGCAAGTACCCGGCTTTGCCCGGGTTTAAAATAAGGTTTTCTGTTTACCTTTTGTTTTCTCCCTACCCCCTCTCTCCCTCCCTCCCCCTCTCTCTCCCTCCTTACCCCCTCTCTCCCTTTCTCTTTCCCTCCCTCCCTTTCTCCCTCCCCCTAACTCTCCCATCTCCCTCCCTCCTTCTCTCACCCCCGTCCCCCCTCTCTCCACCTTCCTCCCTTCCTCCTCCCCCCTCTCCCCCTCGCTGCCCCCCTCTCTCTTTATCTCTCACTCCCTCCCATTTCTCCCATCCTCTCTCTCCCTCTCTCCTTCCCTCCCCTTTCTCTTCCTCCCTACCCCCTCTCTCCCTCCCCCCTCTCCCTCCCTCATTTCCTCTCTCTCCTTCCCTGCCCCCTCTCTCTTTATCTCTCTCCCTCCCTCCCCTCTATCTCCCTCCCTACTCCCGCTCTCCCTCTCTTCCTTTCTCTTTCCTTTCCTCCCTTTCTCTCTCCCTCTCTCCAACCCTCCCTCTCCCTCCCTCCCCTTTATCTCCCTCCCTACCACCTCTCTCCCTCTCTCCCTCCTTCTCTCCCCCTCTCTGCCCCCTCCTTCCCTTTCCCTCCCTTCCCCCTATCTCTTTATCTCTCTCCCCTCTCCCTCTCTCTGTACAATTAAACGTCAAATTACGCTTCTTAAATAAACAGAAAACCTTATTTTAATCCCGGGCAAAGCCGGGTACTTGCAGCATGAAAAAAAAAACAACAATATTTTATTTTTTTTTCCGTCCCTAACCCTTTCTTCCCCGTCCGTTCAATTACACATTCACTTGTGCGCGATTTTTATTTATAGTGAAGGCGATCCCATACCGTGAATACTTTAATATAGTAAAATACTAAAATAATTAATTACAATTAAACTACGCATTGAGATTGTATTAATAATGTTGATAACGTCACAGAAACATTTTAATTAAAGTATTTCGGTTTATTAAAGTGCACCTTTAATTTTAATATTCTGAATACATAAAACGTTAGGTAAATAGATATGACTATTGATTTCATCATGTTTACAATTGGAGTTTCTGGAAGTTACCCCTCTTTTAAAAATGTATCATCGGGAAATGACGTCACAGATGAATTTTATCTATGGCGCCGTCGAGATTAATTTAATATAGTAAAATACTAAAATAGAAATAATTAATTACAATTAAACTACCCATCGAGATGAAACGAAACCTGTCCTATAACCTTCCCCATGTAATTATGTGTATGTGTAACAAATTTCACGTTATTTGGTTGTATGGATCTTGAGTTATAAGGAAGACAGACAGACAGACAACAAATGCGTCTTATAAGTATATATAGAGATACTGTCGAGTCAAGCGTGGACTGATATAGTTTACTGAAACCCAAATAACGCATTCAGCATTTTTAATATTTGTTGTAGTTGGTTTTGATGAACTTTAAAACATTCACTGATAATTTCAGCCATTGTTATACACTGATGATTGTTTAGCCATTGTTTATGTTACATTGTTATGGCCCTGTCTTCAACATTTCGCCCACTACTTTCATTATGGTTAGCTCTTTCAGGCAATCTTTTTAGTCTCTCGTATTCAAAAACCATGTTTCGATGCGCTACATAAAAAATCCAGTTTAAATCCTTAGTCCTATCTACAGACTACCAGGCAGTGATCATTATACTCAACTCAAAAATAATAAACAAGAAAAAAAAACCTGAAAGATTTAATACCGGACGATGTAGTGGTCATCTCATGACCAACATAGTGCAACCCTAATATCCCCACCCCCCTATCCTAGTACAACTGGACCGTATACCGATCGAACGTCCGTTTCCCTGCCCCCCTCCCACTTCACACCCTCACCATCCATTACTATAACCTTAATATATGTTTTCCCCCCTTTCCTGCCTGTTTCACTCCATTTATGGTCAGTTACCGGTCAGTTACTGGGATAGCACCGTGTTACCAATTTGAGAACCGCTCGGGCCAGAGATGAAGTGCCGGGAGATGGGGGCGTGCAGAAAACATTAAGGTCCCCCAACTGACCAGCTCTTTTGGTTCCACTCGATTTGATCTGGGTGTGTGGGGGGGCGCCGGTGTGTGAAGATGGGGCGGTGAGGATTTACGGGGCTGGTTCTTTCGCGTGAGTAACGCAAATAGCTGGGTCCAAGACTGTCGGGTCACTGGCGGTCATGTCCGAGCTGGTCATTACAGGCCATTACACTAACAAGACCAGTGACCAAGGCAGGGATAATTTGTCTGTCTTTTTCTTGTTTTCGTTCCTCATCGACTTTCTGATGCATTAGTTTCTGTGATGTTATCTACCACAGATAACCACCGCCTCCCTGTTATTGAAGTTTACAAAAGATCAGCCAAATACTTATCTTTTCATCTTACTCATTTATTGTAAAGAGAATTGTAAAAAGTAATAACAACTGACTTTCTTCAAGAGTCTGTTTGTCAATCAGTCAATCAAACTAATTCATCGTACAATCCATGTCTACATATATCCTTCTATTAATATATTTATATTTATTTATCTATTTATCGTGTTTCTTTATTATTTATCTATCTAACTTATATAATTTTTCCTCCCCATTTGTCCATCTATTTTATCCATCTATCACAAAATATATAATATGTCTGTTTTTCTATCTTCCAGTATCGGAAGTTATTTTCTGTCTATCCTACGATTGTTTATCAGTCCATCTATATTTCATCGTTCTGTCAGTCGTTCATGTCTGTTTATATATTCGCATAAATCCCTTGTGTATTTTATTTTTACATCTCTGTCAGTAAGTTCATTTATCAGTCTGCATTGCCTTTCACTTCCGTCCTCCAGTCTGCATTGAGTCTGTCTGCTAAACTCTTCCTTCCACCATCATTAATTATACAGGCTAAAGTGTAAACCTAAATGTAAACCGAGTACACACAGACTTATTCGTGTAGCTAAAATAGCGTCTTGGTGTTATCGCCACAGTAAGGTAACGTCCCAGTGTTATCGCTACAGTAAGCGAGTCTGATTTTACGTTCATTTATAACTTCAATCATTACCTACTTCTTTGTTGTTTTTTTTTTTTAAATACTTTATCATTGAATTTTTTTTTTTTTTGAAACGGATAAAAGGTCATCGTGAAGATTTCTTCCATAATAAGAAGCGTGTAAGTATGTGTGTGTTGGTGTGTGGCGTGTTGATGTGTGTTGCCCCTAACCCTCCCCCCCCCCCACCGCCACCACCTCCCCCCACAATTTTAATAATCCATCGGTTCATAAAGAGGTCAGTGTTGATCTCACACCTGGCCTGGCCAAAACGGTGCGAACATTAGGCGATCGACAAGTGAGATATACAGTCAAAAAGGTCCGCTGCTGGAGGGGATGGTAGCATGCCCTATGAGGGTGGGGGCGGGAGAGGGGGTGGTGGGAGGACATTTTCAAAACGACATACATTATAATATTTCCGCTTCTTCGCTTCCCGTCTTTGTAAAAATTTTTTGCTAAAAGCCTGTGTATCTTAGTAGAGTCTGCAATTAGCTTATTTTGGAGCTAATTTACCTGTATCTTTGCACACACCCCCCTCCCTAACACCTTTCCTGTCATTGCAAGCCTGACGTTGCACGTCTGACATTGCTAAGCCTAACATTGCAAGCATGGCATTGCAAGCCTAACATTGCAAGCCTAACATGTTGCAAGCCTAACATTGCAAGCCTAACATTGCAAGCCTGACATAGCAAACTTTACCTTCTGGCGCACGTCACGATTGGCACCTTCGGTTTATTCCATCTTCTCCCCAATATTTCAAATCCAATTGACCTCATTCTCTTAGTCAAAAAAAAAAAAATTGATCTGTATTTCATATCCCCCATCATACCGTTCCCTCCTCTCTCCTTGAACTGTTCCCCCCCTCCCCTCTCCCTATTTTGTATTTCATACCACCGCTCTATGTGACCGGCACTAGTGGCCAACCAATGTAAAAGTCAAGCCTCTATTCTTACTGCTACACTTGCTACACCTCAGTAAATCAAATGTATCTCCATCTCCCCCCCAATACTTAAGTATGACTATTTCTTTGTTTTTGTTTTATAGTTTCTTTAAATTATTTTTCTTTAATTTATTTTCGTTCTTTTTTTTTCTACACACACACACAAACACATCTACACAAACACATCTACACACACACAAGTACACACACACACAAGTACACTCCTAGAAACTCTTCTTTCAACCATCGAAAAAAAAAAGTTTATTAAGTCAAGGTCAAGGTTCTTTTTCAAAAAAAAAAAAGCGTGGGTGAGATAATAAACTAGGCAACTGTGTGGGTTTTTTTTTGTTTGTCTTTGCTTTGATCTGTCAAGCGTGAAGTTAGCGGGGGGGGGATGTATCCACAGCTTTCTCCCCCACCCCCCCCCCACCCCCTTCTCGCCGCTTCACACTTACCATATTTTATGATGTTAATTACTTGGGGGTCAAAGTTCATAGTAAATTATAAGTAAACGCCTCAAAAAAAAAAATAACATAACAAACTACCATTTCACCAAACCTGGAAAGTTAAAATAAGTCAGTGTCCATTACTGTCCATCATCGACTTTTTATTTTAAATATATATTAAAGTATGTGTATGTTTTAATATTTCTATTTATCTTTCAATCTGCTTTATTCCTCCCTCCCTCTCTCTCTCTCTCCCTCTCTCTCTCTCTGCTCTCTCTCTCTGTCTCTGTTTGTATCCTTAGTGTTTAAAATACGAAATGACGATTTGTTTAAAACAGGGTTGGCTATGGCCCAGCTATGAGGGGGACGCATGGTCGTGTGGTGTAGCGCTCAACTACCGACCTGAGGGTGCCTGGTTCGATCTTCGGTGAGGTCCAATGGATATTTCAGGTCATGGCTTAAGTCTCACGTGGTTCCTCCATGGCCATTGCACTATCGGCGATGGTGGAGGATGAAAGAAGGGCACTGCAAAAAAACCGTCTCATTAGTAACCACTTACAGCTTTCATCTCATCCTTACAAGGGACATCACACACTTAACTCTGCTGGACAAATGGATCCAGAAGTTAGGCCCTACCACCTAACATAGCAATACAGCTTGTGGTGCGGTAGTTTTAGCTTTCAATCGGGCACCGCTTGTCTTAAAGATGGGTGATGACGCATGTAGCAATAAACTTCATAAATGACATATCAAGGAAGAATTAGTTTCAGAGAAAGAGGCACTCAATCAGAGTTTTTTGTTTTTTTTATGACATAAAACTCGAGACATGTAATGCAACGGTTCTAAACCTTTTTTTTTTACGTGACTGTACCCCGAAGGGTGCGAAAGTATGTCTTTGATTACCCCTCACACGTAAGTTCGCGAGTAAATGCACATATTTTCATAATGAAAGGCGCTTACATTTCTAATGCGATACTTGGGCGCTATGTCGCTGTGTGCTCATGTACCATATTCCCTCGTACCCCCCTTGTCGTAAGCGTACCTCCGGTGGAGTGCCGCAGATGTAAGGAGTGCCGCAGATGTAAGGAGTGCCGCAGATGTAATGGGAGCAACAAAAATGGGGAGCCTGTATGTCATGTTTTTTTTTTTCTTTCAAAAGCGTCGAAACTTTTGGTGGACAGCTGGGCGCACTCATACTTTCTGACACAGAAAATAATTTTCATGGTTCCTAGAGACAAAGATGGCCGACGAGGATGAAGAAGGAGAAGTTATAAAAAAATAAAGACAAAATGGAGGGCAGGCGATAATTTCTGACTGAGCGGCCAGGGTGGTTGTGGGACACCAAATGCCATTCAAGGAAGATGACCGTTTTATGACCAGTGGTCCTCATTGTGCCGGCCAGTGTAACACGCGATAAAACGGTCCTCTGGTTTTGACCTTTCACCCCCCCCCCTGAATGTTAGTGACATATTAGCCGCGAGCGCATGCGCGGTTGGAGTGCATGTCTAATGCTTCGATATGGATTGTTTTTTTTTTATTATATTTTTTTTTTTTGGCTTGTAATTATTTTTTTTAAGAACTAAAATTTGTTGATTCCCTTTCTCTTGCTTAGAGAGAAACAAAAGCTATAATTATTTTATAACCAAATATACATAGTTTCTGTGTTTTAATCATAATAAGTAAAACCTGCCGATGAGATTTTTTTTGTTTTTCAATACCTAATATAGGGCTGATTAAAAAAAAATCCAAGATCTGGGGGGGGGGGGGGGGAATAAACCAAAAACCTAGGGGGAAAAAATGTACGAAAATAAAATTCAATTATACCTCAAGACGTCCCACAACTCGAACAACTTGTAATACGAACATACTTTAAGTCATAAGTTCGCCGAAGGAGATTTTGAAACTCGATCGCAAGGCGTAATTTATGTTTATTATATAATCCAATTGTTTAAATTTGTCTTTGAGAGTATGCCCTGCAATAAATAATTTCATTTAAAAAAAAAATAGTTTTGTGATGACAGGAGCAGATTAATTTAAATTTAATTTTTTTTTCTCCACTTAGCGGAATAAAACCCAAGATCCCCATGCGACCCTCAAAATTCGAAGGTCTTGAGGGGGAAACCCCAAACTTTGACAGCCCTGGTTGGGATCATTTCTAGTTTATCTCCCCCCCCCCCCCATCTCTCTCTCTCCCCGCCACACACACACACATTTGAAAATAAGTAAGAAATAAAACATTTTGATAATGATGATTTACTGATACATCTATTTACCACTTGAGCGCGCATACCCGGCCCATGACCATTTATGTGGGGTGGGGGGGGGACGGGGTGGGTGTGTCTCGCACTAAAACAGATTCAAAAGGCCCTATTGTAATACATTCTTTAACGGCTGAATTTAAAATGTAAATAAGAAAACTACATATAATTTTTATTTTTAACTGCGAACCTTTCTGTTTGCTGTTCCATTGGTTCATTGTATGTACCAACTACTGAAACGACATATATCTGTTTGCTGTTCCCTTGGTTCAATGTATGTACCAACTACTGAAACGACATATATTTGTTTGCTGTTCCCTTGGTTCAATGTATGTACTAACTACTGAAACGACATATATCTGTTTGCTGTTCCCTTGGTTCAGTGTATGTACCAACTACTGAAACGACTTATATCTGTTTGCTGTTCCTTTGGTTCAATGTATGTACCAACTACTGAAACGACATATATCTGTTTGCTGTTTCCTTGGTTCAGTGTATGTACCAACTACTGAAACGACTTATATCTGTTTGCTGTTCCCTTGGTTCAATGTATGTACCAACTACTGAAACGACTTATATCTGTTTGCTGTTCCCTTGGTTCAATGTATGTACTAACTACTGAAACGACATATATCTGTTTGCTGTTCCCTTGGTTCAATGTATGTACCAACTACTGAAACGACTTATATCTGTTTGCTGTTCCCTTGGTTCAATGTATGTACCAACTACTGAAACGACTTATATCTGTTTGCTGTTCCCTTGGTTCAATGTATGTACCAACTACTCAAACGACATATATCTGTTTGCTGTTCCCTTGGTTCAATGTATGTACCAACTACTGAAACGACATATATCTGTTTGCTGTTCCCTTGATTCAATGTATGTACCAACTACTGAAACGACATATATCAGTTTGCTGTCATTGGTTCAATGTATGTACCAACTACTGAAACGACATATATCTGTTTGCTGTTCCCTTGGTTCAATGTATGTACCAACTACTGAAACGACATATATTTGTTTGCTGTTCCCTTGGTTCAATGTATGTACTAACTACTGAAACGACATATATCTGTTTGCTGTTCCCTTGGTTCAGTGTATGTACCAACTACTGAAACGACTTATATCTGTTTGCTGTTCCTTTGGTTCAATGTATGTACCAACTACTGAAACGACATATATCTGTTTGCTGTTTCCTTGGTTCAGTGTATGTACCAACTACTGAAACGACTTATATCTGTTTGCTGTTCCCTTGGTTCAATGTATGTACCAACTACTGAAACGACTTATATCTGTTTGCTGTTCCCTTGGTTCAATGTATGTACTAACTACTGAAACGACATATATCTGTTTGCTGTTCCCTTGGTTCAATGTATGTACCAACTACTGAAACGACTTATATCTGTTTGCTGTTCCCTTGGTTCAATGTATGTACCAACTACTGAAACGACTTATATCTGTTTGCTGTTCCCTTGGTTCAATGTATGTACCAACTACTCAAACGACATATATCTGTTTGCTGTTCCCTTGGTTCAATGTATGTACCAACTACTGAAACGACATATATCTGTTTGCTGTTCCCTTGATTCAATGTATGTACCAACTACTGAAACGACATATATCAGTTTGCTGTCATTGGTTCAATGTATGTACCAACTACTGAAACGACATATATCTGTTTGCTGTTCCCTTGGTTCAATGTATGTACTAACTACTGAAACGACATATATCTGTTTGCTGTTCCCTTGGTTCAATGTATGTACCAACTACTGAAACAACATTTTACAACTTTGGTTATTTACTGGTGTGTTTCTATTTTTTAGAATCTGTTGTCTCAAGATTATCTGCAGTATTAGTTTATATTTGTGTGTGCACTTATTAGTTTATATTTGTGTGTGCACTTATTAGTTTATATTTGTGTGTGCACTTATTAGTTTATATTTGTGTGTGCACTTATTAGTTTATATTTGTGTGTGCACATATTAGTTTATATTTGTGTGTGCACTTATTAGTTTATATTTGTGTGTGTGCTTTTTTTAGTTTATATTTGTGTGTGCACTTATTGGTTTATATGTGTGTGTGCACTTATTAGTTTATATTTGTATGTGCACTTATTAGTTTATATTTGTGTGTGTGCACTTATTAGTTTATATTTGTGTGTGTGCACTTATTAGTTTATATTTGTGTGTGCACTTATTAGTTTATATTTGTGTGTGCACTTAGTAGTTTATATTTGTGTGTGCACTTAGTAGTTTATATTTGTGTGTGCACTTATTAGTTTATATTTGTGTGTGTGCACTTATTAGTTTATATTTGTGTGTGCACTTATTAAACCTTGTAGCTTAAGATCTAGGGGCCAGCCACATCACCATCATCCTCCCAAAGTCGGTTGGGGGGGGGGGAGAGGAGGAAAGATGGGGACAGGAAGAGGAAAGGGGGAGAGGAGGGGAGAAAAGAGTAATCCAGATCATAATTCATACCTTATGAATTCATCAAGGACATGAGATTTACTTGTCCGTCTGGCTGTCCCGAGGGGTGGAGGGGGGATGGGAGCGGGGGCTCCACTTGCCTTGACTCTCTACCTGGTCTGTGGTTGTACCTGGCGGTGACACCTCCCCCCTCTCTTTCTCTCACATACACACAGATAGACATTCACTGTTAATTTTTTTTTTTTAAAACATAATTAACTTTTTTTTTAAATATTCTTGTAAAAAAAAATGCTCTTTCAAATCTGTTTATCATTTTTACCTGTGTACTTACCTAATTATCTATCCTTCTAATTACATGTCTGTCTATCAATTTAAATAGCTCTCTGCATGTCTGTCTACGTTGAATAAACATACATTTGTTTCTATGTATCTGTTTATCATACCCATATCTACCCTGAAAAAATGGGATGTTTTATCTTTTATAAACCACTAATGTGACGTTTTGATTAGGCCCTTCATTCATCCCAACCATACCCGATAGTGCATTGGCCATGGAGTCACCACGGGAGACATGGGTATGAGACTGGACACGTCAAGAGTTAAACCCGTGACACACACCATTCTGATCCAGCTCACACAGCCAGTCTATCTGTATACCTGACAATCTATTGATCTATCGATGCTTTGATCTTTCCAAACTGTCACTGGTGATTTTTATGGTTGAGCATGTATTTGTGTTGATTACATTTCTGTGGTTCTCTGTGTTTGTAAGTTAAAACACATCTGTTATATATATATATATATATATATATATATATATATATATATATATATATACAAGCTGTACCCTGCAAATCCTTTGCTTAGAGTTATATTCACTTAGGTTTGATCAGCAGGCTATGTTATTTTTGGTATCGGACAGATCCGATTTTTTTCATGGTTTTTATTACTAATGTTTACGTTTGACGATTTTAAACTGGAATGCTTGTATTAATTCTTTACTTTCGATTTAACGGAGAACCCAAACCGCTATTATATATATAACCTAGGCTATTGGACCTACATACGTTTGCGTACTTCTACGGCTTGATGGTTTTAACAGCTCAATTGAGTTCTCTAGGATGTGTTCAGAAACAACATCTGCCTTAGCCCATAAGGGCCGCCCTGAAAGATGACGTGTAAAATGAATCTGTTTCAGTTGCCACTGGTTGTTGATATATTGCCCATCCGCCATATTGCCCAAAAAAAAAGTCCGCTGTGTAGATTTGGAATCCATCGAGCCATCTTCTGACCTTCAGCTACATCATCATCACTACGACTGGATATATCATCACTAGCTACATCATCAATACTACTGGATTTATCATCACTATCATGAAGTACCTCGTCATCGCTGTCCTCTGCAACACTTTGGTCACTTGCACAACTGTTACTAGATTCTTCTTCACTAAGATTTAAGTTACTCTCAGCACTTGAAAATTTTCTTGGCATTTTACATCTTGTTTCTTCTTTAATTTTTCGTTGTAAACGCTTCTGCAATCTGGTTGTTGCTTGGAAGTCTATATTTGCCATAAACATTTTGCGAGAGTTTCTTTGATCATATAAAAACAACAGTTCATCTGGTGGAACTTTCAAATTTCTAGGACAGTTACAAGATATGCTTACTTGTTTTGTAGAATTGTCATAAGACATACTGCACTTACATGCAGCTATATCAAACAACGAGTCCAAAGTGGCCAGAAAGGTAGACTGACGTGCTGAACTTGATTTAGAACGAGACAGTTCTGAACCTGTTGAAATCATTGTTTCCACACGTTTGATTACAGATCGGTAGTGCATCGTTGGAATGGAAGCTTTGTTCCACAGACTGATAACAGCATCTGATACAGCTCTGTATTTGTCTTTGTTGGAATCATTCTTTTTTTCATATGCAAGAAATGCTGCGCAACTTGACGATTTGTTGGCAGTACATTGTGAGGAAGTTCACCGGCATCGCCAAATACTGATGCCGTGTTACGCTTCTTGTAGCCATTAAGTTACAAAACATTCAATTTATTGTTCTAAATAAATAACCTGCAATAGAAATAAACAACAGGCATACAAATTAAAAGCATAATATAGTTACTAAATCTTAAAATTAAGCAAGTAATAATAGAATGCATCAAGCTGAAAATGCTGGTTAACGCAATTTTCAAATTTATAAATGGGGCACTTCCTGTAATACAAAAACAATTTAAAATTTGTTCATTATTTCAGAGGTCATTTGTCAAATAAATACGGAGTTCCGTAATGATATTTCAATATTTTCTCTTTTTCAACTCACCCTAATATACATATATATATATATATATATATATATATATATATATATATATATACATATATATATATATATACATATATATATATATATATATATATATATATATATATATATATATATATATATATATATATATATATATATATACAGTCGTTCCGCGTAATTGGCAAACATCGGGACCAAGGCTTTTTGTCCCAATTAAGCGGCTGTCCCAATTAAACATACAAATTTACTACTGGCTTCTTGGTTTGGTTCCTCTGAGATTTGTCCCAAATAAGCGGCTGTCCCAATTAAACGGTGTCATAATTAAGCGGAATCCACTGTATATATATATATATATATATATATATATATATACACAATAAATTGAGCATTCAGAAATTTTTACTATCGACCAAAGCAGTTGTTTTAACGTATCATGATATATTTTTTTTTCTTGTGATATACGACATTAGTGCATTGAGGTTAGTGAGGGCCCATCATACCAGTGACGAATTGATTCTGAGTCAGGTCGGCTATAACTATAATACAAATTCATTGTTGTTAGAAACATCTGACTAACAAATTGTATAGTCCGGTACAAGAAAATTAATGCCACAGTGAAAGAAACCATTGGTTCCAGACATTGGATGCCGGTGTGAGCACTAGACCCATCATATACTGACAGTAACAGCGTCAGCTTGAACTGTTTAAAGAAATCGATACATGTAGTAAAACAAAAAGCTATGTGTTACCTCATCTATGAAAAATCGCAATATTGTGCGAAGTGAGACGTTTGAATTAAGCTATGGATGACGTAGGGTTTCATCTATCGATCTTTCAGAATTTCCCCATATACATATGATCCTCGTATGTTATTTTTCATCAATATCCAATCAGTAATCATTATTGAGACTATATCATCGATTTCCAGTTTCACTTCCGATTCACCGAACTCCAGTCATTGGCACATAGCGGCATATATATATATATATATATATATATATATATATATATATATATATATGTATATATGAGATCTGTTTATGTATATCTTACCAATCCATTGATCTGTAAGTCGGTCTGTCATTGAGTACATAAGATGTCTTTATGCTTACAATACATATCATTGGGTATTTGGGTAGTTGTTTTTGGCCTCTCTATATTTCCACGTCATAGTTAAGACTGCACCAGTAGTTGAGACACCTCGGGGGGTTGGAACCCAGGGTTAAGAATGTAGTAATATAAGTAGTAACTATCTGCAAGTGTAGTACCCGGGATGTGGGGGTGGGGGAAGAGGGGCTCAAACGGTCATCATTATGACTCCCGGTCCTCAGATGATTGGTATTCATTCAGTTATCCATAAGAACAATAATAAAGACATATGTAAGTATATGTACACATGTATGTGTATAAACATATGTATGTAAGTATATGTACACATGTATGTATATAAGCATATGTATGTAAGTATATGTACACAAGTATGTATATAAACATATGTATGTAAGTATATGTACACATGTATGTGTATAAACATATGTATGTAAGTATATGTACACAAGTATGTATATAAACATATGTATGTAAGTACATGTACACATGTATGTATATAAACATATGTATGTAAGTACATGTACACATGTATGTGTATAAACATATGTATGTAAGTACATGTACACAAGTATGTATATAAACATATGTATGTAAGTACATGTACACATGTATGTATATAAACATATGTATGTAAGTACATGTACACATGTATGTATATAAACATATGTATGTAAGTATATGTACACATGTATGTAAGTAAGTATGTACACATGTATGTATATAAACATATGTATGTAAGTATATGTACACATGTATGTATATAAACATATGTATGTAAGTATATGTACACATGTATGTATATAAACATATGTATGTAAGTACATGTACACATGTATGTAAGTATATGTACACATGTATGTATATAAAGATATGTATGTATCACAAATCGTTTTTCTGTGCACGACACAACCATAATGATGATGACACACCGGGTTTCGTGTCACGTGCTGTGTCGTATAAAGAACAAGTCTACCCGCAAATGTGTGTCGACAACGTGACGGACTACGACCATCGCCTTACTGACAAACATCTTCATTCCTCTCTCCCCCCCCCTTTCCCACCCACCCCCTCCCTCCCTCCCTCCCCGGGGTCTAACTATATATCATGTATACAAGTTTGTTGTTTTTTTTTTCCTCTTTTAAACTCCCCCCCCCCACCCAATCCAAACGTAATCTGATTAGTCTATGTCTCAGTAGACAAAGCTCTTTTGGGAAGGAAAGGGGGGGGGAGCTCATCCCAGGTAATTAAATCCCTAATGCCATTGTTTTGTTCCGTTGTCGTTTTTAACGCGCTGTGTGTTTTTTTTTTTACTTTTTGTTTTGTTTTGTTTACGAACTGACGGACAGTGGTTGCTGTTTTTGTTTATGTCTTGAAGTAGGATTTGAATACATGGAATCTGTCCATCCGTCTGTCTAATACCTTGTCTATCTATCAGAACTGCTCTTGTGGTTTGTTTTTTATATACGGGGCAAAGGTAAACAATACTTATGGGGAATTTAACGTCTCGCTATATATGTTTATATATATATATATATATATATATATATATATTTGTGTGTGTGTGTGTGTGTGTGAGTGAGTGTTATGTTATCATCCCATACGTTCAAATACCTAATTAATTTTTTATCCCAATAGATGCGTAGAAATGGCATAAGCGAATTATTATGATTATGTATTAATGGTGGCCCCAATGCGGCTCACAATGAGGCCCGTAATTATTATTTAATTTATTTTACTTCTAGCTGTACCCTGCAAAAACCTTCGCATAGAGTTATATCCCCTTAGGCTTGATCGGTAGTCTTGGTTATTTCGGGCAGATCCGATTTTTTCATGATTGTATCTTAAACCTGGAATACTGTTGTATTAATTCTTTACTTTCGATTTAACGCAGAAGCCAAGTCGCTTTTATTTTATTATTATTCAAAGTCTTTATGCGGTCCTGACAAATTGACAGGGCTGTGGCTAATTAAATCTTTGTTTTTTTAAATTATATTTTAGTAAATAAATCGGAATTCGACTGTTATTGCCCTCAATGCACCCACCCCCCTCACCCCTCTTAATTCTTTTTACCGCCTTGCGGGGCCTGAGGACCTAACTCTTTGATTTTTACCATCCGGGTCACAGACCTGAACTTGCCTGGATTTAAAACCTAGCCCTACAGCATACATATCATTCTCACAACCCTCAAGCCAACTCTCTCTGTATATACACGAACACATCTTTCTATTTATAAATATACCCCCCCCCTTTCCTTGTTTAAGGGGAAGGGGGAGTTAAGAACCAATTTATATTACGCAAATAGAACAAAAAAATAGCGCATAAGTTTCAAACTCTGACTGGCCGCGTTTGTCATACGCTGCCATGTTGCAAGATGTTTTCAACAAAAACCGGAGAAAATCATTTATAAGGAAACATGCCAAATAAGTAAAATTAAATTAAACATATGAAAAATTATATGCATTTTTTGTTCTTCTTGACGACATTGAAAACGAGAAAACCGTCTCACAGACGCCTTAATGTGTGACTCGGACCCCTCTAACAATCAGGCACGCCGAGAGAGGGGAACAGGGGGGGTCATTGCCATGGGGGCCCACATCTGTAAGGAGGTCCTGCCGCCCCGACCATGTCAATTTTTTCACGACTTATTGTTTATTTAGGGGCCCGCAATGATGTCCTGCCACTGCTCACAATCCACTTACACCCCGCCCCTCCACCCAGCACTCCCCTTCCCCAAGTCGTACTCAAAATGACACCATTGCCTCTATGTATGTATATGTGTAGCGGTCCCTATGTATAGCCTAGATTATTACAATAGTCCTCTCTGTCTTTGTTTGAGTTGTTTTTCTTTTAAAAAATGGGCTAATTTGCCAGTTATATATTATTTCACATTAATTCTCCACCAGGCCCGGCGGTGGTGGGGAAAGATGGGGGTGGAAGCGCATCAACTGTTATATCGCACCCACCCACCCCCTCATTAGCGGGATATGACGTACGGATCGCTAATTCTCCCCTATCCCCCTCGCCCCCCACCGTCCAATCATTAGCTCATCACTTATGAGACCCGTCCATCGGATTAATATCGCACAGTTTAATATCGCACACGATTAATTATCGCACAGATGAATGCATTCCGTTTAATTGTTATCGCAACATCTATTTAACATATCTGCAGGTGCTTGAGAAAATTTCAATTACTCCTGCGGGGGTAACGCGCACAACAACGTTATGTTTATCGTCTGCTTTTAATGTCGTCTTACGTTATATCCTTTGCGCATGCGCAGAACGTTGAGAAAGAAAAAGGGGGGGTGGGGGTGGAGTTATGGGAATGTATCGGGTACATTTATGTTCAGCTATACTGCAAGTAGTGTAGGTTCCTCTGGTACTTAAGTTAAAGCTAAGTTTCACTGGATGGCTTGTTAAGTCTTTATTTGTGCGTGAAAGCGATTCGCGCCATTAACGAACGGGGGAAAAATATTTCTTAATTCAAACCAGTCTTTACCAGCTGGACAAGGAATCAGTGTCCAGCGTGTCAGTCTCATGAATGAAGAATGTATCACAATTAATGTTTAAGGACTGGGAACATGTATCAATAATAGATCAGTTATTGGAGGGGGGGGGGATTCTTTGATTAGTCTGTGTCTTCAACAGCGAGTCTTTTCAGTTTTACAAAGTTGTTGTAATGTTTGTTAGTTTGTGTGTGTGTGTGTATGTGTGTCGGGGACTCCTATCACTTTCAGTGGGCCCCCCACGAGTACTGGAAGCCCCCATGAGAAATATACTTTTATATGTTATTGTTTTGAATAATTGATTTTCTACTTCATCCCAGAGGGGGGCGGAGGGTCGGGGTGGAGCTAAGAGTTTACAGTTAGCCCCGGTATACATTTATTACAAATCTGCAACATTATCTCCTGATTAACTTGAGTACAATGATAGACTGAGTACTAAACTAAGTAAACTAAACTGAGTACTAAACTAAGTAAACTAAACTAACTGAGTACTAAACTAAGTAAACTAAACTAACTTAGTACTAAACTTAGAAGGAATATGACCAGAGCCGTTCTCACACTGTGCCCCCCCCCCCACACTCTAAGGTACATTGCAGGGCCCTAGGCAAAAAACAACAACACTGCCCAAGCCGCTGCCACTTGTAATAATACAAATAAAGACTAAACAAGCCATCCAGTGATACTTAGCTTTAACTACCAGAGGAACCTACACAGCTTGAAATATAGCCCAGCCTAAATGTACTCGATACATCCCCCTCCCCAGTGTTGTTGTTTTTTTTAAATTTACCCCCCCCCCCCAAACTGAACCCCGATTGATAAGTCATTTTAGTTCTGGACAAGTTCTTTGATCGCCCAACTTTGTCGGGGGGCCCATAAGAAAATTCAGTCAGGGGGCCTTATGTCAGTAGGGCCCCAGTTGACATAAACATGTATTGATTTAAGAAATCTATAAACATGTTAATTAGGAATCAATCAATAAACTGTTTCATAATAGTTCCTTCCACGGAAAGAAAAAACACAACACATAAACGCAACACATAAACACAACACACAAACACAACACATAAACACAACAAATAAACACAACAAATAAACACAACACAAACACAACAAATAAACACAACACATAAACACAACAAATAAACAACAAACACAACACATAAACACAACAAATAAACAACAAACACAACACATAAACACAACACATAAACACAACACATAAACACAATACATAAACACAACACATAAACACAACACATAAACACAACACATAAACACAACTTTATCTTCTACCAGCCAGTAATTACTTTGTAAAGGTCCCACTAGACAATAAAACCCCTTGGCCCCTAAAACACATAAAGCAATCACTGCAGAGTGAGGGACTTCGGGAGATGGGTCGGGGCAGGAGAATGTGCGTGTGTGCGTGTGAGTGTGTATGTGTATGTGTGTGCGTGCGTGCGTCGCTACAGCCATTTAAGCGTTACAGGTAAAAATTACCGAAAATGTCCGTGAGTTTGCCAGATATTGTTTTTTTTTTCCTTTCTGTCATAAACACCGGCAAATGAACAAATAATTTGTTATGGTTCTCTCGTCTCTCTCTCACACACTCTCTCTCTCTCTCCCTCCTTCTCCTCTCTCGTACCCATCTCCACAGTTACCCCCTTTGTCTGTCATTCAGACATTTCCGAGCCATTAGTATCATTACTATTATTGAAAATAACGGCAAACGCCATTTTTATTATTCTCCGAGACTGAGGCGCACAAGGCACTAGAGCCGGCATTTCTTTAAATGATTTTTTTTGTCCATTGTTATCGTCACTATTACCCTAAAACCCGATTATTACTATTTCTCTTAATTTCGAATCACATTAATCTGTTCGTGTTTTATTTTGTTGTCATTATATACATTAATGTGTGTACATTCTAAAAACTGTTAGAGTTACTAGACCAGAACAGGTAAATCCATCCCCGATTTAATAAGGGGTGGTGGGGAAGGGAGAATAGAGAGGGGGTATTGATCTATTTATTCTATGCGCTTCTGATTTCGTTTTGTAATGAGACATTATATACGGGCTTAGACGTAATTGTTTTCATTATGAGACCCGAAAATCCCCACCCCCTTCTGTGCACGCACCCATCCCATCCCCACAGTCCCCGACATATAGCTCGCTGCGACTGTCTCAGTAAGACCTGTCCTCTCACCACCACCACCACTCAGGTGTTACAGACACGGTTGTTTTAACACATCTTAACAACAATACCAAACAACAACAAACAGCTGTCCCCCACCCCCCCTCCCTTAACCCCACTCGCCCCCACTCTCCACCCGTCGGTGCTACCGAGACACTAATGAGTCACAGCGTTCATTATGACCCACCCGCTGGGTCTTCCCATCCCATCCCGTCCCCACGTGACTAGCTTCTGCCTTAGAAAGAGAGTGGAGCGGGGGATTGGAGAAGGTGGGGGAAACCCGGGAATCGGCGCCCCGACGCCTAGACAATAAGAATTGGTTGTTTTGTTGTGTGTTTGGTTGTATAGTGAAGAAAAACCGTTGAACTGTTTCCGTAATTAGGTCAGTGGCTCAGTGATTCTCAAAACTGTGACGATTCGTCCTACCCCGCGTAAAGAAAAAACTACAAATAATAATAAAAAAAAAAAAGAAACACCATGAATTTTATTCATAGCCCCGCCCTTCTCCTCCTCCCTGCGGCCCACGTTTGCTATTAACAAAACGTTGAGGTTTGTCAGATGTAGAGGAATAGAGTTTGTCATGCGGGCCCTCGTGGAGAGACGGGTGGCCGAGAGGTGGGCTTTTTTTAAGCGGCCAACCTGAGAGCCCCGTGTTCGATCCTCTGTGTGAACCAAAGGGGAATCCCCCCCCCCCACCAGATCCTTGCGAGAAAGTCACTTTAAGCCCCGACCAGCTTTGAATGGGGGGGGGGGGTTCTTGACTTAAGCTGGGGAAGTAAAGGCGGCTGGGAGTTGTGATTTTACGGGCCTTGGTTACAGGAACAGATTCTACAATTCAACAGCCCCCCTCCCCTCGGCTCTTTAGTTCTAACGTTTAGTTCTAACGGCACTTTAGTTCTAACGGCACTTTAGTTCTTTTAGTTCTAACGGCACTTTAGTTTAACGGCACTTTAGTTCTAACGGCACTTTAGTTCTAACGGCACTTTAGTTCTAACGGCACTTTAGTTCTAACTGGCACTTTAGTTCTAACGGCACTTTAGTTCTAAGACACTTTAGTTCTAACGGCACTTTAGTTCTAACGACACTTTAGTTCTAACGGCACTTTAGTTCTAACGACACTTTAGTTCTAACGGCACTTTAGTTCTAACGGCACTTTAGTTCTAACGACACTTTAGTTCTAACGGCACTTTAGTTCTAACGACACTTTAGTTCTAACGGCACTTTAGTTCTAACGACACTTTAGTTCTACTAACGGCACGTTTAGTTCGGCATTTTAGTTCTAACGCACTTTGTTCTAACGGCACGTAGTTCTAACGGCACGTTAGCTCTAACAACCCTATAGTTCTAACGGCACGTTGCTCTAGTTCTAACGGCACGTTTAGCTCTAACAACCCTATAGTTCTAACGGCACGTTTAGTTCTAAACCCTATAGTCTAACGGCACGTTTAGTTCTAACAACCCTATAGTTCTAACGGCACGTTTAGTTTAACAACCCTATAGTTCTAACGGCACGTTTAGTTCTAACGGCCTGTTTTCTAACAACCCTATGTCTAACGGCACGTTTAGTTCTAAACCTGTTCTAACGGCACGTTTAGTTCTAACAACCCTTAGTTCTAACGGCACGTTTAGTTCTAACAACCCTTAGTTCTAACGGCACTTTTAGTTCTAACCCTTTAGTTCTAATGGCACTTTAGTTCTAACGGCACTTTTATTTTTAACAATGCACTCGCATAATCTCGGTCGAGTCAATTATAAATTTAAATTGTATCACGACCGGCGGAAATTTCATCTGCGCGCGAGACACCGTCAGGTCGCGACTCACAATTGGAGAGCCACAGCATTGGCTGGTGGCTTTCAGCGACTTGTGATCAATGCTGTGATTAAGGATAAGCTAAACTTGGCCACCACCTAAACTTTCATTATAAATTATTCTAAGTTTGCCCCCCTCCCACCCCAATTAGTTCTTAAACTTTTAATATAAGTTGTCCTTCATTACAATAATTAGGAAGAAATGTTAACTGCAAAAGACAAATTAAAACTTTTTTGAAAAGAATTTTTTAATACTTTTTTTGAAATCAGTGCCGAACCTAGGGATTTCGCGGCCCCCTGGGGGGGCTTGGCCTCTTTGGGGCCCCTGCATTTTGACATTCGACACCATGACATGAGAAAATGTAATAAATATTTAATGTAAAAAAATTGGGGAGGGGGGTGTCAAGTTGGGGCCTGGGGGGACATTCCAATTTGAACCCCCCCACACATCCTAGGTACGCCTCTATTTGAAATGACTAATTTATACGTTTTTGAAAAGACTAAGTTAAATTTTACTAATTTATACTTTTTGGAGTAAATCAATATAACCAGAAGAAGAATACAAAAAGACCAGTTTAATTTTTTTTAAAAACTTAGTAATTGCTTGGAAGAATCTTTCAGAGGATCGGATCAATAAAAGCAGAAAAGATTTAATTTTTAAAGACTCAATAACCGATTGATAGAATCTTTCCATTGAGTGAATCGCGCCAACCGGACCGCCTGGAGCTAATTACTGACATTGATAACAATGATTACGATATTTTGTGATGAATCTTTTTTTTTTGTTGAGTCGTCTCGTGAATGTGACAGCCGCTGTTCCGACAGCCGTGAACAAACACAGCTGTATATCATTGTGCACTTATTAAATGCTGCGAGCTGCGACACATGTTGGTGGGGGCGCGGGTGGGGGGGGGGTGGTGTCGGTTACGGTTAAGCGGGTAACAGGGTCGGGGGCAGAGCGGAGGTGGGGGTGGAGGGGGTGAGTATGATTGTGTGACGGTAGAACTAGAGCAAGTCAACAATGGACACCCGATTAATTCAAAGTGACCCTAGTCAGTTGCGGCCATGAAAAGAACGGAGATTTCCAATAAACAGTCGTAATCTGTTTCTTTGAAAATGTGGGTTTTTTTTTTATTATTAATTAGCCCATTGACTGGTCCAGGTGCGAAAAAACGCCGTCGTCAAATTGAAAGTAATTTAGGCGTTCACTTTTTTCCCCATACTCAATAACTACATGTCATGATAAATGAACAAAACCAGCAAAAATGTTCACTTGCTTCGACTTTTTTTTTTCATATCCGTAATTCTTTTGGGATAGTTTCCAATCATAGACAGCACTATGAATAATATAAATACACAAAGAAATGTGTGTGTGTATATATATATATGTGTGTGTGTACATATCTTTCAAATATTTATTACGTCAAGTTGATCAGCTTCACAGAAATCTATATGATTTTTAAATGATTGCATCTCAAGTAACTCCAGACAATCAAGCTGTTAAATAAAATCGCTTTAATAACGTGTAATCAAAAATGATAATTTATTTTTATAGTTGTTAGACGTAAGGAATTATTCAGTACTTTATTTTAGTTTCGCACTCTTCTGCACCGGTGCTGTGCATGATATTTATTTCGATTTTGTAATTTCTGTCCTATTTTCATATTATACGGAGAAAATACAAAAGAAATTCTATTCGCCATTCTACAAAAAAATTATTTCACGGACTTGCAATGATTGAAATTATGTATTGTATAGAATCTACAACAGCGTGTCAACTTTGAGACCTTTTTCACAATTAAATATAACAACTCAAAAAGTGAGCTATAAGATCTAAGGTCTAACCCACAGAAATCCAAACTTATTAACAGCTTATACAATGAACAATGTTTATAAGAAATAGAACAAAAATTGTTTAATGAGCTGTATATTTTATTATTAAATAAATTTCTTCAATAGGCCTCTTTAAACCTCTTATCAAGTTGACATTGTTTAATGTCAGTTTGGCATCTATGTTGGTTTTCATGTGTTTTTTGGTTTGTTTCTATTTTTAGAAACCAAGGGACGTAAAAAGCGCAAGCCATACACAAGATACCAGACGATGGTGCTTGAAAACGAGTTCCTGAACAGCTCCTACATCACCAGGCAGAAGAGGTGGGAGATCTCCTGCAAGCTGCAGCTGTCCGAGCGACAGGTCAAGGTGTGGTTCCAGAACCGGCGCATGAAGCGGAAGAAGCTGACCGAGAGGGCGAAGACGAGGATTCGGGAGGATCAGGAGAACAAGGACGACCTGCCCGGCCAGCAGAACGGGGGCTCGCAGCACCCCCATGCCCACCAGCAGCAAGTTCAGGCTCAGCATCAGCAGCAGCAGCAACAACAACAGCAGGGGGCGCCCCACCATCACCACCAGCCGCCGTCCCAGCACCACCCGCACGGCCTGGGCGCCGGCCACCACAACGGGGTCGCGGCGGTTCATCACCATCAGCAGCAGCAGCAGCAGCATCACCCTCACCACCCGTCTCATCACCATCCTCACGGGGGCGGGCTGGTGCAGCCGAAGACGGAAATCGGGGCGCATGTCAATGGCGCAGTAAGTTATTCTTTTTTTTTTTATCTTCACAATAAACTTTTAACAGTGGCTCCATGATGGTGGCTCAGACCAGTACTGTGCATGGATTTGGTTCGAGTCCCATAAACCACACTTAACTTGCAACCATCTCGCAGGCCACTCATGTTGGATTCTCTGACGTTAATCGAGTTAGGTCCTAGTATATTTTGTTGATGGAGAACGGTTTCTATGGAAACGTCGTAGCGAGGACTTTTGTATACATCCCAATTTATTTCCGTGTAGCAAGCATCCTATTTCAGATCAGTATAGCACACAGCACATTTTATTTCTGTATAGCACACAGCACATTTTATTTCTGTATAGCACACAGCACATTTTTATTTCTGTATAGCACACAGCACATTTTATTTCTGTATAGCACACAGCACATTTTATTTCTGTATAGCACACAGCACATTTTATTTCTGTATAGCACACAGCACATTTTATTTCTGTATAGCACACAGCACATTTTATTTCTGTATAGCACACAGCACATTTTATATCTGCACATTTTTATATAGCACACAGCACATTTTATTTCTGTATAGCACACAGCACATTTTTATTTCTGTATAGCACACAGCACATTTTTATTTCTGTATAGCACACAGCACATTTTATTTCTGTATAGCACACAGCACATTTTTAGTTCTGTATAGCACACAGCACATTTTATTTCTGTATAGCACACAGCACATTTTTAGTTCTGTATAGCACACAGCACATTTTTATTTCTGTATAGCACACAGCACATTTTTAGTTCTGTATAGCACACAGCACATTTTTAGTTCTGTATCGCACACAGCACATTTTATTCGCGGTGCTGCTACATTTATCGATCTGTGAATTTGTTGATGGGTTTTTCTGTATGGGCGTGTCCCTACACTAGTATCTATAAATCTTATTGTGCATCTGTTTTATCTATCTATATTCAGCCATATTGCCTGTATATATATACATATATAAACACTTATGTCTGTGTTTGTAAAAGTAACTTGATTTTAAATATATTTATGTTGTGTTTATGTGAGATATATCCATTTTCTGCCTTCAAAACAGCCAAAATAATTTTTTTTTCTTTTTGTTTCTTTCCCTTCAGATGTCAGATTCCGATCGGTCCATACTCTGGAGGCCAGGGGTCAAGGTCAATCACGGTATACAGCCCCCAAGGGTCAAGTAAAGTACTAGAATACAAACACAAACCGTTAAACGACAAAGAAGACAAACAGAAAGGAGAAATCATGACATATATAAACTATCATCAGTATCTGTATGTTACTTAAGTGCAATGAAACAATTTTTACGAAAACCTGGAATCGGTGGAAACTGTTGATGTCCAAAGCTTGAAATACAAATTCTTACGAATGAAACTTTATTAATTTTTATTGTATTACATTCGAATTTTTTTATGATTTCATTGTGCTATAAAATTGATTCGTCGTAAAAAAAATGATAATGTTATCAACCTGCAAAGCCAAAATGAGGTTGCAGTATTTCAAGCCTTTGCCCTTTCCAGGGATAAAGAAACTACCTGTGGAACGATGAAACGTTAAGATGAGAGGAATGTGACGCTCAAATTATTGGGTTTATTGTTTTATTTTGTTTTTTCTTAAAATTGATGGAACTGATTGAAATAATGGAACATTGGATGTTATTACATAGGTGTGTACTGGATGTTTTACTTTTATTTACCTCTGAACATTAATTTATGATACTCTGCAACTGGATGACGACCGACCAGTGCACGTAGGAGATGACCAGTGTCCGTAGATGATGCTTTGATTTCTTTGTGTGTCCAGTGACCATTTCGTTTTGAGCTCAATGGATGTGATGTCATATAAAAATGTTCTCATGATGTGTCGGTGATGTTTAAAATACACTGATGTTTCTAAATATGTACTTTCAATACAGTGTTTCATATTGGTTTATTTGTTGTTGTTTTAATTTAAAAGAAAAATGGACATGCTATACATTTTTGAATATAGTAGATTAATATTGGAAACATTTTGTTTAGAATTGTTTCAGTTTACGGTAACAAAAAATGTGTTTATATATAAATATTCTCTCTGTGTGTGTAACTCTTTATCTTGCTTTATAAATGACGTAAAGCAAAATGACCAGAATTTTTTTTTTTTAGTTGGTAACGAATTTAGAAGTCATTTGTTAATTCAGTTTAAACAACAAGCATGCACTTTTTTCAGAGTGTGTTGTTTGTATTGTTGAGCTGGGTTTTTTTTTTAATGTTAAAATTCAAGCGATGTGTTTTTTTTTTTTAAATCACTTCCTACAACTGGGCGTGCAGTAGATATAGTAGCACCATCGGGGTGGGGGTGGGGGTGTGGGGGGACGGAGGAGATGTGGACGCGTTGACGTTGTGGGATTAACAGGCCTGTCGCAGGCTGGAGTTGACCGTGGAGCCAGTTACCTCTGACACCCATCTTGTGGATCATATCTGTCAGAGAAATCTTTGACGTCGTCGTTACATCCGCAAATCACGGCTTGTATACAAAAAAATGTAACCGCCCGATTGTTGTACTTCCGGCCCCTAACTGTACTCATGCACTCCACCCACACCATCCTTAACGAAGACAAAACTACAATTGTGGGTAAAGGAGAGAGGAAGGGGTTAAGCAAAATTACATTTAGGTGTGGGGGGGGGGGAAGCATAATCATTAAAAGAAATGTCAAGGCCACCTCTTGGGTTTACAAAAAAAAAAAGATTCGAGTCTATAGGGTCATTTCTTTTGACCAACTTCCCTGCTGTTATGGGGGGTGGGGTCATTTAAGGTGTGGCGGCTATGTATAACTGTCATCCGTGTTTATAGGATATCGTCTATACACTTTAAACATCTCAGAGGTGATTGGATGTGTGGAGGGTACGAGGGGGTAAAAACTTCACAACCGTACACGTGTGAGGTGCAGGTATTGGAGCATTTCGTACTCACCCTGTTTATGCAGCGGAAATAATTTTTTTTTTTTATTTTATTTTATTTTCTCATTTAAAATCACAAAAAAATCTCTTACAACGGTGTCCCGCACGAATCCATTTCATTCTCTCAAGTTGGTGGTTTTAACTTCTGAGCTCTGTAGTGGTGTCTTTCAAATCGGAGTTTTACTCCACTTTTGTATTTTTTCAGCAGCAAAAGTAAGACCTCCCCACCCACCCCCCAATCTCTCCCATTTCACATAAAATTGACTAAACAAAAGATAACAGCGTAAACATTGAGACAATTCTAATGAATTTAAAAAAAAATTCTTATGAAATAAATTATTTCACTTCTTCCACCCCCCCCCCTATTAGTTACTTACTTTCTCCTGTCACTCCTATCGGGGTGTGGGGGCCACTAGCTAAAGACCCCCCCCCCCCCACCATACTAGATCCGTATTTCTTTCTTTTATATTTTCGTGGGAAGCAGATGGACTGATCTTATTTACATTAATGATTTTTTTTTTTATTATTTTATTTTTGTATTAGAACATTTTCGTTCTTTGTAAAGCAATCATTCTAATCTAAACTGATCTATTTAGAACCAAAAAGAATAATTCTCTTAACATTCCCTTTAAATTTTGTCTTCTAAAAATCACTCTGTTATTCCTTTGATCTTTCTGAATATTTTTTAAAGTAAACTTAGTCGTCTCTGTGACTTAAACTAATCAGGCCGTATCTGAAGAGATATTATTTATCTGTGCAACATTTCAATCTTTCTTAATACCCCCTTACCCCACCCCAATCTTCTTTATCTCCAGTTCGCCAAATATCGATTACTTTGTTGTTGTTTTTTTTTCTAGTTCGCTATTGCAGTCTTAAAAGCTTCTACATGAGTTACATCTTTGATTTTCACTGATAGTGTCAGGCTTTCTAACTGCTGTCTTCCATTTGAAAATGTCAACAGCTGTTTGTCTCTTGTACGTCGTAACACAGAAATTAATGTTGCCTTCGAAACTGTTCCTCGAGCTACAAGCGTGTTTTCTTTTTTTTTTGGGGCCACACTATCTCAATAGATTGTCAGATGATGTTCGCTGTACTCTATATCAATAGATTGTCAGACGATGTTGGCTGTACACTGTCTCAATAGATTGTCAGATGATGTTGGCTGTACACTGTCTCAATAGATTGTCGGATGATGTTGGCTGTACACTGTCTCAATAGATTGTCAGATGATGTTCGCTGTACATTGTCTCAATAGATTGTCAGATGATGTTGGCTGTACACTGTCTCAATAGATTGTCAGATGATGTTCGTTGTACCCTGTCTCAATAGATTGTCAGATGATGTTCGTTGTACCCTGTCTCAATAGATTGTCAGATGATGTTCGTTGTACACTGTCTCAATAGATTGTCAGATGATGTTGGCTGTACACTGTCTCAATAGATTGTCAGATGATGTTCGTTGTACCCTGTCTCAATAGATTGTCAGATGATGTTCGTTGTACACTGTCTCAATAGATTGTCAGATGATGTTCGTTGTACACTGTCTCAATAGATTGTCAGATGATGTTCGTTGTACACTGTCTCAATAGATTGTCAGATGATGTTGGCTGTACACTGTCTCAATAGATTGTCAGATGATGTTCGTTGTACCCTGTCTCAATAGATTGTCAGATGATGTTCGTTGTACACTATCTCAATAGATTGTCAGATGATGTTCGTTGTACACTGTCTCAATAGATTGTCAGATGATGTTCGTTGTACACTATCTCAATAGATTGTCAGATGATGTTCGTTGTACACTGTCTCAATAGATTGTCAGATGATGTTCGTTGTACACTATCTCAATAGATTGTCAGATGATGTTCGTTGTACCCTGTCTCAATAGATTGTCAGATGATGTTCGTTGTACACTGTGAGTAAATAGCCGTTCTTAAGTTTTTGGAGGTCATCTGCTAAAGTACATTTGAGTGGGCCAAATAGTAACACATGCTATATCATAGGCTCATTTTTAGTCTAACACTTTATACTTTTTCGAATCCTATATAATTTGCTGGCCCTTTAGCCCCGCTCACCCCACTCCCCCATTCCTCACCACCACCATCCTCTCTGCATTCTCATCATTGTCCAAGCCTGCGTACTGCATGGGAACACAATGGAGCTGACAGGTAACTGGCGCCGACGTGATTCGAACTTTGCACAGTGCCACCAAATGTACACATAACAGCGTGTGTAGATAGTTATTGTTTTTTTTTTTCTGGTCATTCGAAATTTCGAGAATCTTGGTGATATGTGGACCTAATGATATTGTTTATAATGTTGCGATCTGTTCCCAACTTCCCTTGTAGCATGAAGCCAAGATTTCCCTCTTTTACTGGTGTGTGTATTACTTCTTGCTTTATCCCCGGTCGGTAAACAGCACAAAGTCCACTGTCCAGCTAAGGCAACGTTTTAAAAGTAGAAATCAACTTGTCAGAAACATTGTTACTGAATAATTAAAAAGTTAAACTATTTATCCAGAATGAGTTGTCATTAAACGAAAGAATTTTTTTGTTTATTCCCGGTTTTAAAATGTATACATTTTGAACAATTTATTATTATTTTTTTTTAATTCTACTTTTATAAAAATCGAAGCCAAAAAAAAAACAACTGTAATTCAAATTCATTGTATTTACATCTCATTTGATGTGTATTTTGATGTCTCATTGGTTTCATGTTTTGATTTATTACATATCAAGCGATGATACATAATCTCTGTTCGACATTACGCCCTCTATCGAGCACAAAATAAACTCTGTGTTTCAAAACTGTATATAGGTCATTGTTGTTTATAAAAACTGACCTAATTGCATATCAATAGTCAAATGGAGGATAGGAAATTCTATTGGCTTGTTTAGGTCAGCTGTCGGCAAACCGAGGTACTTGCTTTCTCCTGGCCATGTCTGGTCCGCCGGAATATCTTGCTGGTCCACAGAAGACGTGAGGTATTTCTTCCCCCCCCCCCACCAAATTTTAATTATATTTATTTATTTATATTAGTTCTCCTTTAAACTATTAATTTGTTAATTATGAAATGTATATGTGACAATATACAAAAAGCAACTACGCATTTAAGAGAAAAGGATTGTTGAATTTAATTCCTTATTTGTGATTTTTTTTTTTAATTTAAAGATAGACATTCAATCAAGTATGACTTATTAAAAACTGGAATTGAAATGATAAATTGAGTGTTCCGCGGAAATAAGCTCATCAGTTTAGTGGCCCGTTGGATGAAATTTAGAGGCCCCCCTCAAAGGTTGCCGACCGCTGGTGTGTGTAGTTCATGTGATGGCAGAAATGTTGCAATTGAAATCTTGTTTGTTTGTTTTTTTTAAATAGTGTTTTGTGTTTTCAATATGATTGCGTGAAGAACAAGCTGTGTGCATGAGAAAGGGTTGAAGGTTAAGGGTGAAGGTCATACAGCATGTCTAGAATATTGTAGAATATTGAAGTAACATCGCCTGAAAAATTGTACATAGATGCTATCATTTGTTTTTTGGTCATATCAGTTTAAAAGAAATCCAGTCTGGATCTGCTTTACAGCATTGTCCATGTCGTTAAACTATTCATGTCTTGATTATAGTTTGAGTGTGTATATTGTGAAGGGCTTGTGTTCAAATCCTGTGGTGGATCTATGTTGTATTATGTTTGATGTGTATACAGTTATGTTGTTGTGTCTGTATGCGTAGGTTTCGAGGGTTTTTTTTTTGCTTTACGTGTCCCGAGTGTTTTTTTTAAATATATTTCGTAGGTTCAGGGCCGTTTCTTTGGAGCCCTTAGGCACATACCTGATATATTTTGGGGCCCTAGCTAATGTAGACAGCTTTGAAACCATCAGATCTGATAGTCATTTGTACTGTTAAGTGGGGGGTAGGGGTACTTTTGATGCTGCTGTCCTGTAACTGTCATCTCCATTTATTAATGCAGAGCCGGTTGAAAATTTTTTTGGGAGCCCTTAAAAAAAAAAAAAAACGTTTGGGTTACCCTCGCGTGAAACGCTGAAAAAAATTCGGGCCCCCAACCAATGTTTTCAAACTGGGACCCCTCTCTGACTACCCCAAACTGTTAAATCATTTTAAACTGCGCGCCGCTGACAAGATCTTTTACCGGTGTCTGGCCTAATACAGTTCTCAACATGCGGCCCCCAGTGTAGCCCCAGGTGGCCTAATACAATTCTCAACATGGGGCCCCCCAGTGTAGACCCCAGGTTGTCACTCAGTTTATCTACTTCTAAGCGCGGCCCTTCGTGTATTTTAAAAGTTCAATGTATGTTCGGCCCCGTGAAACGTAATTTGATATAGTAAAATGGTGTCACAAGTGAATGGGGGAGGGGAAGTAAATAATTGCAGTATTGTTTTAATACCGAAATATTCGCCATTGTGTATAGGTCTACAGAAAAAATATGTAATTTCATTTGTGGAACGAGTTTTAATTCAGCTTCTGTTCTAATAATATAAAAAAAAATAAAAAGTTTGAAGGGTGGGAGATCCGGGGGAAGTAAGGTGCCAGTTACCCAAGTTGTCAATAGTCCTAGCTGCACGTAAACCGCAAACCAGACGCCAACAGCTATTGCCCGCGCGTCCACAATCGGCAGAATCGCCAAGCGGACTCAACTCTTGACGTATTACCGCAAGCTGTGTCTACAGTTGTCTTTATTTTTGAGGGCTCTAGCTAATTTATGTCTTTTAGCAGCGCCTTATGGGGGTTTGGTTTGTGTAGGGATTTTGTGTGCTGTAAACAAGTTGGCTGTACAGAGGGAATGTGTTCGGCTGCAAGTATTTGAATGGTTTATTTGTTCCTTGTAAACCCATGTTCCCGCGCCGGATCGAATTTATGTTCCCTGTGTCCAATTTTTTTTTGTTTTTTTACAGAGGCAGAGCATTGAATGGAGATATAGATATTTGCTGTATCTCCATCACAGTAATAAATATGTACATAGTAAATTTCAAAGTGTTTACGTGTTGTTGTTTGTGTGTGTGTGTTTTGTTTACTGGTGTGTTTGAGGCTATGGAAGCCATCATAAAATGTATGTGTATATATATGTTTGAATGCGTGTATTTATCTACATATTTGAATAAATATATATATTTATGTGTAGTTATTACATTTTTTGATAAATAGTTTTAAATTGAATATATTAATACCTGGACATTGTGCATGACTTTTTTTCTTGTGTTTTGTTTTTTTTTTTTTTTTTGGAATTTTTATGATTTTAAAAACCAAACAACATAAACTACACAACAAAGTTGAAAGTGACAAAAATAAAAAAGTTACAAATATATAAAACATTGAACTCATTTCGTTTCACTTGTTGTTAATTTTATTGTACTTTTTTTTAAACTTAAATTTCAAAACAATATTTACATTACGAAAGTAAGTTTTCAAGTGAACATTTTATTATATCAGGATTTCGAAAAAAAAAAATTTTAACTTATATTTCTGTTCTTAATCTCTCCATCTATCTCTTCATGTCTACTCCTCTGCTTACATATCTGCCAATCAAATTATCTTATTATCGATCTGTTCTTAATCTCTCCATCTATCTCTTCATGTCTACTCCTCTGTTTACATATCTGCCAATCAAATTATCTTATTATCGATCTGTTCTTAATCTCTCCATCTATCTCTTCGTGTCTTCTCCTCTGTTTACCTATCTGTCAATCAAATTATTAACTGTCTGTTCTTAATCTCTCCATCTATTCAAATGTTTATGTGTACATCTTTAAGGGCCTCAGCCATGAGTTATGGGCCCTCCGGCTAACAATATCAACGGATGCCTTGAAGGTCTCCCTCTAAGCTTTGAAACCGAGGGGTGTACACGTAGGTCTAGGGGGCCCCATGTCAAGTGGGCGGGTCCCCACCCTTACCGCGCCACTTCACCTGTTATTTAATTGCTGCGTACGGGCCCATCTGTCCATGGGGAAAAAAATGATCTATCCAAGAATTTCCCAACTCAGCTTTAGCCTAAAAAATCTAATTTTGGTACTAAAATTTAATCGATTGAACTAACAGTACGATAGGCTTACAACCAGTATAATGCAATAGATAATGGTGTGTTAATTAATATAATAACGTATCAACAAGGTTCGCCGAGTAGGCGGAAGGGGGGGGGGGAAGAGAGAAAGCACACGGACGTCCCCTAAGGAGAGCAATGCTTAATCTAGGCCAGATTATTCTACTGAGAGCCTTTAAGCTAGGCTAGTCATTAAACATGTCCAGCCACATCCGTCGTGACGTGGGGGGCCCCTCCCTCCCATAACTTATCTCAACTGTCGTCCTCCCTGCACCCACCCTCCCGCCAACACCCTCACCCCCATACACACACACACATGGTTAATATCGCCTCCAATATAATTTTCTCATGTATGATTTCTTAGAAGGAGAGAGAGAGACACACACAGAGAGAGAGAGAGAGAGAGTACACCTTGATGCATGAATACAATACAAATAAATGTATTTATAATACATCTGTCCGTTGGCTTACACTGTGTGTTTGGACATCTATAATATAAAATATTTCCATTGAATCCAATATGATGTCTGTGTATAATGATGTAATGTGTATGTCATCAGTTGATATATGTATGTTAAATGTATATATTGTTTTCATTGTTATATGTGTATATTGTTTTCATGTGTATGTGGTATACAGAATGATTGTACACGTAGAAATTGAAAAAAAGAACACCAAAAAAAAAAATCTGAATGCAAATATTTTAGGAGGTCGTGAGTAAACGTGTTGGTCAAATGATTAGTTAATGTAAGTGTGCATAGTAGTACACACAACTATACCATGACAGTAAGCTACCTCAGTTAGTGCTGAAACGTATGGTGGGCTGGGTTCAGCGGTCCGGTTGGCCTGATTTGACCCACGGGCCGTAGTTTGCCCAAGGCTGGTCCACGGTGTTAGTAGTCTGAGGTCTTCGTGGTTTGATGTGTCAGTGGTCCAAGTCGTCTGAGATGGTAGGATAATCGTGACCCAATCCCCTAGTTACCCAAGTTGTCAATAGTCCTAGTTGCACGTAAACCGTAATTTAAAAAGCAGATTATGTAACCGTGGGCGTCGCTAAGAATTTTTCCAGGGGGGGGGGCAAAAATTTTCCAGGGAGGGGGGCAAATAACAACTTTATGATATTTTTTTTAAATGTAAGGGGAGGGAGCAAATGCCCCCCTCTTATATGACATTTTTTCAAAATGTGGGAGGGGGGGCAAATGCTCCCCTCCCCCATGAATACGCCCATGTATGTAACTATTCAGTCTGTATAACTAGTATTATTACCTCTTCATCTTTATTATTTCGAGTTCACTAAAATATCTTTCCTGTGTCGCTTTCATAATATTTAATACTGTACCCTGCGAAAAACCTTTGCATAGAGTTATGTCTTCTTAGGCTTGATCGGTAGGACAGATCCTATATTTTTTTTCTTAATTGTATTTTAAACTGGGGATACTGTTGTGTTATTTCTTTACTTTCGATTTAACGCAGAACTCAAATCGCTATTATATTATTTAACATTTAAAGAAACATGATTTATTACTTGAAGTCAAATGTGAAATGTTCTAACTGTTTCACAAGGAGTGTAACAATATTTCACTCTGGGACCACCAGTGAAGCCAAAATCTAGAACTAAACACACACACACACACACAAATCCGGTAAAAGTAAAAAAATAAAAAAAATGGCTGACATTATAATTTTTAAAATTCATAACGTTTTTTTTTTCTTAGTTTTCGTCTGCTAGACCGTTAAAACTCAGAATGAGGCCAGGGATGATGTTCCTGTCATGTCAACTTAACCTTGTGAACATTCCCAAGTTGATGTCCAGCGAGGTAATTTATGGCGACTTACAAACTGTACTTTGTCTCTTTCTCCTCGGTATGTGGGGGGTTTTGGTTGTTGATTTGTGTCTGTGCGTGTCTGCGTGTATATGTGTGTGGGAGAAAATTTGCGGATATTTCGCTGTTAGAAGTATTTTTGACACACACACGAAGCTTAAATCAAATGGTAAATCATGAAAAACCCCACCAGCTAAAATCCACCAACCTTCCTCGGAAGCCAGCTGGAAGGAACATGGTCGTCTGCATACTTGTTATTGATTAACCAGGGTGGAACAGAAGCAGACGTAGATTCAAAGAATCGGCAAAACAAAAGCAGCCATCATGCAGCTTGAGAATATTTGGGTTTCCAGTCAGTTGTCATTATAAACCAAGGTTTTGACTTTAAAAATCAAGGTGAAATCAGTATGGAGCAGAGATTGTGATAAATTACTCAGATCAATATGTATCAGACATTGTGATAAATGACTCAGATCAATATGGAGCAGAGACTGTGATAAATGACTCAGATCAGTTCGGAGCAGAGATTGTGATAAATGACTCAGATCAGTATGTATCAGAGATTATGATAAATGATTCAGATCAGTATGGAGCAGAGATTGTGATAAATGACTCAGATCAGTATGGAGCAGAGATTGTGATGAATGACTCAGATCAGTATGGAGCAGAGATTGTGATAAATGACTCAGATCAGTATGGAGCAGAGATTGTGATAAATGACTCAGATCAGTATGAAGCAGAGATTGTGATAAATGACTCAGATCAGTATGGAGCAGAGATTGTGATAAATGACTCAGATCAGTATGTAGCAGATATTGTGATAGATGACTCAGATCCGTATGTAGCAGAGATTGTGATAAATGACTAAGAGAACAATCATGAAAGTGCAAAACTTTACCAACCGCTGCATCAGAATAATCTTCCTAAGACGCTGGCATGACGATATTAAAAAATGTCAGCCCTATGGAAACAAAAAAAGCCTGTCAACTCTCGACTGAAGAGGGAACCAGAAACAGACGAAGGGTCTGTCTAGGACGTACCCATTAGTAAACCAACAACAGTGTCACAAGGCAGGCACACTGGGGTGGACCCCCCCCCCCAAGGTAAAAGGAAGAGGGGCCGCCCAAGAAGCACCTGGCGTGGAGACCTGGAAGCTACCACTGTAAAGATGGGCCACACTTCGAGAGGGATGCTAAGGAAAGAAGACTCTAAAGATCTTGTTGTTGGTGGTCCCATAAGCTGTCAATGATGACGGTCACAATATAATTTTGAATTTATCATCCGTCTATCTCTATCTTCGTTCCATCCATATCGTTTATAAACATTTGATTTCTTCATCAGTCTGTCAATATCTCTGTTGATTATCACCTATCTTTCATCTATATCTATCGCCTTCATTGTAATCCATACTTTCTATCTATTTATCTGTCTGTTTATCAATTATCTATTCATGCCGCTTATCACGGACGGTTGACCATTAGGCCAATATTTCTACAGGCCTTAGGCCCTGACAAAAAATCGGCCCTCGTTTCTCAGATTAAAAGATTTTTCACCGTTAACTGCATCAAAGAAACTGAATATCTCAAGATTCGTAAGACTACATTGAAATGTATAACAATAATCATCATATAACCCTAAATCTTTCGTGAAGATTATAAATTGTGAACCAGTGGAATATTTTGTGGATTGAATTTATGAATCAATTAATTACTCGTAGACCATCTCTTAGGATTGTCTTATGTAAACATTGGGTTGCAGTCAAAAGTAATGAGGTTGTTGTAGTTTCCCAGATATAAATTGACTTTATTGAAATAACTACGTGGTTTCCAGATTGTGCATATTTTTTTTTATAATTCATCCAATCCCCTCCACTCTCCTTCGTCTGTCTTCTTTTCAGAAGTAGTTGACACATTTCATTATTAACATGTTTATTAAATTAACATTTCTTCAACCTGATCAATTAAATAGCAAGCACTTCGATTACTTCCTTATTTACCAAATCAAAATTTCTCTTCAAATTTGAGTCTGAGTAGTCTGAGATCGCAAGCTGTGTTTATGATCCTTCGATTTTTTTCTTTATAATAATTGTGTCTACAATTGCCGGATTTTATTTCCCAATAAGTAAAGTGGATTCGGGTGATTTTGTTCTGATTCAAAACTTCAGTCCAAATGATCTGCTTAAATACATTTTTTTAATGTACATAGGAAGTTTTTGTATGAACGCAAAGATATGCACAAGCACTTGCTCGGGGCTCCAGGATTACAAGGGCCCCCACTTGCTAATCGGTAAATTCCTTTTCATGTATTAGTCCAGGTGGGGGCCCCCAGTGCAATGGTTTGACAGGGAGCTGACAATGCCGTTTAGTCGATTCTGAATATATGGGCTCCCACGTTAATGGATTAGTGTTAACTAACATGTGGGAAGTCTAACACAATAATGTCACATCGTTTAAACAAGGGACTGAACAAAAATAAGAAATAGCACAGGGAGCTCAAATTTTCAGAATTCGACCGTTACATCAGGTGGATGTACTCAGGGGCGGATTTAGTAGGGGGGGGGACCGGGGGGGCCGTTACCGCAAGTTTAGGTAAGACATCATTAAATTATCGAAATATTTTTTTTGTTCTATGACCGATTTTCAACAATGAAAATAGTTTTGCTCCCCCCCCCCCCGGTCAAAGTTGTCTAGATCCGCCCCTGGATGTACTCGTTACATCAGGTGGATGTAATGGTTACATCAGGTGGATGTAATGGTTACATCAGGTGGATGTAATACTGTAATTGGCTTATGTGGCTATTGTTTAGACGCAATTGAAAGTTTTGCACCAAAAAAATTTTTCCAAAATATATCTATTTGTAAATAGTTATCAAACAATGGTGAAACCGTGGAGCAGTAATTGTATGCAGCTGGGTTCAGAGGATAGAGAAATGATTGACTAGTGTTAAGGCTGCGAGAACTCTTTGACGTGTGTGTACCCAAGTGTGGGTACCCTAGAGTGTGGGTACCCTCCGTGATGTATTGGTACAATTAGAAGTAAGGGAAACAACGCATAGTGGGAGTAAAAAAAAGAGAGAGTTGTCGGGACATGAGAAAGTAATGGAACGCGTTCCGGTTCTGAAAAAAAGGTAAGGAAACGTCGTTCCACCGCGTTCCCCCTCCCAATACACCACTGGGTATCCTAGTGTGGTCCGGGCCAGAAAGAATTGGTTGCCAGGATACGGCAAAGGCCCATTGTCATTTATTTTTTTTTTGTAAACTGAGAGGGAGGCCCACCAAGTTTACTGTGCTACAGACCCCCCCCCCCTCAGAGCTCAGTTATTCATTTGGCTATAAGGCCTTAGCACCTGAAAGAAAAATCGTCCGCGTGTATCACTTTATCACACATTTGAGGTATGATTTGTTATTTTGATCGCAATATTAGGTAACAAGCCCTACACCCGGGGGACGGGGGGGGGCGGTCGTGCGGGTTGGATCAGAAGTGAGGGTGGAGCAATTTTTATTATGAAAGCTTTCTCCACGTCTCCCGTGGTGCCTCCATGGCCATCGCACTCTGATGGGGGATGAAAGGAGGGCACTACAAAAAAAAAATAAACAAATTGGTTTGTAGAGTCTAAGAGATACAACATCTCATCTTTACGGGGACTTCACTGTTCAAACAATTCCACCCAGTCGTCGTCGACACTACAGCCAACGTTTTTTTTAAAAAAAAAAACTAAAATAACCTATTCTTTTAGCTGTTATAAAACCCATGGCATGTTTTAGCCAGTTTATGATTTTTTTTTTGTTTAACGTGGCTTGAGACAATTATTCGCTTTATCAGTCCCTTTATCTACCCCCCCCCTACCCCAGACAGAAACACACAAACACCCACACACACAAACACCCCCCACACACACAGACACACCCCTTTCCTGCCTAATTCATACAATCAATTAAATTTAAACATAAAATTAAAAAAAAAAAAGGATTAGGTGTGTTGTTGTGACATGAAAATCTCAATCTCTCCCCCCGCCCTCCCCTCCACCCTTCCCTCCCCCAACCCTTCCCGGTTCAATTATCACGTCGTTGTCAAATTTTGAAGAAAAAAAAAATCTCAAAGAACAAAATGTTACGTTATCAGTCATCTGACCGTATCAGTCATCTGACTGTAAGACTAACCATGACGTCGATAACTGAGGATAAAAATTGAGGTCAACGCTAAGTGGCCAGTCAAGCGTGACCTCCAGATAACGGAGCCATGGAAGGCTCAGAGCCATCTTGTCGTTAGATTTATCTTATGAATTATTGGTTTTTTTTTTTATATATATATTTATTTTAAGCAGATTAAATGTTGCTCACCACACAAATACACACACACACACACACGCACAGATCCAGCACATTAAAGTTACAACAGATAAATGTTCAACAGACTTTATCGGCTTAGTGTTAATTGTATTATCTTCATGCCGTCACAAAAATTATTCCTTTGGGTACTGTCTTTAGAAACGATTGAATTAATCCCATTGATAACGAAATATTGTTCTCACAATTTTATTATTTACAGATCATTTCGTTTAGACTTCAGAGTTCTCTACTAAAATTGATTTTTATCCGTTAAGGTACTGATTTTATATTTTCTGTTCAGTAATCCAACATTTAAATTTCTATTTAGAAAACAAAGAACAAATAAAGTTCACGGTGAATCAGGATGAAGAATTTCAAGAATTGAAAATTTTATGCCTCTGAAATATCTCTGCCATCTTTTTATTTTGAAAAAATCTTCTTCAAGAAATATTTAATGATTATCTTAATTTTTATGATTCTGCTCTGTAAATCCGTTAATGTATTATAAAATGTTTGTTATAACTTCTCTTTGTTTTGCCTCATTTTAATACTCGCTATTAAAAATAAACCAATGTATATGAAAAGAGTTATATAGATTTGTATTTCTGTCATGGCGAATTTCTTTCAGTTTGAAGGTCATATAATAATTTTTTACCTTTCAACAAGACACAAATACCAAACAACTGTTGCATTCAGAGGCGTAACTAATGGGGGGGGGAGGGGTCCTAATTCGAAAGTCTCCCCCCCCGGGACCCAGCTTGAGGGGGGGGAAATCTTTTTTTTTACATTAAATATTAAGTACATTATCTTATGTCATGGTGTCGAATGTCAAATTGCAGGGGCCCCAAAATAGGCCACGCCCCCTCCACTATCCAGCCCCCCCCCCCAATCCCTAGGCTCGGCACTGGTTGCATTCCAACAATAAAACTATCTAATCTACTAAGATGTGTGCTTCTACTTTTGGTTCTATATATCATTAATAACATATTGCTGGAAGATAACTATTCACGAATCTGACGCTGTTCCACACTCTCCCCCCCCCTCCCTCCCCCCCCCCCCTTCTACAATTTTAAATCTACATAACCAACAAATTATTGGATGCCAGATCAAAACATTTTTTTTCTTTTTGGGTGACATCGAATTATCCGACTGGTTTCCTATCGATGCGTGCAATCAGCTTTTCCTCCCTTTTCCCCCATTCTCCCCCCAATTCCTTCCTGGCGGGCAGATAACTCTCATCATCACAAATCTCTATGCAGCGGAAGGGGAAAAGAAAAAATGAATCGGCATTTATTCCCCTTGTAGCGGTCTCCGAGCAGTTGTCCGCGATGGAGGATGTCAGCAGCCAACATGCCGCCATTGTAAATCCACCAGAGGCAGACACACCGTAGACTATATTCCCTATTTATCCTTTATTATTGGCTCGTTTCGTTTTCTTTAACTCTTCCAAGTTTTTTTCTCATCAGAATGTCTTCTTTTTCTATCCCTCGAACCAATCTCTGTGATCCTACTATCTTTTCATCCGATTAACAAAAACCCCAACCCCCGACCTCCCCCCCCGCCCGCCATGAAAAAAAATCAGAAAACCCTCATCACCTCCATATCTCACCCCCCCCCAATCACCTCTAACTCATCAACATATGCAAGAGTTCATCTCGACTGGAATGCCTCAAAAGAGGTTGTTCATTTCATCAAAGGAAAACAGGGTGGGGGGGGAGGTAAGTTTGTGTCTGAATGTTTGAATGATGGAATGGGGGAAGTGGGGGGAAAGGGGGAAGCCTTCTCTCTCTCTCTCTGTGTGTGTGCGTGTGCCTCAAAGTTTTGTGGCGTGTCCGAAATGGAAAGGCACCCAGTGATTTATTGCCACCTGCCGGGCGCTCCAAACTGTCGTGCAACGGTTTTATTTTTTTTTTCTTCTTTTGAGACATACAGTGTGGTCTCTGTAAGCTGTGGGTTCTTCCCCCTGTATTGATAGAATATGTATCAGAAAATGAAGAATATAGCAGTTACATTACATTATTAACATAACATTAGGGAACACATTCGCTACAGTCAAGCACGTTCAAAAAAAGACTTTATTTTAATAAGTATAGAGCGATTCTTGTTCATTTGCTCTTGGAAATGGTTCGGATTCTAAAATAAATGAGTTCCAAATCATACTTATTTCCTAAAAGAAAAAAAAAACAACAATAATAACAATATAGATCGTTATCTTTTATATTATGAAGAAAACTATCGATTTGAATGCAAGTTTAGAATTTTAAATGGCAAACTAAATCGTATTTGTTTATTTAAAAAAAAATAATGATGAAGTTTGGCATTTTCGGAGTAAGTTCCGTAAGGCACCAACGTAAGGCACCAACGTAACCTAAAACACTGGTGATGTTGACGCCTCCCCCCCCCCCCCTTTCCCGCTTTTTCTGCACTTAAACTGAAGTTACTAGCTCAGCGCATATGAAAGGGGGGGTCTTGCGGTAGTAGCGTTTAGGTACCATATAAATACACACTGTCACACTATCTTCTGTGCACTTTGTCAGCACACACTCAAATCTCTAAGGGCGCGCACACACGTGACAAAATAGCGCACACATGTTTACGCTGAGCTGTTATTCTGAGCAGATAAAGTTAAAATTTCTTTCAAAATATGCACAGCCAATACCTATGTCGTGGTTCACACAGCCAATAACTATGTCGTGGCGCACACAGCCAATAACTATGTCTTGGCGCACACAGCCAATAACTATGTCTTGGCGCACATAGCCAATAGCTATGTCGTGGCGCACACAGCCAATAACTATGTCGTGGCGCACATTGCCAATAATTCTGCTGTGCCGCAACCAGCTGTCAGAAAAGCAAAGGGGGGCATTTCTATTGGTCCCCGCAAACTGTTCGGCTGCTAGGGCCGCCCCTGCATGAAGAAGACGAGTTTTTGCTTAGGACTTGAACACGTAACCAACGCTGATCGAGCTCAGTGAACGTCTACGACGCCGAGGTATACCTTATTACAGTGGTTGACAAACATTAGCGGTTGGCGACTTACGAGAACGTGTACAGACTTCGATGCAGAGGCGTAGCGAGGGGTGGGCAAGGGGGGCCATCATGCCCCTGGCGCTACTCACAAAGGGGCGCCAAATGGTATCTTTTACATAAAATATGACATGGTTTTTCGAATGGGTGGGGGGGCGCTAAAAAGGTATTAAAAAGGTATTGTGCCCCGGGCGCGAGTTAAACTCGCTACGGCACTGCTTCGATGACCTACTTATAGAAGGGGGAGGAAGTCAAAGGATGAACAAATAGAAAAGCTAAAATGAACTTTTTCTCGACTGGGTATTTGTTAAACTCTTTGGGGCCCAACTGAGTTGGTTTGAGAATCATTTTGCATCCCAGCTGTGCCTCTTGGCCAACACTGTGAGAATGACTGCTATACAGTATTAGAAAACTATCGGACAGTTTTCTGTAAATTTTTTTAAGAATTCAAAAATTAATAATATATTTTTAAAAATTTTATATTTTGGTAAATTTTATATATTCAAATATAAAAATAATCAATACGGAAAGTTAGTAACTGCATGATATTTAAATAATCCTGTTAATTTCCCAGGAATTAAGTCATGGCATATGAAATAACGATTCAAACTCTTTGCATGCGGTCGATTTATTGGTCCTTCGATTTGTATCTTTTTTTTAAAAAAAAAAAACAAGCGGCCAATAAGTCAAAAACAAAATTTGTTCATTCATCAAAGGGCCGGATGTTATAACCATCAGTTTAAAGCCCCTTCCCTTCCCCTCTTCCCCAAACCACCCATATACCGATTTTTCTAATCTTTCTCTTCTTTATAGAATAAAACACTTTGAAATTTAAAAAAAAAATTGGAAAAAAATTTCTACTGTTTAATTCCGCTTGACGGGAATTAATGAGATAACACTGTGGTAGATCCGACACAGACTGACACACACACACACGCACACGCACATAAAGGAAAGCTTAAACACAACATCTGAACCCAACGCCTGACTCTTAACGCTGCCCCGTGTTCAATGATCTGTGACCGATCGATGATTCCGTGTGAGAACCACTAGACCAGATCAAAGCTAATTTTTTTTTTAAAACTTCACTGCTAAGGAGAGCCTTCGTGGGCTTGCACCCTTCCCCCGCCCCCACCATCCGCCCCATCCAGCAGGAATACTCCCCTCCCCCCCCCCTACACCCACACCCACACACATATACAAATTCAACAATCAACCAGCCCGCGCCATTTCTTCCCTCATTCCACCCCCCCGTACCAACGATAGCTTTCGCACGAGTGCAAAAAAAATCGCTTCCAGAGCGCGCAGAATGATGAGCGTTTTTTCGCTTCAAATGTTCCGACATCATCTGTGAGGATGGAAGGAATCAATAAATAGACCGCTTTTGCACCGTTGCATTTGTTGAGTTTTAGTAAATAGTACTCTAGGTTTTAATTATTGTTTTTAAATATTTTTTTTTTGAACATTCCCAATTTCATTGCTGGCAGGTGGTGGCAAAGTCTTGTTGTTGGTTCTAACAGTTGGCGCGCTTTGATAAAAGGGAGGGCAACACAGACGGTGCGCAAGTTTAAATCGTTAAAATGCGGAAAATGCTTTCTACTTGTTTGCAATATTAACTCCTTCCCCCAACCACACACACACACACATACAAAACCTCCCGAGTCAACCGAATGTTCATTGAACCATGACGCTAATCAGTGGATATTCCCACAGTTTCTACGGACAGCCGGGGGAAATACTTTATTGATTGCTTTCATGGTGGGGCTAACGGAGACACAAAGATTCAAAGGGTTATTACCGAAACTTACGTACAGACGGGGAGTGGTAATGGTGCCAATGCAAGAGAGCACTGAGCTGTCTGCACAGAGCTGTTCTTATAGCTGTTTGTGGGAGGCCCCATACATAGATTTCCGGAGAATGTTGTGTGCCTCTATGCAAAAGTACTTTCGGGGCCCTCTAGGCGAAATCTCCTCCAGGGCCCTGATTTCCCCCCATAAAGAACATCATGAAATGTTCATGCTGAGATTCGAACCCTTGTCCTCCCTTGGGTTAATATTACATTTATCTCATTTATAATAGTTTATTTGTTAACTTATTATTATTTTCTCATTAGATTGATAATTATCTTCGTTTTTTGTTCACTTCATTCATGCCGGGCCGGCGCCAGAGTATTTGTCACCCGAGGCGAAACTGTTTGCATAATGAAATATAAGAGTAAATCTATTTCTGTAACCCAGGCATATGAAGGGATCGTTTCATTAGCACAACGCCCAGCCGCCTGCACTTCAATAACAAATGACCAGTGCCCATTTTAAAGCTGGGTGGACTTAGGGGACTGGAGATATGTCTTTTATTTTTTAGCAATATACTAGGCATCACCCAGTGAGAAAAAGGCCTAAGGGCAGACCAAGAAGCAGATGGTCAGGAGAGAGAGAGAGAGAGAGAGAGAGAGAGAGAGAGAGAGAGAGAGAGTGGAGGAAGAAAACCATGGATCGGGAAAAGTGGAGAAGAGTAGTATGGCAGGCTAGGGCCCTAAATGGGCTGTAGAGCCAAAGAAAGAAGAAGGATTTAGGGGACTTAAAACCAAATTATTTTACCACCTAGTAGTAAAACCGGCCCTGGCTCTATTGTTGTAGACAGATGTCGTTCAGTGCAAGGTGGGCTTAGTACACAGTAAATAAATATTGAAGTGTGTTTGATGTTTAGGTCCGCTGAGAACTTTAACAGCCAATCGTCTGGACACACATTCACTTTTCTGGTTCTTTCAATAAAGAAGCGGTCAACCTCTGGGACAACGCTTATGTCACGTTTGTTGAATTCTTGACCAATGGTCAAACACAGTGGTCATGTGAAACACAATGTGTAAGCAATGTTTCGGTCATTCAAAGAAAGTGGACATAATTATTTGGCATCTTGGTTAGTTTGTACAGTTGACCTACTATTTGGCCATTAGGTAGTCCTTAGTACGCAGCAAGAAAAAAAGTTTCATACAAAGAGAAGTAGCTGCTGAAATAGAATTCATGTCTTGCATTGTGCCCCTTGATTTCATTTTTATTAGCAGTTTATTTATATTGTTTTAACATATGCACAGTATTCCTAAAGAGTTAACATCCTTTATTTTACAGCTCGTCTCCGTTTAAGCAAAAAAAAAAAAAATAAATAACCCAAAATGACGAAACAAGACATAGGTACTGTCTGTCTTTGTTTACGTTTCAAATCTCAATTTAGAGCTAAAAGTTTAATGTCATAAAGTGGCCCGCGCACCCTTCCCCGATTTTCGCCCCTGATATCATAGCCTTAGGGTGTATAGAGGGCTCTGGGCAGAGGTAGTACCTTTGATGCTCTGACAGCTGCACCCTCGGGTGGTCAAGCTCACTGGTCCTCACAAGCTCCCCGCGCCACACCCTGGGCGACGGTCTCAGCTGACCGGCTAAACCGCGAGAGGGGGTGGTGCTGACACGGCACCACTGGGCGTATGAACTTCCAAATTGAAGTCACCGGCCAGGGCGGACGAGATTAAATGTGAACCCAACGGCTACGTGTCCGTGATCAAGGCGGGTCACCGATAAGGAGGAAACCGGCTGTGGTCAAGCTTGGAGAGGGTTGGGCGCCGCCAAGCATTTCCTGACCCAGATACACCATGACTGAAAACCTAACTCACTAGTTTTCAGCCAACAACGGTGCCCCAACGACCCATCCACGGGCTAAGGGATAGAAGAAGAAGATTATAGCCTTAATCTTTGATGGCTTTACAAGAGATGAAAGGACACACACTTCCATTATGTGTAGATGTCAAAACATTTATAAATTTACTAATACAAAATAACAAACAAAAAACAATCTTTTTGTCCCTGTGGACTTGTTTATCGACGTCATAATTATCATAAACTAAAGAGAAAAAAAAAATGGAACTGAAAAAAAAAATAGTTCAAAAAGCCAAGACAAGAAAAAACGAGCCAAAATAAAATAAAGGTTTTAATATTTGGTTGTAAAATTTTTGGCCATAAAATACAGCACATGAAGGAGTTGAAAAAAATATTTTTTTTTGTTCAATCGACTTGGATGCTGCTGATAGGTGTAAAAAAAATGCATTCTACAAAAGGTCAACCTGCCCTTAAGCTGATGTAATTTTCTTGTCGTTTTAACGGAAATAAAAAAAAGTGAGAGAGAAGGAGAATATGTGATTAATTTGTGATTGGAGAGTATGTGATGAAGTTGTGATCTTAATTTGTAGTTGGAGAGTATGTGTTGAAGTTGTGATCTTAATTTGTAGTTAGAGAGTATGTGATGGAGTTGTGATCTTAATTTGTAGTTGGAGAGTATGTGGTGGAGTTGTGATCTTAATTTGTAGTTGGAGAGTATGTGATGAAGTTGTGATCTTAATTTGTAGTTGGAGAGTATGTGATGAAGTTGTGATCTTAATTTGTAATTGGAGAGTATGTGATAAAGTTGTGATATTAATGTGTAATTGGAGAGTATGTGATGAAGTTGTGATATTAATGTGTAATAGGAGAGTATGTGATGAAGTTGTGATCTCAATAGAATTATTACAATGTAGGCTGCAGTTCATACACATTGTTTATTAAGAACATGTCTCAATAACACTTGCAACAATTGTGTACTTGGTAACATATTTTTTAATGTATAGGCTTACTATTTCCTTGGAAGTGTTGGGGAACTTGTTATATAGTGCAGACTTAAAAGGGGCTTGAAGTACTTGGAAGTGACTTTTTTTTTTTTAAATTAAATTTTAATTACAGATTCATATTTTGTTTTCCATCAGTTAATTTATTTCCACACCCCAAAGTGCCCCTAGACGGGCTGGTTGCACGACCCTGGTTAAAAGGAAAGGTCATCAAGTGTAAATCTTCCATTCACCGTTATCTCTAGAGCGCTCCGTTTACTTTGTGTATTTTCACGAATTAATTTCACCAAATATCATTCAATGATAAATAAAAATAAAAGGTATAGAGATGATAGAATGGATCAGGTGACGGGGACGTTTGTTTCTCGAAATGATGAGTAATGAGGAGAAAAAAAAAATCTTTGGTACAAGGGAGGTAATCCAAATTAACTTCACTTTTACAATTTCTATTAGAGGTTATCTCCTATTACTGTGTTCGTTTTCTTTTTTTCTAGGAGTGGAGAGTAACACAAACACACACACACACAAACACACACACACACACACAAACACACACACAAACACACACACACACACAAACACACACACACAGAGATTGGTCAGCGATAGTAACACATTTGAACGTATGTCCATCAATGTGTCCTAGTTTTTTTATGGGTTTGTTTGTTGCAACCAATTATGAATCCCAGTGCCGAACCTAGGGATTTGGGGGCCTGAGGGGCTTGGCTTCTTTGGGGGACCCTGCATTTTGACATTCGATACCATGACATGAGATAATGTAGCCTACTTAATATTTAATGTAAAAAAAATTTTTTGATACCCCCCACCCACCTCAAGCAGGGACCCGGGGGGGGACTTTAGAATGAGGACCCCCCCCTCCCCCCGTCTTAGGTACGCCTCCGATGAGTCAGGCAAGTTTTTCTCCCAGGGCAGTATTCATACATCAAAAGGTGCGCACGCAGCCCACAGTCTGTTGCAAGGGCGCCGATATCATCAAAGGATAAGGGGCGCCACCCTAAGGCCCCAGGGTCCCTGAAAGGGCCCCCTTAAAAATCAATACTAATTTGGGTACCCTCCGTAAATCATCGAGACAATTTATAAGAGATTATGGAAAATGTCGTTGCCCCAAAGGCTCAGGCTCCATTACCCACTCCCCCTCCCCGCCCTCTCCCCCCCCCCCCAAAAACCACCGGCCGACAAGTGATTGGATTGCTTTACCCAGTGACGTCACTATGGTCGGTGTCACCCGGTGCGGAAAATTCAGGGTGTCACCCCCACCCCCTTCCTTAAGGCTTCCACCGTGGACAATGGTACCTATTACTAGACCTGAGAGAATTTACTTTCACATACTTAACGATAACAAACGATAGTATTACTGACTGTACTTCTAAAAGATGTATATTACTGACTGTATTTCAGAAAGATGTAGGCCTATATAACTTTCATTAAACTGAGTTTGTTTGTAAACCGCATCTCTAATTTCACGAAACCACGTGACTACGTGCGTCCCTTTTTTCTTTTTTAGAACGTTTGCAAAAAAAAACTCTAGATTGATCCGAGCAGCTCTGAATTGTTTTCATTTACCTAACCTCCAGACGCCCTTCATGGTGGCTCTATATAGTGGCACCCTCTGCTACTGCTCTGTATGGTAGCACTCTGTGCTACTGCTCTATATGGTGGCACCCTGTGCTACTGCTCTGTATGGTGGCACCCTGTGCTACTGCTCTGTATGGTGGCACCCTGTGCTACTGCTCTATATGGTGGTACTCTGTGCTACTGCTCTGTATGGTGGCACTCTGTGCTACTGCTCTATATGGTGGCACTATGTGCTACTGCTCTATATGGTGGCAAAGAAAATGACAAAAATTACAATTTCAAAACAAAATTTGACTGATTGAGAATAATTATGAAATGATAGTTTGTAGTTTGAACTATACAAACTGTCTAAAATACATACTTTTTCATTATTAAATCATATAAAACAAATATCTAATTGAAACAAATCATATTTTACAGTTTTACACGGATAACAATATGCATGTATTGAAATGTATCAGGGGAAATAAGTAGTACTTTTCTTTTTAATTTCCCCACTTGTTCCCCTTTCATAGGACTTTTGAGAGAGCGAGAGATTGGGCCATTGTCCAGTGGCGTACCTAGAGGGGGGCGGTGGGTGCGGTCCGCACCGGGCGGCACTTTTTATTACTTTTTAGGGGGCGGCAAAAATGTATAGATTAAATTGAAATACCTAAATGAGAGGGCGGCAAAATCGTCTTTCGCCCTGGGCGGCCGATACCCACGCTACGCCGCTGCCATTGTCGCTGAGACTTTTAACTTTTTAAAAGTCCAATTTATAATTTCACCCTGTCTGTTGTGTGTTTGTATGAGTGTTTGTATAAGTGTTTGTATAAGTGTTTGTATAAGTGTGAGTTTGACTGTTTATATTTGTGCCAGTACTGGAGCAGAGGCGTAGCGATGGGTGGGCAAGGGGGCATCATGCTCCGGGCGCTACTCACGAAAGGGGCGCCAAATGGTATATTTTACATATCATATTATATGTTGTTCGAACATGAGGGGGCGCTAAAAAGGTATTAAAAAGGTATTGTACCCCGAATGCGAGTTAAGCACACAAAAAATTCTCATTATACTACTCAAGAAAGTTAACTCGTGTTTTATTAAGGCGAACGACAGTAATAACTGAGTTGTGTCCCTTGCATCAAAATTCATTAAAAGATTAAAATTTATTTTAAAAAATGTTTTAATTATTTATTTTAGAAAATGGGTTAGTTTTTAAAACTTTGTGCTGTTGTCATTAGAAATGTTTTTAGGGACATTAAACACTCCCAGATTGTGTAACAAAAAGGAGACAAATAGCGCATCTTACGGATAATATAAAAGGAATAAATAATGAGTAAACATTCATCCAAAAGATTGAACCGAAATATTGAGATAACCATATGTATTTATTAATTCAAGGGAAATAAACCCTTATTTGAAGAAATAATATTGCCGAAATATATCTTCCATTGTCATGAAAATGTATCTACTCGAATTGGCATTTTTGTAAATGTTTATTTGATAACAATAATTGTAATTATGGCAATTTTTTTGATGTGGTATTTCAATATTGGCGCATTGACATAATTTAGACAATATATTGACTAATCTAACACCAACTTGACACAGTTTACGTTCTCCTTTGACTAGTGTTGTTTTAGTCCCATGTCCTTTTTTAGTTTCAGGATTTATTTCGTTTATTCTGTATTAATTTTAGTTTTAGTCTAGTTTTAGTTTTAGGCCCAATTTTATTTTTTATTTTAGTTTTCGTCGACTAAAACTAAAACACCAGAGTTTTAGTTTTCGTCTTATTCATTTTAGTTTCACTTTTAGTTTTAGTCTTGTAAACACCAATAACCAATAACATCTTTGTTCATGACCAATTGTTGAAACAGATTGAAGCATTGAAGCATAAGTGTGAGTTTGACACAGAGTCACAGAGATGACAGCTCAGTGTACTGAGACTGAGTCCATTGTCACATTATAACTCACACTATCACATTGTGTCACGTGCTAATGCCATGACTCAAGATGAGCGATTTTGTTTGTTCCAGATAGCTACTAACTTTTAACTAGGACGAATCGTTTAATAGTAACAGTTCTGCTGAAGTAGACAGATATCTTGAAAATAATTCATCAAAAATGCTGTCATTAGCAGTCTACCCAAGTATTAAGGAACTATACCTGCATCCAATGTGTCCTCTAAGGATTAGGGGTTTGTGCGCCAAAAAAAAATTTTGTGAGCCAAAATTTCATTGATATTTAAATTAAGCGCCAATAGCACGACGCGCAGTACAAATACAATTACTGTCATTTGAAAAGAAAATAAATAATAAGATAATAGAGTCAACCACATGGGAAGCTTCCATATATTTACATGTAGGAAATTTTTTTATAAAGCTTTTGTAAATAAATTATTTTAGAATTTTAAAAAAAAATTATGGTTGCAGTAAATATGGTTAAGTAGAAGAAACAACATTTAAAAATGACGAATATGCAACCAAAAAAATAGAAATAAACTGATAAGTTTTTAGATATAAATATAAATGGAAGTTTACGTGCGATAGACCAACACTAAACTAAATTTTAATACAAGATAAAAAAGAAAACCCAAGAATTGAAGTCAATTAATTTTATTTGGTAATAATTGACTTTTCCCTTCTTCCTTTTTCTGCTTTCCTAAAGTCATATAGCTGAATCCTCTCTCACAGTCTGCACTTGAAGCTTGAAAAGTTCCACAAATATGAATAAGAAGACAAAAGTTCACTAAACTGTTCATTTTCCTGCACACAATTTACAATGTCCTGTAAGGTTTTCAGTGTTCCAAATTTTTCTTTTTCATTTAAAAGTAGCTACAACTCTGAATATTCCTTCTGAACTTCCTTTGCAAAAGATTTCGCATCCTTTTGGAAAAAGGTGCCATAACGATTTGCCAGTCTTCGAAGTTGATCAGTGCCACAATGAAAATTGTCCAAGTTTGATGGATTTAAAAAAAACACCCTTATCAAACACACACCAGTCCTGCAATTCCTGATCTGGAAATCTTTTGTCCATGTGGTCACATGTCTCTTAAATAAATTTAATAATATCATCTGTGTTGACTAAATGATTATATGATGATAATAGATTTTTCACTTCTTCCTCAAAATATATACTTTCCCCAAGATACTGTGATCTATTTTTTCTGTTCTAGTCTCGGGGGATTCTCGTAAGAATGTTTGAAGCATTCCTTTGTTGCGTTTATAAAGTTTATTTACGCCTGCTACACGGGATTTAATACTAACATGCCGTTTCAGATAATCGATTTTCCACTCACCCTATTTTTTCACGGAACTCCGTTCATCAGTAATTTCTGCTTTCAAACAAATTTTGCAAACTACATCTTCGGTTTGCTCACAATATTCGAATATTTCTTTTAGAAGCACGTGTTGGCGGCCAGTGTTGTCAGGCATTACAGTTTCCACGGAATAATCTTTCAACCATTCTTTCCTGAAAATCATTCGTTTTTTTTTACCAAGTGACTCGACTCCTGATCTTCGCTTCGACATTTTCTTTTTTCTCCAACTCTCGTCACTATATCTCTCATAACAATATCTCCTCACTAAGAACTTCTCTTAACTAATGTCCGAATCCAGTCGTATTTATACCCCTAACGTCCGTGCCCTAAATACGTCACAGTCTCTTCAGCATTGTCCTAACTATCTAATCATTCTAGGAGCGTCACCTGGTCGTCATTGTTAACCCTCCTAGCCTGTCCGACATCGCCTACCGGTCTTCACACCTTAGATGTCTTCTTATCTTAAAACGTCGAAGGGGATTGTCTCTGTCTCTACATCTACTCTATCTCGTCACAATATCAACAAATGACTCGACTCCTGATCGCTACCCTTTCGCTTCGACTTTTTCTTTTTTTCTCATTTATATAGCAAAAGTCCAACCAATGGTAAAACTTTGTGATATAGATAAATGAAGTGAAATAACAAGGTGGTATTCAATTTATGCAAATTTATATTTAGCAAATTATTCAATAAATTCACTCCCTTCGTCTGTTTACTGTTTAGAAAAGTTTTACACACTTTTTTTATGTACTATAGATAACTTTTCTTTTTTTATATCTGATTTATTGCAATAGTGATCATTTCAATAGCTTCTCACTTTCTACCTTAAAATTTAGTTGCATTTACATTGGACGCTTGCAGTAAATTTAGTCCAGCAACGTGTGAATGTTTTTTTACACACAATTATCAGATACGTACTTAACTTCAATGCAATAACTACGTGGTATTCAATTTGTGCATTAAGTCTTCATGCGCTAATGGACTATTCACTCTAATCCTGTCTAACGGTAATGACATTGTATGAACGCATCTTTGAGCCCTGGCTTTGACAATCTCAGAAATTCAGTTTAAGGGTGCTTCAACATTTAGTGACTGTGAGCGCCCACATGTCAACGATTGTTTTTTTTTTTAACGCCGCCATTGTAGGGTGTAGTGTGCCTACCACACCAGCATTGTTGGCGGCGCTGATGCACGTCTGCCATCCCTACAGAGCGGCGGAATGAGTGTGCCCGCTATCTTCTGCAGGGACGGCAGAAAATGGGTTTTAATCCTTGCCCAAACTGGCCAGACCAGCAGGGTGTGTGTACTGCCGATCGGCCAGAATGGCAATGAAAGGGGTTTTTCCTGCCACTCATACAGAGGGGAGGGTGTAGTGTGCCTGCACCCCCAGCCCGAAATGGCAGGCTGCGCAAGTGTGCTTGAGTGGGAGGGTGTTGTGTGCCGACCACATCCGTCACCACCGCCAGCTGTGAATGTTAACAGTTGGCGAAGAGAAGGCTGCCATTACTGCACTAATTCTCAGCAAAATCAATGAGGTGGTAAATGACTTCAGTGCATTAACAAAATGGCATTCAATATATGCATAAATTAACACATATGCTTATTAATATATTCACTCCCCTCGTCTGATTTTCAAATTGTCTCTGGCTTTACAAACAGTTTTTACAAGCACTGTTAGAAGTTTTCTTCCGTTTGGTCTATTGAATTACTTGCCTCTGTACTCATATCATTTGATTTCTTTTCTGACAGAAGTATTCATTTATTGTGGTACTGTTTGAAGGCAATAACCGGTTTCTGAATGGAATGAGTATATCTGTAAAAAGTGTACAATGTCCAGGTAATGGGATGAGTATATCTGTAAAAAGTGTACAATGTCCAGGTAATGGGATGAGTATATCTGTAAAAAGTGTACAATGTCCAGGTAATGGGATGAGTATATCTGTAAAAAGTGTACAATGTGAATTTGATGGATGGATGATATACCACAATCGGTGAAGATGTGTTATCGACGGATAAGATATACCACAATCAGTGGAGATGCTTCCCTTCACAATTTAATAATTATTTAACCAAACTATTTGTTCTGCCATTGTATAGTTATGGCATTGTTTATTGCAGTGTAAAAAAAAAATCCAGGTCTAGTTCTGACTTTCCCTAGACTTAAAAGACTGTAAAAAATCTGTTAACTTTGTTACAACAATACAGCTAAAGAATAAAGTGAAATACTTTAGAGTAATGAAAATTGTCTCCCCTTGCTTAAGGCTACAGCATCTTAAAAAAAAAATTCTTCAGTAAATTTAATCTAGTCCTATTACAATATAGGTCATGCCATTATTTATTTTTAAAATAATTATTAAATGCACAAAGAGCCCAAGCAGTGATTGAATGCATTAGTGCATACACATTCATCATCAATAATACTATTTAATATTATTAAAAAAAATTTGATCTCCCAAATCTTTGTCATTTACAGGTACCTCAAACCAATAAACATAATTACAAATTATATATATATATATATTCACAGAATTTTAGTGTTAAATTGACAGTTCCAAGATATTGTCTATACATTAAACTGTATAAGAATAAACAAACTTATCCAACTAATAGAGTTTTTAAAGAACTCAAAAATAGTCCAAACTTATTACTATATTAGGATAAAAAAATGTATATGAAAAGAACACAATGACACATCTTTTTTAAGTTATCAAAGTCTATTCACCATTTTATGAATGTTAGTTTTGAAGGTAAATTTACAAACATAAAAATATTGTTGAAGACTTTTACAATCATTATATTTAAACAGAACTGAAAACAGTTCGGCTGTCTACTTGTGTAAGTTGTATCTGTATTTAGCTTGTTGTCAAAAATGATAATCTTTCCTGGGGCTTCAAAGCTTTCTAATGTTCATTGAAGTCAAGTCGGAAACACAGGAATCAACCTCAAGCTACCCTCCAGGTGTGAGGCCACCATCTTATGGAATGTGTTCACTGTGCCCTAATCAAACAACAGAAGTTCAAGGGTTAGTCTGTTAACAGAAGTACATGGGTTACTCTATTTCATTTATAAAAATCTAAATGATAAAATATTATTATGCAGAAAACAGGATATACCTTACCTGAAAAGTTGATGATAGCACTTGCAGTTTAGTTCAAGTTGTTTCATTTCTCAGTTCACTCCATCTCTTCTGTTGTTGTTTATTCACCCTAGTTAAAAAAATAATAATTTTATTTTGGTTAACAAGATGCTGCAAGAATATTCTGTCTATTTGTCTGTCTGTCATCACCCTAGATCTCAACAACCATAAGTCCTAGACGCATGATGTATATATCATTTTGTAGGTCTTGGCCTGCCAAGAAATGACTTTTTCCATTTCGCGATCTGACCTCTGAGGGCCGTAAAAGGGGGCTTAGTACCGTTTTTTGCTATATAAGCTATATTAATAAAGAGCGCCTATATCTCAACAACCATAAGTCCTAGACCCATGATGTATATATCATTTTGTAGGTCTTGGCCTGCCAAGTGTACATCAAAAGTTCATTTCGCGATAGGACCTCTGAGGGCCGGGCTTCAGGGCTCCTAAGGGGCTTATATATTATATATACACCTTGTACGTTCAATAACCCATTCATTTGGTGCGAAATACTGCAGCACGTAGTTTCACCAAGATTTATTAAGAAACTCATCAAATGAAATAGTAAGCTTGTGTTCTGAGTTTAATTGAAAGTATCAGAGCTATGCAACAATTGACGGAGTTTTCGGACGATTAAATGACTATAATTTCGAATGTTTTCAATTATGAGTCCCATTTCAGTAACCACAAACCACTTGTAGTTAGATTTAAGAGAAAATAATTTTTTTTCAAATATAAAGAAAAGTCTTTATAATATTTTTTTACAAATATATGCATTACACAATTGAATTTATAAACATTTCCAAAATTTACAAATATTTACTGAAAGCTAACATACTTACTGATACATAACAAGAAAATGCGCTAACACGTCCTGTGTCCAGAATGGAACAGGCTTAATTGCTTGTTTTCTTATTTCAACTATTTAAAGTAAAACATCACATTGAAAAATAACATTTAACTGAGACAAATTGAAAATTATTTTGACAAGTAGCGACTAGTGTCTTGTCAACGCTTAAAAAAACATTTAGCCTGTATTGTCAATTGCTTCTTTTCAAATTTTCAATCATAAAGTCAAGCCAGTTAATTCAACATTCTAAACTTTCTTTTTTTAAATATTCAAAGAAATCTTTTCTCCTTTATTTATCTCATGTTATCTTTAAAAAATTTCACCATATAGATGACTCTTGCAATGTATAATGAAAAAGATGCAAACAAATAAACTTCTCAAAAGCATTTATATCAGAAATAAAGATGACCAATGATAAGAAATTTATTAAGCTCACCTTTTACATTCTTTCCTTTTGAGACATTACAAAAGCTTCCATACTGTAAACTTCAGATGTGGCAGCTTCAAAAAAAATTTCCAACACAATCTCAACAGCGGCCTCGGCAGCTTTAGAATTTCCAGCACAAAAGATCACATGAGGCTATAACATTCACTTTCTGCTCAAGAATTATGGAAAAAAAAAATTATTTGTAATTTGAAATGAAGAAATAAAAAAAATATAAAATAATCGGCTATTACAGAATGATTAATTTAATTAATTTCCCAGGGTCAAAACAGAAGCGTAACATTTGATAGAAGATTATGGTCATGGCTCAAAGTTACTGTTTAAAACTTTGAAAAATCATGCACTACCATAAATTTAATCAACAAGCTTTTTTGGCTATTGTTAAATCAATAGATTTTCTTTTTTATAAAGTCCAAAAACTAAAACAGAATATTAAAGTTTCAGATTTTAAAATAAAATAAAACATTGCTATAAAACAACATCTAATGCTGCACAAGATTTAGGCCCTATGGCCAAACAATAAAAGAAAAAAAAATGTTGTCAACTTTACATCAGCTCTTATAGTAGCAGGAACAATGATGGGTCCATATCAGGGATGGCAATTACACAGCACACGTGCCTGACTTGTTGAGCAAGACAAAATTCCTGAAGTAAACACCTAAAAGTAAAGGGTACATGTTAGATTGAATAAAATTAAAAAAAAAACTATTTTAATAATTAAAAAATATAGTTCCACATTAAAAAAAATATTTTATCCTCAATTCGTAATTAGCTAATATATCTCATGAATGAAGTCAATGACATTATTTTACTTCTCCCATGTTCCCTAATCATTTTTCTAATAATGTCACAAATAATGTAAATATAATTTAAAAAATAATAAAAATAGAAATATTTAAGATATAAGATAAATATAAAAGTTCTTTTTAATAAAAGTGGAAAAAAAAAGTTTAAGTTTGATCCAGATCCAGGATCAAGATTTCATTCAAAGATGAGTTTACAACCATTCTTCTCCAAAAATGTACAAAAATTAAATTAAATTTTTTTTAGCATTAAATAGTGATAGAAAAAATATCAACAATTGATGACTTAAATTTTTAAATCAATAATATGACAACTCAAAACAAAATGTAATAATAATAAAAAAAAAAGAAAATGGGTATTAGAACTGAACAGTTATAGAATTAAAAAAACATTTACTTACACTTGCAGATCCATGGAGTAGCAAATGAAGTCAATCTATCCAGTTACAAAATCCTCTTACAGCCTGTAAAATATCAGTTTGTTTTTTACAACCGGAGATCAGCTTTTTTTTTTAGACAAAAGAAGTACTGTAACTAAGCAATAATTTCATTTCTGAATATCATCATACTCCCGATTCATGTACATAAATTAAAAAAAAAAAACTTTGTCAGTGTAAACTGTAATCAAAATGGATGCAAAGGAAAGAAATAGATTTAAATATCTTACAAAATTTTATATCTGGCTTGAAGAATGTCTAGCAAGAGCTGGGAAGTCAATTTCTATACATCTGCTGGAAGTTTTAATCATAGTCTCGAGAGAACATACTTGCTAATAGATATAACAAAAATAATTTACTGGATATGTTTAATGTATTTTTACTAGTATAATATATCAACAAAGATAGTAATTGGGGAAGAATACATAGAGTTTATCAGTGTTGCCATAGTCATGGCATAGAACGTGATATTACATATAGAGAAACAGAAAAATATAACAAAAACATTAAGATAAATATTTGTGATTGTATCGCTAGTACAATGCCTACCCACTTATACTTGTCACTGGAATTAATTTTGGTCAGGCTAACAACGGAAACAAGCACTTCCTGTATCAATCTTCAAATGTTTGCAAACATTTGGGTTGGAGACTAGGATAACTGCGACAGGATAAAAACCTTTCAAAATAATTCAACGATTATCTCTCTTTGACCATACTTTGTAAAGTGTTTTTTTTTTTGGGTTAATTAAAAAATATTTTTGATTATTATGTGGTCAAAATTAAAAATAAATCCACAAGTCGTAAATAAATTTTAACGGGAAAAGACAGACAGACATGTATACAGACGTTAACACTTATACATTAAAAGATTATAATGTTATAATATATCTGGCCAAAGTAAGATTGACAATCATGAACGTAAACTAAACAAAATTGTTGGCCATTACTGTCTTTAGATATGTACTACAAATAGTGTATGGCATTAGTTTTGTTGTTGTTGTGGTATCATTGTTTACTCCATTGCTGGTTAGGGCCGCACTAAGCCCTTCTGCCGCCTGGGCACATAACTGTCTCCATAACAAAATTGTGCTGTTGCCGCCCTCAGATGCTACCATGGGCGTAGTGCACCCCTTTGCACCCTCATATATTCCTTGCACCATAATACTCCTCGACTCTGGTTTCCTGTCACCTGGGCGTTTTGTACTTGACATGAGTTTGGGTTGCACCCCTTTTGGGACGGCCAGCAACACCTACATCAGGGGCGACTACAGGGGTGGTACCTTTACACTTGTCAGAGACCTCGTGACTTTGAAGACCCTGTCGCTTTATTTATTTCGCTGAAAAATTGGTGGAAACGGGGATGGGGAGCATCACTCTGATAGATGGGGGGGGGGCATAATTTCTGGCATCGGCCCTGGCTTGCAATAGCACTAATTAGTAATTAAGAAAAGTAATTAAGCCTAATTGTATTCAATACTGTACTTATTCAATTCTTTACCAAGCAGTGGCGAGGGGGGGGGGAGCAAGGGGGGGCATCATGCCCCGGGCGCTACTCACAAAGGGGCGCCAAATGGTATATTTTACATATAATATTACATGGTTTTCGAATGGAGGGGGGAGGGGCGCTAAAAAGGTATTGTGCCCAGGGCGCGAGTTAATCTCGCTACGCCTTTGTACTGGAGTGTGGGTGTTACTGTTTATACTCTCAGTGGCGTAAATGGGGCGGTGGGGAAGGCGTTCAGAAACCAAGGCGGCACTTTATCTGCTGATAGCGAGGTGGTCATTTAGCGTGTCTTTATTGCCGTTAGACCACCGAATACGACTTCAATCCGTATGAAATAGTTCGAATTCCTAGCCATTCATGTCTCAGATAACTTTACCCCTTTAAAATGAATATAATGTTGTAACTTTACATGTTATGACTCAAGACACGTGGGTTCAATAATATCACAAATACTTGCCTTTCATTACAACAAACCCACTAAACATTTAATCTACAACTAAACTAACCTAGACTAATAAATCCAGATGGAAATAATCACTACAGGCGAGTTTCAACGTGTTACGTCTCGGGTAACGAACTCGCTGTTCTAAAAATAACTGCCTAATTGTCCACTTTCACTGTGGTCACTAACTTATATCAAAGACTTCGATGTAGATCCCCGCCCCCCCCCCTTTTCAAACCAGGTCACGTGACCAGGGACGGGTGGTCGTGTGGTAAAACACTCGACTGTCGACCTGAAATTACCTGGTTCGATCTCCGGTGAGGACCAAGGAAAATTTTCAGGTCTTAGTCAGTCCTGATATATCCCCCGTGGTGCCTCCATGGCCACTGCACTATCGGCTATGGTGGGGATGAAAGAAGGGCACCATAAAAACCGTCGCATTAGTGGTTTATAGGATCTAAGCGATTTCATCTCATCCTTACTAGGTATATGACTTGAAAAACAAATTTTGTAATTTTACAAGTGGCGTGCCAGATTTTGATGAGCTTTTATATAAAAATAATAAATACAACAAAAAATCATCAATTTTGTTGAAAAAGTTCACCCACCAGAACATTTTTTCGTTTAAAAATAATCCTTTTGGCTCTTTTTACTGAAGTTTACTTTTACTCCAGTTGTTTACCATTAAAATTCTATTTCCTGTTCTCCATGTTAGATTTTTCAATTATACTTGAGTTTGAAGATGATTATTTTAATTTTGCCTAATTTTATTCTTAAAAATGTCTTTAAAAAAGTCATCACTTTCCGTTGCTAAAAATAAGGATTCAAATGGGTGAGTAATTTGAAAAAAATTCAAAACACTCTTAGGAAAAGAAACAAAATTGGAATCGAGATCGAGCCATCGCTTTCACATTCTAGAATAAAAGAGTGGATGACAATTGGTCGCTACATGGGCTTGGCCTCAATGGAAAAATCCAGATTGAAAAAGAGTTGCAGCGCTCAGGAAAGAAGTAGAGCTATCATGGAGCTTTTTAAATTTCCCAATACTGTCTTTGCGATCAGTGAGCAGAAAAATTGAAACTTTAATTAGAAGGTATGATGTTCATTTGGAAAAACCTGTGGGTGACATACGGGAGCAGTTTGATAAGTTATTTGATGTCACAAACAAAACTGGTCAATGGTTATGTGCTGAGGACAAAAAAAACTTTACGAAATACAAATTCAAAGTGGAGGTAAGATGGGATATACTACAACTAAAATTGCTAGTCAAAGTACAATTCATCCATCAAAACGGAAAATTGTTTACCAAAATATGAGGCACAACAACAACAAAGCAGTTTGAAAGTTCCTGTGATTCAAGGGATAACGAGAATTCTCAAAGTAGCTCTGACGGTGCTGATGCAATGCTGTCATCCACAGAAAGCTTGGATCAAAGCACACATAAGAAACAATCACAGCAATCCTACTTCTAGTGCAGTTTCATTAGTTCAATCTGGGAAACTACCAGCTCGAAGAGCAGCATTAGTAAGCAAAATTTTGCATAAGTCCGGCGTAAAAATAGCAACTCCTTCTCAGTGAGGTGTCTATCGAGCTGTATTCAGAGAAGCAAGTAAGCTAAAAAAGAAACATTAATAAATACTTTGCGTAATAGCTTATGGAGTTTACATTTGATGGTAAAGTTATGAAGAAAAAAGAACACCAAGTAGTTGTATTAAAAATGAAGCAAAGAAGTGAGGCTAGCCGTCTTAGTTTTACCTGGTATAGCAAAGCTGCTACGATCGGATCTGCCATTCAAACAGTTTTAGATGAATATAACTATATGGTCAGCTATAAAGATGATAGTGTCAGACATTACAAATGTTCAATACAGGGTCGGAGTCTGGTGTTGTGGTGAAACTTCAGAAACTGTTTGTTCAACATGGTGAGTCTGCACCAGTCTTTATAGGTTGTCAGCACCACATACTTGATCGTGTTCTTAGACACGTGTGTGATACATTGCTCGGTGATTCAACCTGAGTCCTCCTAACATAAATTATCCATTTGTAAATAAGATACTTAAAGATTATGAAATGTTAACAAATGATTTTGGAAAGTAAAACAAAGAAATGTGCTCCAATTTTAGAAAAACAGGAAATAGGTCGGAGAGATGATATGAAATTTCTGCACCATCTAATTTTGCGTTTTTAAGCATTTTAAGAGTTCTCAACAAATGCCGAAAGTTAATTTTAGAGTACTGTCCTGGCCTCAAGCAATTTTTGCATTGTTAGGCTTTCATACTATTGCCTGATGAACGAAAGAACCTTCAGAAATTGTATGAATTTATATGTGGACATTGAGTGATGCCTGGTTTTAGTGATCATCATTACAAAAAACTGAACAATATGAACTTCTTTTCCATGCTGTTAATGATTATCCAAAAGGGTTGCGCTTGTCTTCGAACTCATTGGTCTCAAAGTACATCTCCAATACTCACTCCACGTAGCAATGTTTGTGCAGAAAGAGCAATAAAAGTTCTGCAAGATATTATTCCCCTTTGCCACTCACCAGAGAAATTGAATTTACGTTTTATTTTTACAAATAAACGTTTATGAAACAATACTTGAAATTATTAACAAATGTCAATTTTTCTAAAACTTCAAAATGTTTGGTGGGTGACATTTTTCAATTTTTTTAATAAATTTGATATGGTTTTGTGTTTCTACAATAAAAACTCATCTGTTGATGGTATGCCATACAAGTGTTGTTCTGAAGTCATATACCCTAAATTCCTTTACACACTGGTGTCTCTCGATAAATCGTCCTGATGCTAGCGCCGGTTTAAGGAGGGGAGGGGAACCCTAACCTACCTGTCCAAGTGATAAAATGGTGCAGAGTCGTGGGTCAGAAGAAATAGAGTTATAACAATATTGTAAGAAGGAATAAACACACCCCTCGAATTTTCCCTAAAAAATGTATGCCGCTGGCGTAACCATGACATCACAATCATTTTTATTACAAACAATCATGTATGTCACAATCATATCTATTATATTATAGGTCCGTTCACATATTGTAAAAAAAAAAAGGCCCAAAACGGACACCACCACCCATCATCTTAAAAGAGATTTCAGTACCCCCATAGGGGTGGATTAAACGATGGGCGCACTGGACGGTCGTACGGGGCCCCCTCCAGTTGAGAGGTCCTACAGAGTCCAACTTTAATCCCTTTTTCTCTTATTTTAAGGACCTAATATTTTATTCTGTCCCCGGGGGTCTCTAGTGACCTGCATCCGCCCCTGCTCCGATGTATTGAGAACGTGATTGGTTAAAAAACAAAAACAAAATTTGATCTAACAACTACTGACTGGTCTCCAGATATCGAAAAAGTGGACAATGCAATTAGGTCACATTTCAAGACCGGACAATGTAATTAGGTCACATTTCAAGACCGGACAATGTAATTAGGTAACATTTCAAGACCGGACAATGTGTCTACCGTTAGGTAATCTGTTGATTTTTTTTGTCTGATCTAAGAGTGGATTTGAATCGCATCATTCTGTGGCGATTTAATTTCCAAGTAATGTTTATTATCTTAGTTCATTCTCATTATTAAATAAACAAGATTTAAAGTTAGCTTTGTGAACGACACATCCACCCTCCCCATATAACGGAATATTATAACAAAAAATATCCGGACCCCCCCCCCCATGCCACCCTCAAAACGGTGTATCATAAGTGAATATTCTAGTTCAACAAGAAAATATGTCTCACAATCATGTTCATTATGAACAAAAATATGTATCTCACAGTCATGACTATTACAATTAAGCACATGACAAACCCACAGACGCATAGTTCATACAATCGTCTGTCATAATTAAAGAATTCAAGACATCTACAATTAAACAAACACCTCAAGATCGGAATTAATCGGTTACACAATTTTTTTCGAAATCGAAATTGGTAAAATCGTTCAATTTCCGATTCAATTCTATTTCAATGTAAACCAAACATATTGATGGTCTTCAGAACCGTCTCTGTTAACTCGTCAAACTTTGATTATTTTAACTGGAATCAATTTATATATAGTTTATTTATTTATTTCGGAAGTAAATACTTTTGATTATTGAAAGGGCGACACGTTAAGCTAATATAGTGTGTGTGTGTGTGTGTGTGGTTGTGTGTGTGTGTGTGTGCATGTGTGTGTGTTGTGTGTATTTTTTTTCTCCAAATAATAAGAACGGATAAAAATGATCATTTAAAAATTAGAGATTATAACAATTTCATTCTTTTTTTTATTTTAATTTATTTTTTACCGATGGTTCGCAAAAAACGTGAGGGGGTGAGGGGGTCACTATTTACCAAAATACTGGTTTGAGAACCGCCTCCCCCCCCACTCCAGTACAGACATTTTCGTGTATTATTGCAGTAGTGTATTATTGCAGTAGTGTATTATTGCAGTAGTGTATTATTGCAGTAGTGTATTATCGCAGTAGTGTATTATTGCAATAGTGTATTATTGCAGTAGTGTATAATTGCAGTAGTGTATTATCGCAGTAGTGTATTATTGCAGTAGTGTATTATTGCAGTAGTGTATTATTGCAGTAGTGTATTATTGCAGTAGTGTATTATCGCAGTAGTGTATTATTGCAATAGTGTATTATTGCAGTAGTGTATAATTGCAGTAGTGTATTATCGCAGTAGTGTATTATTGCAGTAGTGTATTATTGCAGTAGTGTATTATCGCAGTAGTGTATTATTGCAGTAGTGTATTATTATTGCAGTAGTGTATTATCGCAGTAGTGTATTATTGCAGTAGTGTATTAAAACTTATTTACATTTAAAAAAAATAAAATTTTCTTTCTGATTAATGACCCGGATTTCCGACAAATCGTATTCATATGGGTTCTTGTACATTGTAAAGTTCAGCTTCAGAATAGATGAATATAACATGAAGTGGAAAAGAGACTGATTGTGTTATTCAAAGCAGTATTGAGTATTATAAGGTAAGAATTGTGGGGGGCAGGAGGGTGTGTGGGGGTGGCGGGGTGAGGGGGAGAATATAGAATAATAAGATTGAAAAAAAAAATTGACGGACAGATTTTCGTCCCATTTTGTAAACAGGTGCGTACACTCAATTGAAGGCCGTGTGCGAAAAGGAGGGGCGGTGGGGGGGGCGGAAAGAGGTGGCGAAGCAGTAGGGGTCTGTGTGTGAGCACAGGGAGCTAACGGCCCAATTTGTCCCAGTAATTACCAATAAAAACATCACATAAACATTGCTCGGGACGGCACATTTTTTTTTCTTTTTCGTCTCGTAGAGGGGGGGGGGTAGTAAGGGTCGGGCGTGGATCCGACGACCTTCGCACTCTAACATGCACCCTGCTATTTCATCCAGTGTCATAATAAGTGTATAGGGGCGAGGGGGAGGGGGGACATGTGGGGGGGGGGCTAGACAGCGAGAGGAAAATACGGAAAGGGATGAAAGTTGGGGGTAAACTGTCCCTTTTTTTCCCCTCTCTGTAAACCCACATTAGTTTTCAACGAACGCCACCGCGCCTTCACACCCATAGTGCCCCCCTCCTCCCCTTTTAACGACGCCCAAATCCAGGAAGGCACAAATATTGCGAGGGTCTTTGTATCTCAGTTTTGACAGTTATGGGCTCTCAATATTTGGACTATTGTGTGTCCCCCCCCACTCATTTCCTTATCTCTATCTCCCCCTCTCCCCTCCCCTTCCTTTCAGTGACCCCTCGACCCCCCCCCCCCCCCAGTGTTTGCAAATTTTACCAACTGTCAATGACTTTCTCACATTTTTACTGAGAACTGTCCAATTTACGCCAAGACAAAATTGTATTAAGTATGAGTTTGCGATAACATTATGTTAACACTGTGACGTTAATAGTTTACTAGTTTACTAGTGGCATTAATAAACGACCAAAACTACAACAACAACAACAACAACAACAATGGTCTAATGTTGGTCTAGTGTTTGTCTAATGTTGGTCTAATGTTGGTCTAATGTTGGTCTATATGTTGGTCTAATGTTGGTCTAATGTTTGTCTAATGTTGGTCTATATGTTGGTCTATATGTTGGTCTATATATTGATCTATATGTTGTTCTAATGTTGGTCTATTTGCTGTAAGTATATTGCTTATAGGAAACCACATACAAATAGTCTTATAAATTTATAACAGAAGGCCGTCACCTGTACCTGTACCTAGTGCCCTATAAATTTAAAATGTTCCGTTCACCAGCTAGTGTTGTAACATTCTTTAATATACATTATTCTAGCGTGAAGTAAGTGAAACAGTTTGTAGCAGCTAAAAAAAAAACAACTAAACAGCAATGTCAAAAGCAGTACAGTCGCTAACAGCCTGGAGGCTCTTCCTCCAGGTGGGGGGGAGGGAAGGGGCTTCTAAAACAACAATTTCCCCTGTTTGGGGCCCATAAAGTCTTGGGCAAGAATTTCATTTTCACCACGAAACGTCATATGAATCATTTTCCAAAAAGGATGAGATACACAAGATACACGCTTTTTTCTTCCATATAATTTTTGTGAATTTTTTAGTCTATGTGTTGATATTAAAAATTAGCACACACACACACACACACACACACAAATAAAGTGTAAAATCAAAGTGTAAATTAAATTAATATAAATGTGGGTCATATTTTGAAAGCCCAAATCATGAAAGTTATTATAATTTTTTTTTCTTTAAACTGTGAGCTGCTCAGTTCAGCCTGGCCATATCCGTGTGTGTGAGTGAGTTATAGATTGTACCAATGAGGAACTCACACACAGTGTAAATGAAACAAGCGACCAAAAAAAAAAAAAAAAAAATCTTCAAAGAGACAGTTCATCGACAACTTTAGAAACAGGCGATGTACCGTAAATCACCTTAAATGTCAACTTTTATGACCAATTTGATTTTCTTTTGACTCGATTGTATGACGCTTGCATCCACACACACACACACAAAAAAATTGGGGATGGGTGCGTGTGTGTAATGAGTACTTCCTGTGAGGGTAGGAGGGGTTGGGTGTGGGGTGGGGGGAGGGTGCCTAAAAATACAAAATCCACAGCTCCGCCCTAGCACCCACCAGGAAATTCGGGCTGAGAATTATGGGGGAGGGGCGGGTAAAGACACCCTGTGTCTTAGAATATACGCCCCTCTGTTCCATACTTCACAGACGCGCGGATCTGAACATTTTCCTATTGACTGCATCGCTTTATTGTTGTTGTTTTTTTTCCCCCCATATTTTCCTCTCTCTCTCCCCTCCCTCCACCTCTGACTTTGACCCGGGGGGGGGAAGTTTCACGTGAGCAAGACTTCAGAGAGCGCCGCTGAATGGCGAAGTTATAGGAGGGTTTGGTAAATGCCCAGTGATCATAATAGGGAGAAAATTTGTGGTATTTCGCATCAAGGTTGGGCGGGCTTTTGAACACTGACTTCAGCTGCCGATGGGTTGAAAAGTGAAGATTCCTGGCTCCCATGTGAGATTTAACAAAATACGATTGTTGAGTGTTGAACACCGTATGAAGAAATATCCGAAATAAAGAATTGAAAATGTTTGTTAAGTATCTTTATCTATCTATCTATCTATCTATCTATCTATCTATCTATCTATCTATCTATCTATCTATCTATCTATCTATCTATCTATCTATCTATCTATCTATCTATCTATCTATCTATCTATTTATCTATCTATCTATCCATCCATCCATCCATCCATCCAGCCATCCATCCATCTATCTATCTATCTATCTATCTATCTATCTATCTATCTATCTATCTATCTATCTATCTATCTATCTATCTATCTATCTATCCATCCATCCATCCATCCATCCAGCCATCCATCCATCCATCCATCTATCTATCTATCTATCTATCTATCTATCTATCTATCTATCTATCTATCTATCTATCTATCTATCTATCTATCTATCTATCTATCTATCTATCTATCTATCTATCTATCTATCTACCTAAGTATATATATATATATATTTATATATATATTTATTCATCTAGCAATTTATCATCTATCTAAGTATGTATGTATGTATCTATCGATATATTTGTCTGTGACTGTCATTATCCAAGTCTGACTGCACAAAATCAATTAAAGTGACTTTGTCTTATGTAGCTATTTATTTAGTTTAAGAGGCAGAAAATTTTGACGTATCCATTTATTAATAAAATATCCAAACAATTTTAAGTCTATAATTTATGCTTTTTTTCCCCCCTTGTTCAGTTGACATTTACCCACAATGCACTGGACCAACGCAGAAAAAGATATTTTGAAGGGAAAAAAAAACAAGATTTTACTTCAAGAGTGACGAGTAGAATGAGTCGGTTTGTATGGCCGCTCACGTTACACACACAGTACAGTTCTAATGACATACACAAAAAAAAAATACTAGAACAGAAGGCAGAAAGACATAAACCTTTCAGCTGAACGAAAGCTAGAATAAGATGAAAGGTGAGGTGGTGGGGGGTTGGGGGAGATGATCCAGGGTGCCAGGACTTTATGTTCTACTGATCTGCAGGCAAAGATCTCGGGAAAAAAAGTCTTTCTTTTTTTTTTTAAGCCCCCTTCCTCGGAACTCTTTGATACTACGTAATAATTGCTTCTAAATTGTCCCTGGGTTTAGTCTTCTTCAGAAGTTACGCTCAGTGTTCTGGCAATGAGGTGTGTGTGTAGGGGGGGGGGGGAATGAGGGAGAAATGGAGGTCCATAAAACGGGTTTAAGCAGAGAGATAGCGATCTGTATAAACAGTCATCGTAAGGCAATATAGAATAGATAGATAGATAGATAGATAGATAGATAGATAGATAGATAGATAGATAGATAGGTAGATAGATGAAGATAGATAGATAGATAGATAGATAGATAGATAGATAGATAGATAGATAGATAGATAGATAGATAGATAGATAGATAGATAGATAGATAATAGATAGATAGATAGATAGATAGATAGATAGATAGATAGATAGATAGATAGATAGATAAGTAGATAGATAGATACAAGGCCGTAGCCAGGATTTTGTTTTAGGGGGCTGTGCGGTTTGGGGGGGGGGGCTGTGCGGAGAGTTTTTTATAAAAAAAATTGGAACGCAATGATAAAGAAGTATATTTTATAATAAAATTTGATTTTTTGAATTAATTTGGGTGGGGGGGGGGGGCTGCAGCAGCACTCCCCCCTGGCTACGGCCTTGGATAGATAGATAGAAACATTTAGTTTTTTTTTTTTGGTTTTCTTTTTTAAAGTACGGTACAAAATTCAAACGGTGCGTTATTATGTTTTTGCCTTTTAATTGACTTTGTGTAATGAGGACATATTGACACTTGTATGGTTCACTTGTCTAGTCATGAATATATGTCTAAAAACAACTATCAAAGGTTTTATTATGGCTAGTAAGTGTCATTTGTATTGATTCATCCCAATATAGCATGCATTGATGTATCTACCATTTTTTTCTTCATTGAGACACCTACCAATGGTCTTAATTGATTGATTCATCTACCTTTTGTCTTAATTGAGTCACCTACTTATAGTATTTACATTGTCCATTGGTCAGCGAACCTGTGAACCCACTATGTCCCTATGCATATTTCCTCTACATTTGCTTTGATACTTCTTAAATCCCCCGCCCCCCCCCGGGCTATTACATTTATATTTGTATCAATCCACCACCCCCGGGCTATGACATTTATATTTGTATCAATCCACCACCCCCGGGCTATGACATTTATATTTGTATCAATCCACCACCCCCGGGCTATGACATTTATATTTGTATCAATCCACCACTCCCGGGCTATTACATTTATATTTGTATCAATCCACCACCCCCGGGCTATTACATTTATATTTGTATCAATCCACCACCCCCGGGCTATTACATTTATATTTGTATCAATCCACCACCCCCGGGCTATTACATTTATATTTGTATCAATCCACCACCCCCGGGCTATTACATTTATATTTGTATCAATCCACCACCCCCGGGCTTTTACATTTATATGTGTATCAATCCACCACCCCCGGGCTATTACATTTATATTTGTATCAATCCCCTACCCCCTGGGGTATTAAATATATATTTGTATGAATGGTTTGTGTCACTCAATGTCCCCAGGAATTTCATTGTTACTGCATAAAAAACAAACAAAAAAACTTCACTACGAAATGCACCAAAGGCATACGTGCAAAATGGATAGCTCTCCCAGAGATTCAAACCCGAAACCTTAGCAGTACAATGCATGGCGATTGCTTGGATCCAGCACTAACCTAGTGTGCGCATGCTAATCCTAATGCAGCCATATCGTCTATAGATGTAGTCAGCAATACACTGATGTTGTGTGTATGTTGTGTCTAGCTATCTTCAGCAATACACTTGTGTTGTGTGAAGAGATATGTTGCTACAGTTAGCAGTACACTGGTGTTATGTGAAGCAATATTTGAAATTTTACATCTACGGTCTTGTCAAAAAACAAAATCCTATTACATTTTTATTATTTTTTTATTTTTTTAATAAACAAGTGTCGCCAACCGCTCGACTGTCAATATGCCTGTGAGAGTGAATCATTTAACAAAAAGCAGTGCTCGATTTAAGAAAAAAACAGTGCCGGGGATGAAAAAAAATTTCTGCAGAGCCGGGGATAAATGTCATCCCCGGCGGGGATGAAAAAAGCTAAACCAGAGCCGGGGATGGCAATTCTCAGTGCCAGGGATATCCCCGGCATCCCCAGTGGCGGCGAGATGCCAACAATTTTTTTGAGGATCTTCAATTTACAATCCATGGGCTAATTTATTTTCATAGACAAAATCAACAAAAATAATATAACAAATTGGGGAAAGCATATGTCTTAACACAGTTCACGTTGGTTCAAACAAATTTGAAGCTGCACATTAATAGGACAAACAATGAATTTATATTTTTAAAAAATGCACATTTTTTTTCATTTATTCCCTGTTTGTTGAAATCAAATATTTCATTATTCATAATTATTTCAATTATTTAAACAAATTATGACGTTGTTCCATAACTAATTCTTTTGTTGATCTGCCAGAAAGTACATCGCTGGCAGAATACCTTCCATCTTTTAATCACATTGTGGCATACAACTTTGCATCAAAATATTGAAGTGGTGGACCATTAATTTGAATAAACAGCAAAATTTGTTATATCGACATCTAATGAGTTATGACGTAAAAAAAAGTTACCATCACTTGGTACATCGACAATAGTGCGGCCTCGCTCTTCAACTATTGTTGTCAGATTTGTGTATAAACTTTTTGAAACAATATTGGAGTCCCCGGGCCTAAAAATGAAAACGACACAGTATGAATTGCAATGAATGACTGTCAGAGCAGGCGCGGTTCTAGGGGTAGGCCGGGAAAAAACGATATACGCCCCCACAGCCTACTATCCCCTGGCCTATATACTGGCCCCCCGAGGACCAATTCCTAGATCCGCCTAGTGTCAGCGTATTAATATCAGCACCATCAAGAGAAAAATCATATTTAGATTACACTGTTTGGTTTTAATTTTATAACATGTGACTTATCTTATAGCTGTGAATCAGTCTTGAAAACTTACATTACACTGTTTACGAGTAAATGGTTTTACTCCAGTGTTACTATTAAACATAAATCTAGTGCGTGCAGAATGAAACATTATTTTATCAATACATCCAGCTACCTAGGTATTTTGATTTCAACTTCAAATTAAACTTATTAACGTCGGATAATCTAAACAGGTAGTAACAAATTATTACTAAGGATATATTTTAAACATGACTTACACGCAGTAAACGTAAAATGAAGATCATCTTTTTGAGATTTCATTCCTTGAAATACAGGGTTTTTTTTTTTTGTAAAAGAAAACTTTGTTTTGGGTTAACGTTTGAACTTATTTACGAGGCGGCTCTTTAGACATCTTAATTAATTTAAAAATATAAAATAAAAATATTTACTTTAACTCTTTGTCTGGATTTCTATATAAAAATAAAATTTTTCGATTGATAACTTGTGTCTTACGACTTACGAGCGACGAATTAAAAGTGAACATAAAATTGGAACCAAAGATTACAAAAAAATACTTCAAACTATTACTGTAAGTTTATTTCTATTGATTCAGTAGATAGAATCGCAGTACGCAGTTTTGAAGTTAAACGGAAATATTTACCAGTGCTGGCTCAACTTAAGAAAAAACCAGTGCTGGGGATAAAAAAAATCACAGATCCGGGGATAAATGTCATCCCCGGCAGGGATATATTAGCTAAAGCAGAGCCGGGGATGACAGTTCTCAGTGCCGGGGATATCCCCGGCATCCCTGGCGGTAAATCGAGCACTGACAATAAGGCATCGATTCTCCGAACATTGTTTTGTCTATGCGCTCTAGATTAAGAAAAAGACAAAAGTTATAGACACCTCACTGAATTAGATGTATGATAATTTATTCCGCGGAAACACCATTTATTAAATTTACTTTTCCACAAAATCAAAGAAAAGAATGACGACCTTTGAACTATGACGTGGCTTATAACCTCTAACCGCCATTTTCATCATTCGTTTTATTTACCGACGATGGAAAAGAAATTGTCTGAAGTGTTTAAAGTAATCACATATCATACATATGATAGTATTTCATGCGCGTTACTTATCTGTGAGCACACTTTCACTCATCTAGGGATATCAAGTAAGTGTCAAACAATTCCCCTTATCAGCGATGTTTACATGTAAAAGAAAAGGCGGCGCGAGCTGCGGTATCCACGGAAACAAAAAATTCTTTTCTTCCTTGGAAACACCACCATGTTAAAAAACTACACTGTACTTCCGTCGCTTGGAGACAGATGGACAACCAAGAACATAAAAAAAAAAAACAGGGGAGACTATTCAGCATTATGGCTAAAGCTATTGTACTTTAATACGCATTAGCTCCCTTTGATAGTCCACGGCCATTTTGTTTTCCCCCCTGCCCGCGCAGTCCGTTTGATCAGCCGTACGCGGCGTAGGATCTTGGGACATTTATCCCATAATTTTCCTTTTTTTTCTCTTCTTACTCTTATGAGGGAATAATTTATTTATTTTTTTCCGTTTGAAATTCTGTCATGTCTCGGAAATTATTTGCCGGTCATGATGTCATGTCTAAGTATACATTTTTGTTTCCTTTCAGCGTCTTGAACCAAAATATTTTTTTTTTTATTTAATTTTTGTTGTAAATGCCAGCTTTAAAAAAAATTGTTATTTATTCATCAAAAAGTTGAAAAAAAAAAAAAAGAAAAAACAAATGTTTTTGCTCTATCCTCTGTATTTACCTCAGATCTTTATGTAAGTTATAAATATGTTGAACAGATCTGCAAGTTACAACTTTCATATCTGGTTTCAAGTTCAGAATATTGGCATGTCCTTCATCTTCAAACGAAGCTGGCCGACTTAGTAGCTGTGTGACCTTTATATCATACAAATAATTAAGTGCTTGTATTAAGCAGTGGCGTAGTGGGGGGGGGCAAGAAGAGGCGCTACTCGAAAATGGGCGCCAAATGGTATATATTACATATAATATTATGTGGTTTTCGAATGGTAGAGGGACCCACAAAGGGTACTGTGCCCTGGGCGCGAGTTAAGCTCGCCACGGCACTGGTATTGGGATTAAAAAAAGTCAATAAGAAATGCGTACAAAAAAAAATTCAAAAGAACTCCTCCAACATCCTTTTAATACAGCACCATTTAATACAGCACCATTCAATACAGCACCATTCAATACAGCACCATTCAATACAGCACCATTCAATACAGCACCATTCAATACAGCACCATTTAATACAGCACCATTCAATACAGCACCATTTAATACAGCACCATTTAATACAGCACCACAACATGTTCAGAAAGTAAAATTTTATTTTTAGCTGATGTATTGTTCGACATTTAATTTGTAAATCAAGTTTTATTTTTTTTAATATTTTTATTACATGTATTATTAACAGTCTCTTACAGGGGGTAATGTACTAATTCTATTTTAATTTGAAACTATTTCTTTTACCTATATATAAATATATTTATACAAGGACCGGTGCACATTGAACATGGCTGGCGCGAAAAGATAAAGACCCCCAAATAGAAAATTCCTCCGCTGATTTAATAAAAGGTTGAATGAAATTTAAATAAAACCAATGACACTATAATGTTTTGCTTCATGAAAATAATATCATTTTATTTAAAAAAAAAAAAAAAAAGAATGTGTGGGTCATATGTTGTACTTGAGATATTTTCAACCTGATTTATTTTCAAACCACACATTAGATTTTAAAACAAAATATTCTTTAATAATGTTTGAATCAGCTCCACAGCATAGAAAAGTCTACAGCAGGGGCCAGGCAATAGCAGGGGGGTTGCAGGTAATACATTCTACTAAGTAGAACAAATAAGCAGAGGGGCCAGACAAAACGCGGGGGGGGGTCCGACCCCCTGCCCCCCCCCACGCTACGGGCCTGGTTTGAAGTACATAGTGCACCATGTCCTGGTAGATAATCGAAATATTTTCTCAACTCTTTCATAATTTTTGTTTGCATAGACATGGAAAGAAAATGTAGATAGATGGTTCTGTTTGAGACAAGGGTTACCCATCTTTGATTTCAATGCAGATTACACTTTTATTTATAAAGAAAAAAAAAGTTAATTTTACCTCCCAGGGGCGAAACACTTGTTGTGTGTTGTGTTGGTGGTGTGAGTTCGAACCTTTTAAAAAAATACTTCAAAGACAGTTTGCGCAAACGACTTGGTTACACGGTAACTTATATAGATGAAAAAAATAGACTCGTAAATGTCTTGGTTGAACTCTAACCTTTGAAAAAAATGTTTCTGACAAAGTCTGTTATAGGATTTTTTTTTTTTTATTTCAAAGATGTGCATCAGTGGTTGTCGTGAGTACATAGTCTGGAGGAAAACTTTGGGTGATCAGTGGTGTTGGGATCGTGAAGATGGTGTAGGGGATGAGGGTGGGGGGAGGGGTAACAACAAAAATTACCAGTGTTTGAAGTGTCTGCATTTGAGATTTGTGATGGCGCGGGGGGGGGGGGGGGGAGTGAAACGGTTGATTGGATGGCGGTAAAGGGTTTAAAAAAAAAAAAAAAAAAAAAAAAAAGATAGAATCCCAGAAGATGAGAAGGCGGATACGGTTATGGCTGTTTGGGGGGCAGTGGAGCTTTGAATTTAGGTGACGTGCCGTCCTAGACATACGGTCGTCTATCACCGACCCAGGGGCCGTCACAAAGAGGAGGGGGGGTGGGGGTGGGGGGACGCACACATTGAGTTGTTATGTTTGTATAAGAGGATGAGAGGTGGGTCTGGGGAGCGGGGGTGGGGCGAGGAGGGGGGAAGGCAGAGCAAAGATAGGGGGGGGGGGGCTCAAGACTGACACGTTTTGACAAGGACGATGTTGTGGTGGGGGGTGAGGGGGGGGTGATGGGGGAGGGGTGAGAGAATACACTTTTTGTTCTGAGCTACAGAAAGTTAGGGCGTGTATATATGAGATGCAAGGGGGAGCGGGGGAGGGGGAGAACGAGGAAGGAGCCAATAGGAGACCAGAAAAAAGTAGAATAGCACAGGGACATTAACGGTGCAGTGATAATAATGAAAGAGATGTGAGGAGGAAGGGACTATGGTGTGGAGGTGGGGGGGAGATCAGAGTGGAGGTGAATGGAGTTAGGGAGGTAGTTTAGTGGGAGTTGGGAGTAAACAAGGGAGGATTCATTGTGAGCGTTCATGGGTGAGATTTAGGTGATCGCTGATTGGCTGATCTATTTTGTCCCCCTTGACACGCGAAGA
>JAGDYQ010000159.1:1191126-1263626 GCA_021962125.1 Bulinus truncatus | reverse complement strand
TGAATGGATCTGTGACGAAAGCCAATCATGTGAGCAAAGAGATTTGTAATCACTGCAGGACTTGATCAAACATCTATCTATCTTGATCTATCTATCTATCTATCTATCTATCTATCTATCTATCTATCTATCTATCTATCTATCTATCTATCAATCATTTATATGAGTTAACATAAAGGCTTTCAATCAAACCTTTAATTAAATGCCGTGTGTGAAGTTATTAAACTCTAGATACGATATCTATCAATTTCAATCTATTGATCAATACATCTAATTTCCCGTATCTATCTTTAATCAATCTTTCCTATCATCCATTTATCTATCTGTCTAAATAAATGTATACACATATATGTGTGTGTATTTATGGCTTTGAATCTATGTATGTGTGTGTTAACGCAATACCTTCCAGGCGTTTAAATAAAATTATTCTGTGTGATTGTGTGCCTGTTTGTGTGCCTGTTTGTGTGTGTGTGTGTGTGTGTGTGAAGAAGTGATACAATTTTAGATACAGTATCTTAATCGTTCCCTCGATCACATCTAACGTGCATGCTAAGCGTGAGTAACATTTCAATCGTGCACGTTATTCCGTGCTGAAGTTTTGACTCACGTTCTAATCATCCTGTCTTCATCAATTTTCTTTGGCGGGATCTCTGTCTCTCTCTCTCTCTCTCTCTCTCTCTCTCTCTCTCTCTCTCTCTCTCCATCCGTAAGATAAGTTAATGGTGGTAAGGGGGTATGGGTGGGTCGGGGGGGGGGCGGGGGTATGGGGAATTCGGTGGTGAAGTAAAGAAGGAGTCTGAACTGAAGACTTGAGAGGGGGGAGGGGGAGGTATTAACGGAAGTGGAGAGTGCGAGAGCTGAGACGGCGAGGGATGTATATGATGCGCCATATTTCACTCGGGGTGCCCTCCACTAAGATGAACGCTCGCGGCCATTACGTCACATATAATGGCCACCGCGAGCCTCACAAATTTCAATGACGTCATTTGTTTATTATCATTATCTTTCGCTTTTCGTTTTTTTTTTTGGGGTGTATTTTTAATTTATCTTTTTATATTTTTTCTAGCACCTCCCCCTTCCCCTCCCCACCCTCCCTACCTTTTTTTTTTTTGGTTTTTCTGGCGTTAGTTGCTTAGAAAATTGATTGATAGATTTAGATCTTGATGGAAATTGAAAAAAAAAAAATTGTGGCGGATGTATTGAAGGGGTTAATTGGAGAGAGAGAGAGAGAGAGAGAGGAGGGGTGGGTGGGTGGGTGGGTGGGTGCTAAGGAACCTTACTTTATTTAAAACAAACAAAAACAAGTTAAGCTCAAGAAATGAAGGGGAGGGGGAAAGGGGGGGCGGCGGCGGCGGCGGGCGTCATGAACTTTCGGAAGAGTTGCCAGGTTAATGAACAAGTTTCATCTCGTGGGGGGGGGGGGGGAGGGGGGATAAGGGAGGGGTAACGAAAGACTAAAAAACGATGATGATATGAAGACAGGGGCAGAAATAAAATAAAATTGTGAGGGACGATGTCGGATCTGAGGTTGACGTGTGAATGGGCAACATAAAACAAGAGTTGGTTGAAATTTGATTTCATGTCTCTCGTAGACACACACACACACACACACACACACTCACACTCACACACAAACTCACACAGACTCAATGGTGACAAATAAAGCTATCTGATAATCAAAGAATACTCAATTATTTCTACATTCATTTTTTTTTACTAGAATAGCAATTTATTTATTTCGATTACAAAGTCAAAAAAGAAAAAAAATAATAATTTAAAATATTTCTTTTTTATCATTATCATCCATCTATCCAACTATCCATCTGTCCATCCATCCATCTATCCATCCATCCATCCATCCATCTTTCCAAGCATACATCCATCTATCCATTTAAGTATCCATCCATCCATCCATCCATATATCCATCCATCTATCCATATATCATTGCATCAAATTATCCATCCATCCAACCATACATCCAGTGGCGCAACCAGCAAAAAATGCTGGGGGTGGGGGGGCGGCTCACATTATGAAAAAAGACAGTTTGACAGTCTTTTATGTAACTTTATAACATTAATTATGTATTGGTGATTTGGCCCCCCCTGGTTGCGCCACTTTATACATCCATTCAACCATCCATCCATCTATCCATCCATTCAGCCATACGTAGGGGCCCCCTCCCACAATCCATTTCTCTCAAATCTGACGTAACCAGGGCCCCGGAAGGTACTTTTACCTAGGACCCCGATATATCTCTGAATATCTCAGACTTTAGGCCCCCCCCCCCAATAAACTGTAAAAGAAAGGATTTAATATGAAACTATAAATAGTGGATTATTATATCCGACACTATTTGAGGGAGGGGGTGAGGGGAGGTGCATTTTGTTACCCCCCCCCCACTCGTATAAAAAAATTGAAAATATCAACTTGGCATTAGTTACATCTACCGTCAAAAGTCGAAAAAAAAAAGAAGAAGAGCATAACAGCGATTAAAACTGGCGTAGTAATACATTGAACGATTTAGTGTGAAGTCAGCCTATGACGTTTGACACCGGTGTTAAAGCGCTTACGCGTCCACCCTACAACCCACCCCAATTTTTCTAACCTCTATTACCCCCCCCCCCCACACGCACGCAAACACAAACACACCACACATCTTGTCCTGTGCAACTTGAGAACCGTTTGACAGGAGGTTGTAATGGCGGACGTGTAAAAAAAAAACCTTGACACCACTGAAAAAGGGACGGAGAGAGGGGTGGGGTGGGGGGGGGGAACCGTTGGAGGTGTGAGGTCGTAGGTATTGTCTATCGCGGTGTCGGTATCTGCCATTTAGTTTTCTGCGGGCTGAAACACTTGTCTTCGCGGACAGTGGGTTTACCCGACTTTATTCGACCCCCCCCTCCCCTCACCCCCACAGTCACCCCCACCCCGCCACTACCTTCCTCCCTCGCGCCTTCAACTCCGTGCAGACTCACCTCTTTCTTAGCTGAAAACATACAGCAAATAAAGTCTCCATGCTTTGGTGACCTGATTAAGAAACCTGGAACCACCCATTGCCCGGGCAAACTTTTTGTTTTTAATGGGTTAATAATTTAGTCGACTAATATCAATTCAATTTATTACAATCAATACATCAATTATTAATCATCTACCCCCCTTCCTCGGTCGCCAAACTATAGCTAAATGTCCATGCCACATTTAAGACCTCAGAAACGAAACTGGACTTATATATATATATATAACATTACTTCAATGTTTTTTAACATTGTCCTTTACAACGAGCCAGTTAACTATTGTAAGAGTAAAGTTTCCCCTTTTACATCCTATTCAAACCGTCATGGTCTGATGAAGTAGAGTTCATCTGTTTCTGTGTAAGTGAAGTCCCTGTAAGGATGTGCGAGTCTTTCATCCCCCCCCCCCCACCATAGCCGATAGTGCAATGGCCACGGAGACACCACGGGAGATATAGTAGAGGTCATCTCTTCTATTGTCTGGCTAATATAATACCCAGCTATCTATAATTCCCCTCCCCCCTATAAATGTCGGGTTTCCCCCCCCCCCATTTGTAGGCAGGGTGGACAAGGGGACATCGTTCGGACCTGAGAGAAGTCCCGTGCCGGCTCTCACTGGGGCTCAAACTCGCGACCACTTGGTTAGCAGTCGAGCGCTCTACCACACTGGCGCCTTTTCTTCTCTTGCGAGAGTTTACTGCACGTTTATCATGGTCGGGTGTCGCCTTTGTTTTTGCGACACACCAGTTCTAGTAAAAATAATAACAATCTTATTAGCAGCACAGATTCAGGGAGGGGCTTGGCCTCTTTGTAGGGGCCCCTGCATTTTGACATTCAACATCATGACATTAGATAATTTACTTAATATTGAATGTAAAAAAAATCGGGTCCCCTCAAGCTGGGGCCCGGGTCGACTTTCGAATTTGGACCCCCTCCCCCACCCTAGGTACGCCTCTGCACAGAGATGTGTTCGTATGTAAAAAACGCGTGCTTCAGTGTATGAGTGTATGCAGTGCCGGCTTTACGAATTTCGAGGCCCAATTTAACGGAAGCCTGAGAAGCCCCCCCCCTCTTATATTTGTTTTTACAATAACAACTATTACTATTAATTAGTCAAATGTAAACTGCGGGGCCCCTAACAGGAGCGGGGCCCAATTTGAAGCAATCGGTACAATCGGCCTGAGTGTACGTGTTTGTATGGCTTGTGTCACAGAATAAATACGACTGCCCCCCCAACTTATGTTTTTTTTTATGTAAATGTACTTTTTTAGTAGGAGCTTATTTTTTGTAATGAAGTTGGACCCTCCCTATGACTATATTGAACTAAAATCCACCCCTCTCCCCCCCCCCATTCAGACTTCAGCCTGACAAAGCGAAACAAAAAAGACTACCCAGCGACTGAACACTAGTAATAAGCAAAGGACAAGACTTGAAAAGGATTAGTGTCGGTTACACAGATAGTGACTGTTACCATTAGCTCTCCCACTACATATCCCCCACCCCCCCCCTAGCCCACACCACAACTACTCTCACACACGAAGAAATTTAAAAAAAAAAACAATTTTAGTGGCGGGTGCAAGGTGTCACAGCAAAGCGTGTGTGTGTGTGTTGGGAGGAAGGGGGGGGGGGTCGTCGTGGTGGGTGTGTGTGTAGAAGATGAGGGGGAAGGGGCAGCTAGGAGGGATAAAAATTCATAAAAAGGTTTTCCTTTTTTTTTTTTAAGGAACAATCTGGGTGATATTAAATAACACACCATCGGTCATTGTGTGTGTGTGTGTGTGTGTGTGTGGGTGGTGTCTCTGCGGGTGTGCGATTGTGTGGGTGTGCGATTGTGTGGGTGAGCGATTGTGTGGGTGTGCGATTGTGTAGGTGTGCGATTGTGTGGGTGTGCAATTTTTTGGGGGTGCGTTTTTACAAAAAAAAAAAAAATAGAAGTAAGATAAGGTTGTGTAAGTCACATATACAATTATTTTCATAATACAACACATTAAGGAACGTATCGTGATTTACTGGGCCCCATTAAACTTCGTGGCCCCTTTGATCTTAATGGTCTACGTGAGTACTTTTGGGCTTTACGAGTAATCTTTGTGTTTTCTGTCCATGGGCCCCTTTGATCTTAATGGGCTCTTTTGGTCTACATTAGTACTTTGTGCTTCACGAAAACCCTTTGTATTTACTGTCCATGGGCCCCTTTGAGCTTTCTGGGCACCCTTGTTCTTGATGAGCTCGCCAGTGAGCTCTACGGTCCCGTTGAAATTCGTGGGGCCCCCATTGAGGTTCATTGGGCTCGGGAAATCGTCACGGTTGCATCCTTCTTTCTTTAAACATTTGTGTACGTGTGTACGTGTGTACGTGTGTATGTGTGTACGTGTGTATATGTGTACGTGTGTATGTGTGTACGTGTGTACGTGTGTACGTGTGTATGTGTTTACGTGTGTATGTGTGTACGTGTGTATGTGCGTACGTGTGTGTATTTGTATGTGTTTGTGTGTGTGTGTGTGTTTGCAGATTTTAATCCACCCACTGGGCCAACCCTCTTCAATAAGAAACTACAAAGTTCAAGATGACACAGAGAAGATCGACGTCGTAATAGTACAGTAAACAGGTCACGGACAACATTCACGCGTGTCGACGCCACCCCCCCCCCTCCCACAAAGCCGTTGCCTATAAATCAACCAGGTTTTGAACCCAAGACCTACACGCGGTCTAGACAGGACACCAGAAAGCGCTGCGCTGTTTAGAATAATGTGTGTGCATACTTGGCACTTGAAGTCAACAGATCTTGAAACATTTCTATCAATAGCCTTCACCAAGTGAGCATAGGGAGTGAAAGTTTACCCATTAATCCAATAAGCTGGTAATATTGTTTTTGAGAATGAAATGCTAACTAGCATGTAAAAAATGCCCCCCTCCCCTTCCTTCCACACCCATGACCGTATTTGACCTACCCATCCCAGGATACGCCTATGAGACAACGATGTTGAAAGACGAGCTGTGATTTGAAGGGGGGGGGAGGTGGAGGTGGAGGTGGAGGAGGGGGGGAAGGGAAAGCAATATAAAAAAAAACCTAAAAAAAAAAATGAAATGACACAGGGGCACATTAGATATTTAATTATACGCTTTCGCTGGTCATCAATGACCAATGGACCTGAGTTATTGCCGGACGTAATAGAGGCAGGCTGGTGGGACGGACGGATGGATGGATGGGTGGATGGGCGGCACGAACAGAAAAAATGGGGGGGGGAAGGTGTGTGGGATGGGGGGAGGGAGCTATGTTGGTGAGTTGGATTAAAACAATTCCGTTAAGCAGATTATGCTCGGGGGGAAGGTGGGGGTTGGGTTGAGGGGGGAGTCTGGCAAGTATTATTGACTCTCTTCCATGCGTCACGGGATTTTTTTTTTTTTTTTTTTGTGAAAATGCTAGTTTCATATTTTGACTATTTTAATGTGATGATAATATGTGGTGTTGGTTTCATAGTAACATAGTTGACCTTAAAGGGAAATAATACTAAGATTTAAAAAAATCTTAAAAAGTTTTAAGAAAAATGAGCAAAAAAATAAAAAAAATAAATAATTGAATCGTGAACTATAGATAAAATAAATTGCTTATACACTTGTTCTTTTTAATCTAAATAAAATGAATTATTTATAAAAACAAATTAAAAAACAAACAAATAATTTGCCTAATGTATTTACGCAAATTGTCTTACTTGGTGCAGAATTTAAATTTTAGAACTTAAGCTGAAATGACGTTTCGCATCGCACAGCACGATACACATGGTGCATCTGTGATACACCGCGGTTGTAGTTGTAAATCGTAATAGCTTCCAATACCTTGTTTCGGCGAGTATCATAAATATTTTGGCATGATATTTTGTGATCTCTCCTACCTGGTCTGAAAGACATACCATGATCCACGGGGGATGGATCATAGGGGTTCACTAGTCAGGAAAAAAACCCATTACTTGCGAGGGAGGTGGTACTGTGGTCAATGAGGACTATCCGAGACCGCAGTATTCACAGCTGGCGGTGGTGACGGATGTGGTCGGCACACAACACCCTTCCACTCCGTCCCACTCAAGCACACCTGCGCAGCCTGCCATTTCGGGCTGAGGGAACAGGCACACTACACCCTCCCCTCTGTCCGAGTGGCAGAAAAAACCCCGTTCCTTGCTATTCTGACCGATCAGCAGTACACACCCTGCTGGTCTGGCCAGTTTGGGAAAGGATTAAAACCCATCTTTCTGCCATCCCTGCAGATGATAGCGGGCACACTTACCCCGCCGCTCTGTAGGCATGGCAGACGTGCATCAGCGCTGCCAACAATGCTGGTGTGGTAGGCACACTACACCCTACCATGCTGGCAATGGCGGCGTTAAAAAAAAAACATGGTGCATCTGTGCGTTTTTCATAGTACCTCTAGGATTCTTGTCCACTGTAGGACTGATTTAAAAAGCATTCTTTTGTCCCCCCCCCCCACCCTCACCCAGAAAGTCATGGTCGTTGAGATACACTAGTAAAAAAGGAAGGAACATTTCATCGTGACCTGAATAAATCCTCATCCTGGGACCCTCAGGTCGACAGTCAAGTGATTTACCGCTCGACCATCCGTCCCCCCAACTATAGACTGAAACATTTATCAATCATCGTGTTTTATAAATGTTTAATTTAATCCAATCATACATATGTAGTACCCTTAATAATAGATATACCTATCTATAGACTATACATTCACCAATCATAGCGTTCATAACAATGTTAAACTCAATCATACATATGTATTATCCGGAGATGAAGCCGTTGAATGAAAAAACGTTCATCCGGCATAAAACAGCATACGAATTTATTTATCTGCCATACACAATCTATCAACACCGTCATTAGCGCTACATACCGCTACCACAGCACCTCACCCGTTTTCGTATCCCGCAGCCCCCCATTTCAAGCCCCTTGCAATGAACACCCACCACCCCCTCCACCCCCACCAACCAATTTCCCCTTTTTTACCCCCTACATCACGTCAAGACGGCGGTACCACACGATGGTGTTACTCCCTCGATCCAAAGATTCTAACAACAATAATAAGATCAAACAGTTGTTTTCCCCCCAAATATCCCCCAAACACACCCATCATCACTAAGCCCCTCCCCCCGCCCCCCCGGCCGCCCATAAACCAAAAAGAAAAACAAAAAAAAAAGAACTAACCCACCTCTGATTTTTTTCAAGTAATCTTTTACCTGCGACTTTCAGCGCAATATTGTAAGTTGTAAATTTATAAAGTAGCACACACCATATTTTTATAAAGTAGCACACAACATATTTTTATAGAGTAGCACACAGCATATTTTTTATAGAGTAGCACACAACATATTTTTATAGAGTAGCACACAGCATATTTTTTATAGAGTAGCACACAACATATTTTTATAAAGTAGCACACAACATATATTTATAGAGTAGCATGCAACATATTTTTATAAAGTAGCACACAACATATTTTTATAAAGTAGCACACACCATATTTTTATAAAGTAGCACACAACATATTTTTCATAGAGTAGCACACAACATATTTTTATAGAGTAGCACACAACATATTTTTATAAAGTAGCACACAGAATATTTTTTATAGAGTAGTACACAGCATATTTTTATAAAATAGCACACAACATATTTTTATAGAGTAGCACACAGCTTATCTTTTATAGAGTAGCACACAACATATTTTTATAAAGTAGCACACTACATATTTTTATAAAGTAGCACACAACATATTTTTCATAGAGTAGCACACAACATATTTTTATAGAGTAGCACACAACATATTTTTATAAAGTAGCACACAGAATATTTTTTATAGAGTAGTACACAGCATATTTTTATAAAATAGCACACAACATATTTTTATAGAGTAGCACACAGCTTATCTTTTATAGAGTAGCACACAACATATTTTTATAAAGTAGCACACAACATATTTTTATAAAGTAGCACACAACATATTTTATAGAGTAGCTCACAACATATTTTTATAGAGTAGCACACAACATATTTTTTTTTAAAAGGAGCACAAAGCTTAGTACACATTTTTTTCGCCTATTTTACTCTTGTAAAATAACCATTTTGTAATATTTGCGCTACTTTAGGATTTATTTATTTTTTACCGCAATTCTTTAAAGCAAATGTGCGAGAAGTAGCACAATCCGGACAAATTAGCTACATGCTTAAAATTGGATTGCTGTTGTTGTTTTTTTAGCACGGCGCCAATGATGGGAGAGGGGAAGCGAGATGCTGGGTGAAAGATGGGTGGGAGACCACTGAAATGTTGATATCTGGGATGTGGACTGCAGGCGGTTAATGTGAATATAATGGAGAGGAACATCAGGCGTATAGATCTGTACTGTGTATTTACACACGCAGGGTCTATGATTTCAAAAGGCGCAAGATTTTTTGTAGTCAATGAAAAAAGCAAACACAACAATAAAGCTAGCACAATAACATTAGTTCAGGATAGACGTGTGACTGGGTCGGTTTTAAACATTTATTTGTTTATTGGGTGATCTGCTTTGCAAAGAATAATAATAAAGAGAAGAAAGCAATACAAATCTGCATGGGTTACTATAGTTACGCTTTGTTACAAGATGTAAGCAACAATGAGATGCGAAAAGATGATTGTGTTTGCTTCAAACTTGAATGGAACTCACGATTGAGAACAAACAGGGCGAGTTGAACATTTGAAAATCAGAATATTTGTTTAGCTGTTGGGTAATGACAATACACTGCTTGATACCAACAGAGCATAAACACCTATCTGTATGTACGTATGACCTGAAATATATCTTGACAGAAAATGCAATAATGACAGACAGAAAGAGAGACAGACAGATAGATAGATAGATAGATAGAGATAGATAGACACACAAACAAACAGTCAGACGAACGGACAGAGAGACAGACATATAGATATATGAATAGATAAATAGATAGATAGATAGACAGACAGACAGACATATAGATAGATAGATAGATAGATAGATAGATAGATAGATAGATAGATAGATAGATAGATAGATAGATAGATAGATAGATAGACATATGATTGATTGATTGATCGATCGACTAACAGAAAGACAGACAGACGGACGGGCGGACAGAAGATGAAAATATGGATGGTTGGATGGATGGATGGATCATGGATGGATAGATATTTAGATGGATTGATAGATAGAAAGATGCAGACTGTATGGATGGATTAAAAGATGATGATATCATTATATCATTCAGATGAGACAAAGTTGAACGCTAATCCCCCGCACCCCTCCACCTACAATTCACCAACAAATATACAATGCCGCCTCTGGAGCACTTGCCTAGATATGGTCAGACACGGCGATTCATCAGACTTCATGGCTACTGATAGGAACAAATAAATAGACAGACGTGAAAGACCTGGGCTGGTCTATGTCAATGAGGGAGCCATCCCCTCTCCCTTCCCCCCCCCCCGTTACAGTCGCCGGCCCTGTCAATTTAGTTAACCACGACCTGGCGGTGACTGGAATGCAGAAATAAACAAATGGACGCGTGTACCTCCCAAGTTAGGTTCAATAAAAGTATTTATGTTCAAAACTACCCCAGAAATCAGACGTCTTAGAAGATACAAAAAAACCTTAAATTCGGAACAAAATTTGAAAAAAAAAAAAAGGAAATTTTGACGGAGAATTCCAACGTCTTTGTATATATTTCTATGTGAGCATCCGTGTGTGTGTGTGTGTATGTATGTGTCGTGTGTATAGGTGTGTATGTGTGTGTGTGTGTGTTTGTGAGTGATATTTCACAATACAATTTTATTTGTACATCGAAGTCGGTCGAGTTCCCAATTCCTGTACTTCCGGTTCTTTTTTTTTAGTTTTACGTGTTTTTTTTTCCGCATTGAATTAATGCAAGAAGTTACATGGGATCTCTCTCTCTCTCTCTCTCTCTCTCTAACGTGCTTTCTGCTTCCCTCCCTTCATTCCCCATTTTTTCTCGTTCTCTCTCTCTCTCCCCTTCTCTCTTTCTTTCTTTTTCTATCCCTCCCCCCCTCCTCTCGCACGTGTTCTTTCTGTCTCCCTTCATTCCCTACTTCATTCGTTCTCTTTCTTTCTCTCACTCCCTCTCTCTCTTTCTCTCTCACGTGCTCTATGTCTCCCTCCCTTCAGTCCCCATTTCTCTCTCTCTTTATATATATATGTATATATATATATATATATATATATATATATACTAGTTGCAAGTACCCGGCTTTGCCCGGGTTTAAAATAAGGTTTTCTGTTTACCTTTTGTTTTCTCCCTCCCCCCTCTCTCCCTCCCCCTCCCTCTCCCTCCTTACCCCTCTCTCCCTTTCTCTTTCCCTCCCTCCCTTTCTCCCTCCCTCCCTCTCCTTCCCTCTCTAACTCTCCCATCTCCCTCTCTCTCCCTATCTCCCTCCCTCCTTCTCTCACCCCCGTCCGTCCCCCCTTTCTCCACCTTCCTCCCTTCCTCCTCCCCCCTCTCTCCCTCCCTGCCCCCCTCTCTCTCTCTTTATCTCTCACTCCCTCCCTCCCATCCTCTCTCTCCCTCTCTCCTTCCCTCCCCTTTCTCTCACTCCCTCCCCTCTATCTCCCTCCCTACTCCCTCCCTTCCTTTCTCTTTCCCTCCCTCCCTTTCTCTCTCCAACCCTCCCCTCTCCCTCCCTCCCCATTAATCTCCCTCCCTCCCACCTCTCTCCCTCCCTCCCCCCCTTTCTCTTCTTTGAGTTTCCGGGAGTTACCCCTCTTTTAAAAATGTGTCATAGGGAAATGACGTCACAGAGGAATTTTATCTTTGGCGCCGTCGAGATTACTTTAATATAGTAAAATACTAAAATAAAAATAATTAATTACAATTAAACTACCCATCGAGATGAAACGAAACCTGTCCTATAACCTTTCCCATGTAATTATGTGTATATGTAACAAATTTCAAGTTTTTTGGTTTTCTGGATCTTGAGTTATAAGGGAATAGACAGACAGACAGACAGACAGACAGACAACAAATGCGTCTTATAAGTATATATATATATATATATATATATATATATATATATATGTGTGTGTGTGTGTGTGTGTGTGTTTGTGTAAGAGACGGCTGAGTAAGATGGTATTAAGATGGTATTAAGATGGTTTTAAGATGGTATTAAGATGGTATTAAGATGGTATCAGCTAGACAATCTGACCCCTAGTCTGGTGTTGACCACAGCTTTAAGTATTACACTGTTCTAACCAACTGATCCCGCGACCCCTTGTAATCTCAACCCAATGGACTCATTCTGGTCGCACTTACTCAACATTAGCCAAATCATTATGTCACAGATTACTTAATGTGACCAACGTGATTCACCCCCACGCCCTAAAGACATTCGCCCCTAGCGTGTATTCAGTTTGCAACCCCCACCCTTTTTGCCGACGGCCCTGAAAAAAATAATAAAAATAGTTTCTCCATAGTTAATCAAAAGACTCAAAATTAACGAAACAATAGAAAAAAGAAAAAAAAATATGATTCAATAGGAGGAGTTCCTGATTCAACCCAGACCTAAAATCCACATTTGACATCCATTGATGGATATGACTGTAATAAAACCAATCTGTATGCACGTATATATTAATTATAGTATATAGTATATCCATTTCAATATATTCATGTTAAGTACTCATGAATGGTCAATCTTTAAACGGTATGTATACCAGCAGTGCCGCGCCTAGCCTATCAGCTGCCCCGGGGGCAGCCGGCATATTCCCCATCTATTCAACTTGATTTTTTTTTTCACTTAAAAATTATACATTCCAGGGTAATATTTTGCCGCATCTGATAATGCTGCCGTCTGGATGTTTCGCACCCATTCGAACCATCGTAAAGCGCGCGTCGTACATCTACATACAAGTTCATACGCCATAACAAAATCTTCAGGCATTGATTTTTTATTTTTTTCTGCGTTTATCATAAAATTTATTCGCGCATCGCGGCCTTGATTTCCTGACTTGTCTCTTTCTGTGATCTTGACTGATGCAAAGATCTGCTCCAATCACGAGCAATAATATAATTCAGTCATTTCACACACGCAGCCATATATTTCTATGTGACCCTTCATGCGAGGCAAAATATTTCTTTTTTATATTTTCTGGTTTAAAAAAAAATATAAAAATCTCCGGCATGGAGAGAATTAAATTAATCCGCATGAGAAGGTGAAGGAAAGATTATGAATGCAATGATCCGTGCTGAAAGACAAGCCCATTACTAGCACTCTTCTGTATTTGACGTGAGTTAGCTGTTCCCTCCCCCCCCCCCGCCCCCTCCCACACCCCCACTTGCTCCACTGTCGATACCTTCTCAACAGCCCGTCAAAAATAAAAAAGGAAAAAAACTTTTAACGTTTTGATTTCGCGCCATATTCATTTATTTTAATTTCTATGCAGTATCCGTGTTTCCTAAACAGTAAACTATTATCGACTACTTTTTTCCCCCTCCTTTCAGTATCTGTTCAATTATGATTACTTTTTTATTTTATTTTTTTTAATTACAGAGCTTCACAAGTTGACGTAATGTCAAGTTCATGTTTTTTTTTTGTTTTCTTGAAGTAATCGATAAATCATTTCTGACAAGGTAAGAACAGACTCAAACAATACAAATCACTGTACGTTTGATCGGCAATTTTATAATTTGACTGAAAGTGAACGTGATACGTTAAGTGAATGAGCATTAAAAAAAACAAAATAAGAAAAGAAAGAATAATTTTATGGCAATACAATTTTAATGTGCAGCAGACGTGACCTAATTTTACAAACATCACATTTAGATTTAGATTTTCTAATTTTTTAATTGCTCAGAGCCTTCCTATGTATAGGCAAATTTGGTTGCTGCTTAGCCCCCCTCCCCTTCAATGCTAAGGGGGCCCACTTTCAGATCTTTTACTTTGTTATCTTCAAAAGTAAGCGCAATTTGATCCTTTAATTCATAGCACCAAGCGAGAAAACGATTTAAAAGAAGGTGGTTGTAAGTTTTAAAAAAAAATTATTAGGTCGTCCATTCGCAAATGAAGGCCGCGCATCATTTATTTCCTTGGGCCCCAAAAAATTATATTTGCCTAAGGCCCATACATTTTCCTTTTTCTTGGGGCCTTCCTAAAAATGTAAGAACTGCACTGAATATACAGATGCGTGTATGTGCGCATATCGTTGAGCGTACATTTGAACAGAGGGGGGTGCGAGATAGATAGATAGATGAATTGATAGACACACAGACAGACTGACAAATAGATAGATAGACAGACTGACAGATATATAGATAGATAGATAGATAGATAGATAGATAGATAGATAGATAGATAGATAGATAGATAGATAGATAGATAGATAGATAGATAGATAGATAGATAGATAGATAGATAGATAGATAGATTGACAGATAAACAGACAGACAGTTAGACTGCAACCAAACAATCATTGAACCGTAAAAAGCCCCTTATATTCCATAAAAACACGTGGGCCCCCCTACTTTAACTTCATGTTCATTTAATAGTACATTATGGAATATGTTGGGGCCCACAAAATCTCGGGGCTCGAGTTGTAACGGGACTTATGCAGCCATGGAGCTGTGCACCCCCTAAAGACCATTTCCAAGCAGCAGCTTCGAAATGTTTTCAACTGCGGAGACTTTGCAGGGAAGGACGAATTCCCTATTGGTTTTTTTTTTTTGCACCGATCTGAATTTATTTTTAACAATGACGTAAACCAATCAATTAGCGTCAATCTGAGTGACAGCATTGGTTACAAATTAATCCACTGACAATAAATCAAAAAAGAAAGCTCCAATGCAAAGAATTCCAAATGTCCTGTTGTTGTTGGGTTGATTTTTTATGTTTTTGTTTTTTTTTCTGAAATAACTGAAGCAGAAAATGTAAGATTGGTTGAGTGGTGAATGGTGGGGAGGGAGTGAGAGAGAGAGAGGTGGGGAGGGAGGGAGGGAGTGATGTAGGGAATACTCGGATTTAGAGGGGGGGGGGAGATGGGCGGCCAGACGTGAAGCAACAAAGTTCAAAGGTTGTGAAAGTTTATCGTTTCCGGCTCCAGGCTCCCAGTTTGACAGCTGAGGTATCGATCCGACCCAGAATTTATTGTGCGCGATTACGATTCATCTGTTTTTGTTTTTTTTTTATTTATATATAAAGGTGATGATGATTGTTATTAGCGGTATCGATCCGTTTGATGGACTTCAAAGTATTCGGAGTACCGGTCGGGTGATACATATGGACTTGGGCAGTAGATACCAGCTTAAAGGGGGAAAAAAAACATTAAAAAAAAAGATTGCGACATTCTGTAAAAAGTTTATTTGGCGGTTTCTTATTAATGCAGGTGAGTAGAAAAGTGGAGAAAAATAATAATAATAATTCACAAGTTGAACAGAAATAACATTCATGACACATGGTCACAACCAACTTGATGTGATCAAAAACCCCATCTTTGTGTGGGTGATCTTTGCGGTTAGAAATTGACATGATAGACATATAATTGGATCCAACTCATCTTATAATGGGATTTCATTCACTAGACTCTGTCTAGCGTTTTTTTTTTTTTAGTATTTTGTCGTGTTTTGGGAAACCAGAACATTCACTATCGTCTCGGGTCGATTTGAAAACTTTTAGCACACTTTTCAAACCTTCAATCCAATAAATAAAAATCAGATAGGCAAGGTAGATAATTACGCATTAGTAAAAAGTCTACATAAAATGGAAATAGCAGAAAGAGTTATGGCGTCATGTACTACGTCATGCACTACGTCATGTACAGCATCATTACAGCGTCAGTCTGACACCGTGCAAGTGAAATATTTGATGTAAACAGAACATACGGAACGCAATACGATAGTGAAGTAGGTTTAGATGAATTGTTCACTATATATATATATATATATATATATATATATATATATATATATATATATATATATATATATATAAAGAAAACTTTGCTTAAAATACACTGTCAATAAAATGTACAAATATTTAGGGGTAATGCACATTTTTATACAAATATGGATGATTAGATAAAAATTCAATCATTTCTGAATTGTAATTTCTAAAATTAAAAAAAATTAAAAATTAAAACTTAATAATATTCATGACAACATCTGTCTCAATTGAGAAATTGAACAAAGATGTAATCTTCCTTTTATTTATTTATAAGTTGCAGTTCGCCCACGCTTTAATATTGTAGTCATGCACATTTCTATAAATAGCTTTATCACCTTAAAAATGTGTATATTTTAATTAAAGCAGAGTCTTACCTGGGGTGGGGTAGGAGGAGGGGCAAATTCTAAAGTTCCTCCGGGCCCCAGCTTGAGGGGGTCCCAAATTAATTTTTTTTCACATTAATTATTAAGTACATTTTCTCACGTCATGGTGCTGAATGTCAGAATGCATGGGCTCCCAAAGCGTATTTTCAAAAAAGTTCTTATTATGAATTGTTTTATTTCCATTTTTTTATGTAGTTGAAAGACAGTTTCTGGCCGATAATAATTGAGATAAGAATAATTCAGTTATATCCAGTTATTCTCTTTTTTACTCTCTTTCTCTCTCCCTCTCTCTCTCTCTTACTGTCCAAAATAGAAAGAAAGAAGAAAAGAAGAATGAAAGAAAAGATGACGTGTACGTTATAGTCATACACAGAGCAATTCTTATGGACAGGCAAAATAGGTCACTGTCTTGCCCGCCCCCCACTGCCAAAGACCAGATTCATTGTATAGTGGAGCCCTTGAGCTCACACAGAGGTTCCGAAGCACCTAATTGCTCAAGTTTAATCTCCTTCGCGACGGGCCTGCAACGGTTGAACTGCATCGAATTCCTAACAACATGAAAGGTTTATGACGCATTCAAATATTTGGGTACTCATGGTCTGTCTCTTCTTGTAGATGATACATATAGGCCTTAATACATACATGCCTATATAGAACAATACAACATGTTATTACATTGTATCTTCCAATCAGAACAACATTGCAAACGTGGAAATGTAGAATAGGGGAGGAGATAACTCTGAGGTTTTTTCAGATAAAGATAATGGCCTGTCGAGGGGGAGGGGTGAACAAAGGGCAGACAATCAAAAGATAAAACACACAGTTTAATCCCCTTGGATCACCCAACCTTGAAAAATATATTGTCCTATTTTTTTTTTCTCTCTTTTACTTGTTGTAGTTTTCCATATAATCGAAAGCTCGGACAAGTGGAGAAATTAGTACGCCGTGAAGTAGGGGCGGTCAGTTTAAAATAAGAAAAAAGAGAACGAAATCACCCCATTATGTATGGGTGGACAGTTTATGGTCACTGTGCCCCACCCACCCACACACACACACTCCCTCTTCTTCTCCGATCCATTTTTCTTGTCCACATCCAATTTTTTTTTCACCCCTTCATAATCACAAGCCAAGAATCTCTGTTGTCCAGCCGACGTTGGACTATGGTCATTTCCTTGTCTTGAGCCAGTGGTCAGCGTAATTCCAATTTATTGAGAGCGTGCCGAGCCAAAAGAGGACATCTCGTGGGTAGGGTGGGGGGGGGCAGCGGCGGCGGACAATTTGTAATGCCACAGTGACTGACCACAGGCTGACCACAAGAAGTTATAACACTACCGACCACTGAGTAAGACACGTTATGTAATAATTGCTACGTAGAAGTAATCCACGTGTTTATATCAATATTGAAGCTTTACTCATCGTATTAAAACTGGGTTGTTATTGTTTTAATATTGAAAACTCGTGAAAAATAATAATAATGTATCGACGAGGTTTAATTAATACAATGACAGATGGTTTACCCCCCCCCCACCCCCACCCCAATTTCGACTAAAGTTTAACATATCTTAAGTTCTTACTGTAAGGTAGGACCAGCCACAGAATATAAATTAAACAGAAATGCGCACCGTCGATTTGAATGGCTTTTTCCCGAAAGCCGCCATATTTGTGTTATTAATCTACTAGCGGTTCCCTTGCAAAAACCTTTGCATAGAGTTATATCCCCTTAGGCTTGATCGGTAGGCTAGGTTATTTTTGGTTTCGGGCAGATCCGATTTTTTTTTCATGATTGTATTTTAAACTGGAATACTGTTGTATTAATTCTTTACTTTCGATTTAACACAGAACCCACACCGCTATTATTATATTATATTGTTTATCAATACTTTATGCGCTACACTATTAAAAAGGAAAACAACACAAATGACGGCATTATCTTGTGTTGTAAAAAATTCTTTTATTCAATACATATATTTATTTATTTATTCAGGGACGGACTTGCGTCACTTGAGACTCCGGGCACCGAAGAAAACGCTAAATGCTAGATTCCTTTAGAAGAAGGTAGACATTTCAAATGGTTAAAATGAGGGTCTGTGTGGGGGCCCTAAATACTCGGGGCCCCTGGGCGTGCCAATCCTTAAATCCGCCTCAGTATTTATTTAATTATTTATTTATTCGCTGAAGTGCTTTGCACTGGGTCTGTATGATATGTGTTAACATTCCACGTCCATATAACATAGCTGAGTAAGATGATGTACTATTTATTTATTTTATGAAAATCAAATGTTCATATTCACTCACTCTTGTACACAATAGATCTACATTCAAATGAAGATCTATACAATATAGTATACTTTAACCCACGCAGTTGATTGTTAGCGATAATCAGACCTGAATTTTATATAATTCTACAATTAAACGTATTATATATTTTTTGCTCAGATTAGTGAAAAGTTAAAATTTGAAACTGCAGATTTAAATTATAAAAGAAAAGAAGTCAATAATTATGTTCAAGAGTTGAATTTAAGTTAAATATCAACTTGAAAGTTAAAAGAAAGAATGTTTGCCCTGGTAGGAGGGAGTGAGGGGGTTGGAATGTGGGCCATTCGTCAGATAACTTAATTTTGCAGTGACTGCCGACAATTTGTCTTGCTACGTCCATGGCCAAACGTATGGTTCTAGGGTCATCCCCTGCTGGACAATCCTCGTAAATCGACTGGTCATTTTCGGTCATTTCCTTGCGCCGGCCAAGTCCAGCGGTGTCCGTGCGTAACGTGAGACCATGGGGGCGTGGTGGGCGACACGTGGGGGAGTCTGGGACGTCACGTGATGTAGACACCCGCGTGATCTGGAGTGGCCTACTTTGGCATGTGGCTATTAAAACCAATAAAAATGCAGCAATGTAGTTATAATTTTTAATTTTTTAAGATTCGAACACTTTTTCAAATGATTTATCAATTAATAGGGTAAATAATTTAACAAACAAATTGCTCAAATATCCGAAATCGTAGTCTTGATCAGGGGTGGAAAAACTTTTTAAACCGCAGTCATCGTTGAGGGAAGGAGAGTTCTAAAGAAACCTCCTCAAACTACAAAGAAAAATATAATATTAATAAAAAAAAATCAACATAAAATTGGCCATTTCAATGAGATGGTATGGTCAGTAAAATTATGACGCCCTACCCTACCCCCCCCCCCGCCCTCTTTCCCTGTCATGCGGTGCTGGATTCTCGCCTGGTCACTCCAAGGTCCGGTGATCTCCACAAGACGCACCGACTTAAGGGATGTTGGACCATCCATGCAAGCCAACAAACTGCTGATACTACAAGCAGCCCACCACCCCCCCTCTCCCCCTCCTTCCTCTCGTCTCTCCACCCTGATTCCTCCCCTCCCCTCCCAATCCACCAACATTTCGAGTCCTGGTCATCTCGAGTGGTCAGCGTGGAAGAAATATTGCTCTCGGACCAACACAGGTTGATCTCCATCATGGCTGGGAGAAGGAAGGAAGTGGTGAGTGCAGGCGGGGGTGGGATTAGGTGAAGCATCGTGCTGATTTATCGATTACTAGCTCTTGGGGAATTCCTACAGCACTTGCTTAATTTGTCTTCCTCTGGCTGCTGCCGACCGGCAGTGCCGGGCCATTTGAATAACGGATAGGGAAATCAGCTGAGATCGATGGGTCCAGTTGTTCGATAGCTAACAAGAAATTGTTCTAGTCTCAGCAAGCATGCACATACAACTATTTATTGTGTTGGGTCTGTGAGAAAATTCAAACTTCTTTCGCTGTTGAAGTGAAAAAGACTGAACAGATAAAAGGGAATTCTTTTAAAAAAATATATTTTTTTACAAAATAGAGGCCTTTCATGAATACTAGTTTATTGGGGTAATACAATTTTGGAGAGGAAATCTTTTTCAAATGTTGAATATACAAAGGGACTGTTCAATTGAAGGGCAATGATCGATTTTTTTGAAAAAAGTTTGATTAATAATAACTATATTATTGATCATTGCTGTGGACAAAAGAGCGTAGAGTTTTTGATATATTGATTGATAGATTTGTGGATACGTCAACTTACATGGAAAGATGGATGGAAAGATGGAAAGACGGGTGGAATGATGGATGAAAAAATGGATGGAAAGATGGATGGAAATATGGATGGAATGATGGAAAGATGGATGGAGTAATGGATGGAAAGATGGACGGAGTAATGGATGGAATGATGGATGGAAAGATGGATGGAATGATGGATGGAATGATGGAAAGATGGATGGAATAATGGATGGAAAGATGGATTGAAAGATGGATGGAATAATGGATGGAAAAATGGATGGAATGATGGATGGAAAGATGGATGGAATGATGGAAAGATGGATGGAAAGATGGATGGAAAGATGGATGGAAATATGGATGGAATGATGGAAAGATGGATGGAATAATGGATGGAAAGATGGATGGAATAATGGATGGAAAGATGGATGGAAAGATGGATGGAATGATGGATGGAAAGATGGATGGAAAGAATGTTGGATAGATGTGGAGATAAGTTCTTATGTAACAAGTGCAGTTAAAGTGCCTATCTTCCTTGAGTTGTACCGTTAAGAGGTCCGCCTTCCAGGAACGTCTTCAGTTCCGCAACGAAGTACCCAGTAATAAAAGCTGTGAGTTACTTTAGATAAACCCACAGTCATATTCCAGCAGTCATGTTCTTAGCGTGTGAGCACATAACCTTAGATTTTCGTGGTTTTAAAAAAAAACCCATTAGCGCCTCGTAAAAAAAAAAAAACTCGAGTAAACAAATGCAATAATCTCAGAAAGCCTCTTCACCTTCAAACCCACTCCTTCGTCGTCGTCCCCCCCCCCCCCGGACTACTGTTGTTCCACCGCAGTTCAGCATCTCTTCAAACGTTTTGACTATTGTTACATTTTCATCTCTGGGTCAAGTTCTTTCATAACAGAAAGTGTATGTTCTGAAAGCGTTTGTTCTGAAAGTGTTTGTTCTGAAAGTGTTTGTTCTGAAAGTGTGTGTTCTGAAAGTGTTTGTTCTGAAAGTGTATGTTCTGAAAGTGTATGTTCTGAAAGTGTTTGTTCTGGAGTGTATGCTGTTTCAGTGTATGTTCTGAATGTGTATGTTCTGATTCGTTTCTACTTTAGTGATCAATTCATCTGTCACTTACTATTGCCTCTCTATCATCTACCACCTCTCTCTCTCTCTCTCTCTCTCTCTCTCTCTCTCTCTCTCTCTCTCTCTCTCTCTACCCCCTTTCCCCCCCGCCACCATCGCCCCACAACACAGCACTACAACACAAAACTAAACACATCACTAGTTGCATCACATTCATGAATTAAATGTTACAAGATAACTCTTATGAACCATATGGCGAGCGGTATAAGTGGATAACTTCCCTTGAAATGACCAATTATGAACTAAAAAAATAAATTTATAAAAATAAATATTTGTATTAGTATGTTATGTTGTCTGTTTAGTGTCCAACGAATTAATTCAAATGGGCATTCATCAGAACAGATTTATAAACACTAGTATGCAACCCCCTCCTCTCCCTAACCTCCACCCCTTCAGATTCAACCCCGCGACCTGAGCCAATGTAGGTCACCATTCAAACTCAGTTACCATCTTACTTCAGAGTTCTACTCAGTCGGGATAAACATACTGAATTATCTGGAGGCTATTCAATATTCAGTATTTCGATGTGATGTTGGAGACAATCAGAAATTCCCCAAACCTACTCGAGTATTTCGATGTGATGTTGGAGACAATCAGAATTTGAAGGTTGACAATTTTCTATAACGGAAAGAACTTTGTGCTTTATCCAGGAAGGACACTACGGGGTGGAAACCCGAGCACTTGTCGCCGATCAATCTTTGAAAGTTTTTTTTTTCATACAAAATTGAGGGTAAATGAGGTCAGATGCTCTCCGCCTCCCCCCTTCCCACCCTATCCTGTTGGGTTGTTATAATTTTAATTCCTGATTGAGGTACGCGCCTATCAGCACAGAGCCATTCATGGGTTTGTGACACATTGACGTCAGTTTGATTACTCCATGGTCGTTATGGCTCTAGTGACCGTTGCCTCTAAGCTGTGCGCGCTCAAACACGACTCGCAGAAAGAGCCTACTCACGTTACTGCAGAGCGCGCACACGTTTCGTTTGGTAGGCCTGTAAGCCTTCGCGATAGAGAACAATAATTTAAATTTCCTTACAAAGTTTCGCGAACCTACATCTTTTTTTGTACCGCCTTCGGATAAATTAGATGAACTTTGACCTTAGTGATTGATGGTTCACTGGATCAAGAATCAAACACTGCAGTAGACATCAGTAGGCTCTTCCCCGCCCCCTTAAACACCATATATACATTTTTTTGCTAGAATTAGATTGCAAGGTGGCGTAGAGAGCTTAACCCGCGCCCGGGGCACAATACCTTATAGTGGCCCTCCTTTCCCAAAACTATATAATATTATATGTTATATGTTAGTGTAATGTTGGGGCGCCTTCTTTGTGAAAAGCAATCCAAAAGACTCTTGTCCACCCTTCGCTACGCCACTGATTGCCTCTGCCCTACGGGGGGGGGGGGGGGGGGGGGGGGGGGGGGGGGGAGGTGAACCGCTATTGATCAGGTATTTTCAGCCGCTTGTATTAATGTGATCCGAAAGAAACCAAACTAAGAAGCCAATAGTAAATTTGTATGTTTAATTGGGACAGCCGCTTAATCGGGACTAAAGCCTCGATCCCGATGTGTCCCGATTAATCGGAATCGACTGTATATTTTTGCTAGGGTGAGATTATTGTTGTCGACATTCAGCCCAAAAAGTATTTTTTTTACCCAATGGTTAAACAGAACAGAAATGATCTGAACCAATGCCAACAGTTCTGCGTTAAGATGAGTATGCATTTAGAAAAATATGTTTCTAGTTATCCTTCCTGAGTGAGTAGCTAAAGCACGCCATGAGGAAGAGAGAGAGTGGGAGAGAGAAACACACACAAAAAGCACTCACAGAGGCACACGAATAGAGCAATCTCCGGTCGGAACACTTAAGTTGGAACGATCAACAAGAGAAATGTTTGTCCCATTTCCACTGCCGCGGGGTTCGAAAATTTACGATTCCCAACAAGAACTGTACAACTTGCTCCACGAGATACAGGGGCGGCTCAATCAACGTAAATCAGTAAGGCGCGGGGGTCTTGAACAGGAAAATCCTGGGCAGGTTAATTGACAACAGATTTCTACGCTTTTTGCCGACACCCATCACTTGGGGCGCTGCTAGGAATTTTTCCAGGGGGGCATACAGGGAGGCAAATGCCCCCCCCATAGCCCTGCCCACCACCCCTTTTTCCCATCCCTTTTTTTTCCCAAATATAATATCTGTTCATGTCCTCTGGGGCCACTTCGAGTACACATATATGCTATTTTTCTTTTTGTATATAGATTGATTGTTAACGCGTAAGTATATACAGTGGATTCCGCTTAGTGGGACACCGCTTATTTGGGACAGCGCTTATTTTGGGACAAATCTCAAGAAACCAAACCAAGGAAGCCAATAGTAAATTCGTATGTTTAATTGGGACATCCATAGTGGGACAAAAAGCCTCGGTCCCGATGTGTCCCAATTAAGCGGAATCGACTGTATCACCGTATTCTACTCCAGCTGCACGGCTACTAGCAGGACCGTGTATCGGGCCTATGTTTACCAGTAAAAAAAAACACACACACACACAATTTTCCATTGTGATAGGCGGCTAATTTCATAAACTAACCGGTTTTTTTTTATTTTAGCATCTATGAGACTATGACGGATGGAATGAATATCTTGTGTATTTTCTACTGACAATTGTCTGAACACAGAGGTGGTCAACAATGTTTTTGAATCGTGGGCCACATAGGGTACTTAAATTTGACAGAAGGTCCGGACCAGGTGCAGATGGGTGTGGTGTTTGTAATGGGACTTAAAGAAATGACGCCACTGGTGGGACTATTGTTTGTATGAGGGGAGCGGATTGTTGTCTCTCTATGTCTCTCTCTCTCTCTCTCTCTCTCTCTATCTGTCTCTATCTGTCTCTCTCCATCTCTGTCTCTCTATCTCTTTCTGTCGGTCTCTCTATCTCTCTGCCGTCTATCTCGACTTCTCGCTTTCTGTCTCTCGGTCTCTCTCTATATCTCTGTCTCGCTCTCTCTATCTGTTTCTCTATCTCTATCATTGTCTCTCTAATTACCTCCCTGTTTCTCTTCATGTAATAATGAGTGTGACGTAAGGACAAGAAGCTTATTGTACGAAGCTTTGTGAGTGAAACCACCCATGGATTATTTTTCGTCATATTATCAACTATTCAATCATTACCTAGAGCCAGTTCGATCTCCTCTCTCTCTCTCTCTCTCTCTCTCTCTCTCTCTCTCTCTCTATCTATCTATCTATCTATCTATCTATCTATCTATCTATCTATCTATCTATCTATCTATCTATCTATCTATCTATCTATCTATCTATCTATCTATCTATCTATCTATCTATCTATCTATCTATCTATCTATCTATCTATCTATCTATCTATCTATCTATCTATCTATCTATCTATCTCTTTCTATCCATTTTAAGATCCAACCAAAAGTCAGGGACATTAAATTTATTTTTTCTTTTTCCAAAAAAAAAAAAAAAGATACAACTCATAGTTTCAAACATCGCCTAAAAATAAATATAACTAATTAAGATAATTACGATAATAATCAATTTTTGGTTTTTCAACTTCCGTTTATGGAGGTTAGGGGAGGTAAATGCTATTTATTTGAAACAAATTATTCTTTTGTTAAATAGGAACAACGAGTTTTATTGTTTAATTAAATTTTATGAATACAATAACCAGGTGTTTTGTGTTAGACAGAAGAAAGGATCCCTTTGATTTGTGGTTCACTCAATTTGGATGGTCTACAGAGGACAGATATCAGTCAGTTAACATGAAGAGAAAATAGTAGAAAAAAAAAGTTCATGTTTTTTTTTTACAATAGATTTTTCTTCCCCTTTTCTATAATATGTTTCTTTTTATAGATCTGGTGCGTCTGAGAGACAGACAGAGAGAGAGAGAGAGAGAGAGAGAGAGAGACAGAAAGAGATAGAATGTGAGTGAGTGAGAGAGTGACAAAGGAGTGACGGAAAAGAGAAAGAAATATGCATAAAGTGTGTATTTGACAGAAGAGAAAGCTTGTGTGTGTTGTGTGAGTGTGAGTCGATAGACAGTGTGTGTGTGAAAGAGAGGAGAGATAATGTGTGTGTGCGTGTGTGTGTGAGAGAGAGAGAGATAGAAGAAAGAAAGTGTGTGAGAGAGAGGGGGTGTAGGAGAGAAAGTGTTAGGGAGAAGTGGGAGAGATGGAGAAAGTAATGGAGAAAAAGAGAAAGTGAGAGAGAGAGAGAGAGAGAGAGAAAGTGAGAGAGAGAGAGAGAGAGAAAATTAGAGGAGAAAGTGAGAGAAAGTGTGTGAGAGAGAGGGTGTGTATGAGAGAGAGAGAGAGCAAGTGTTGAGAGAAAGGGGTGAGAGAGGGTGTGGAGAAAGAGTGAGTGAGAGAGAGAGAGAGAGAGAGAGAGCGAAAGAAAAAGAGCGTGTGTGATAGAGAGAGAGAGAGAGAGAAAGAGTGAGAAAGTATATAAGTGAAAGAGTGAGTTATGTATGCAAATGCTATCCTTTCACAGTCGTCCTGTACATGGACGGACCTGCCTGGAACAATGTTGTAAGTGGCACCACAGTCAGTCTTCTCCTTATGTTCACACCTATGAGAACCTCTCCCCCCCCCTCCCAAACGGTGGAGACGTTAGTAAAAACAAAACAATTGAAGGCCCAGAAACAAACAAAAAAGTAATTCCCTATTAGTTGTACGGGTCAGTGCAAGAATGACGTCAGACTTCATCTTGTATATATATATATATATATATATAGAGAGATACAGAGAGAGATAGTTCAAGTCACTTTTATCTGCCTGTGTGTGTGTGTGTGTGTGTGTGTGTTAAAACGTGTGACTTAATGCACTCAGCTTACACCTGGGTAGTGCTGGTTGAAACTAGGTGTTTAAAGATTTTTTAATTTCTGTTTGTTTTTTTTTTTAAGTGGTTAAGAATTGAAATGACCACTTGAAGACCATTTCACCAACCTGGGTCAAAGGTCCACTTGACTTTCCCCCGTTCCTAAGGCTGTATTTTTTTTAGCTAAAATAGCCAGTACCAGTGAAATGCACATCATTCCGGAGGGGGCTGAATTGGTAGAATTTAATGGGTAGGTAGTGACGTAGTTTTAAGAAGAATAACTGTGAGGGGAGGGGGTGTGGTTGTGTTGATGTGGATTATATACGTTCGCGTGTGTCGTTTGATCATTTTCCCCGTGCTATTGCTGACTCAGTAAATTAAAAAAACCTAAAAACCTAAAAAACACTGCTACATAAAATATTCGGTCAATCTCGCATAACTCGATACTATATAATTCGATAAAACCGGATAACTCGATATTAAATAAACCGACTAACTCTATCAGAATTTTTTTTTTGGTATGAAAGTTACACATTTTTTTCCATTGCCCAAACATATCGAGTTAAGTGACTTTTGATTGGTGTTTAAGTCATTTTGTCGTTGGATATTATTGTCATTGAACTACATGTACCGACCTTTTTCTTTTTTTGGATGCAGATTGATTCATCGCTGATGGAAATATTCCATTCAATTGTTCACCTGCATAAAATATTGCTTGTGTGCCTGTGTATAGTAATGAAATTCATATGTGTGTGTGAGTGCTTAGGGGTGATACGACGAGACAAAATGAGAGAGTTGCAAAGGTGGATGCTCACGTTCGGTGTGAGTCGGGTGTCTGCTCAGCAAGGGGGTGACATGACTGAAGCCTATCTGCTGATGGTAAAATGTAACTTGTCTCTACGCCCTGTTTTGCTGACATATAATCTATATTTCTGATGTGCCCCTTATCTTCTAACAACTGTCTCTACGCCCACTTATCATTCTGAGCATCAAATCTTTATATCCCTGTAGACAACTGGTTTCTACAATCCTGTCTTTTGACAACTGGCTTCACCCCTGTCGTCTGACATCAAATTTTATATCCCTGTCCGACTACTGAGTCTCTACTCCCTGTCTTCTGACATCAAGTCTCCTACGACCCACTGCCTTCTGACAACTGGCCTCTACGCCCCTGTCTTCTGATGTCAAGTCTCTACGACCCTGTCTTCTGACATCAAGTCTCTAAGCCCCTGTCTTCTGACAACTGGTCTCTACGCCCCTGTCTTCTGACAACTGGCTCTACGCCCCTGTCTTCTGACAACTGGTCTCAACGCCCCTGTCTTCTGACAACTGGTCTCTACGCCCCTGTCTTCTGACAACTGGTCTCTACGCCCCTGTCTTCTGACATCAGATCTCTACGCTCCTGTCTTCCTGACAACTGGTCTCTACCTGTCTTCTGACAACTGGTCTCTACCCCCTGTCTTCTGACAACTGGTCTCTACGCCCTGTCTTCCTGACAACTCTTCTACGCCCCTGTCTTCTGACAACTGGTCTCTACGCCCTGTCTTCTGACAACTGGTCTACGCCCCTGTCTTCTGACAACTGGTTCTCTACGCCCCTGTCTTCTGACATCGTGTCTCTCTACGCCCCTGTCTTCTGACATCTTATCTCTACGACCTGTCTTCTGACATCAAGTCTCTACGACCCTGTCTTCTGACGACTTGGTCTCTACTTGGCCCTTGTCTTCTGACAACTGGTCTCTACGCCCCTGTCTTCTGACAACTGGCTCTCTACGACCCTGTCTTCTGACAACTTGTCTCTACGACCCGGTCTTCTGACAGCTTGTCTCTACGACCCTGTCTTCTGACATCGAGTCTCTACGACCCTGATATTCTGACATCAAATCTCTACGACCCTGTCTTCTGACATCTGGCCTCTACGCCCCTGTCTTCTGACAACTGGTCTCTACGCCCCTGTCTTCTGACATCTGGCCTCTACGACCCCTGTCTTCTGACAACTTGTCTCTACGATCCCTGTCTTCTGACAACTTGTCTCTAAGACCATGTCTGACATCAAGTCTCTACGACCCTGTCTTCTGATATCAAGTCTCTACGATCCTGTCTTCTGACAACTTGTCTCCTACGCCCCTGTCTTCTGACAACTGGCCTCTTCGCCCCTGCCATCTGACTCACTGGTCTGTACAAAGTGTTATTGTCTGCTTGTGCAAGAGTCAGATAGACACCTCAGCGTAGACATCTCGGAATGCCAGTTCTTCCCTTCCAGGTAGTCCTCCCCCCGGGCGTCTCCCCCCACCTCACCCCCTTCCACACACAGAAGGGGCTCCTCTTTCAAGTTGGGGTGGGGGGGGGAGGGATTAACCTTGTAAATAGTTCCCCCTTGGTAGAAGGCAGTACCGTCGATTTGAACGCCAGTCCATACATACTTGGTTGACTCCACCCCTGGCCATGGGGGTCCTGTGATCCTTCACGCTATTTGTAGTTTTGAATGGGTAAGATTTGGAAGGACTGTGTAGAGAGAGACAGAGAGGGAGAGAGAGAGACAAAGAGAGAGAGAGGGAGAGAGAGAGAGAGAGAGAGAGAGAGAGAGAAAGAGAGAGAGAGGCAGAAGCGATAGAGTTATTGCTGGATGTACGTGTGTTCGCTCTGTCTGTGGCACCGAGGATTGTTTATCCAGAGCTGCGTCATACACATGCTGCTGGGGGTAGAAGTTTATACGTAAGTGTTTGTAGGGTCTGTAAAACAAGTCAATATACCCAGGCTGTAGTGTTACAGTTAAACAACCCAGTCTAAGGGAGATAACAAATGCAGTTGGGGTGGAGGAGTAGATGGACTTCTGATGCAATAAATTTTTTTATTTTTTTGTTTCTGCTTTCACCCGGTAAAAATGTAATAAATGACATTCCCCCCCCTTGTCCAGCAAATAGAGCTGCAGTTCACATTTGAAATTGAAGGAGTTGTGGTATTTAGAATTGAACCCTTTTTGCTTCGCTATGTAACATTTTAAATACCCGGGGTTATTGGAATATGAACAGACAGGCAGACAGACAGACAGACAGACAGACAGACAGACAGAACAAAATGATAGATAGGTGAACTGTAGTCACTGTTACTGGGGCAATAGGAAAGGAGGGAAGCTCACATCAAACAACATTAGCAACACTGGTAGACTGCATTGGCTGGACAAGAAATCTTTGAGGCTCTAACACTCGACGTCACGCTTTTCGATATGGCATTTAAACGTATACCACCGAACATTTTCTCTCTTTCTCTTCCTCTCTCTCTCTCTCTCTCTCTCTCTCTCTCTCTCTCTCTCTCTCTCTGTCTCTCTCTGTTGTTGCTTTGTTTTGTATTTCTATCTATTGTTTTTATTTATTTTCTTTCCTCAATAATAACCATTGTTATCATCCACATTATGTTTTAGCACTGCATTAGAATAAAATATAACTGCAGTGTATACTAACAATATAACACCAATATAACAACAGTTATAATTTCCTGATCATCTACCCCGTACTATATTTCCTAGAACGCCTCCTCACACCCACTTCTTGGCACTACACTTCTGGAAGTCTTTTCTGCCACCTCTGACCCCTCCCCCTTTTCCCCCACCTCTTTGTCCATCTATTCTCTTTGTGTCTCATAGTCCCGTCTCTATCTCTACCCTCCCCCTTCCCACTCCTCCCTCCCTCTCTTCAACACACACCCGAAACCCCCAAGACCAAACTAAAGCACCTCCCTCTCCCCCCCCTCCTCTCTCTCTCTCTCTCTCTCTCTCTCTCTCTCATCCCAGTTTGGTATAGATGAAAATCAAGGAAGTAAGACTACAACTATAAAGATGCCACAGGGAGGTAAATGGAGGCCAAAGTTTGACACCTGGTTCCGTTGTTTCCGCCCCCCTCCCTCCCCACCCGCCCCCCTCTCCTCCAACGACAGCCTCTGGTAATCACTTTGTCTGAGTTTGACCTAATGCGGCGGTCCCCCAAATACATCTTTCGTAAATTTTCGGGGATCTAGATGTAAAAAAATCTCCTTTGACAAAGCAACTAATATATATATATATATATATATATATATATATATATATATATATATATAGAACACGATTAGTCCAAGACGGTTCTCAATTCATGGTGTGACGCCCCTGTGAGAATACATGAGATGAAATCTGTTCGATCCTTTAAACCACTAAAATGGGACGGTTTTCGTGAGTGCCCTTCTTTCATCCCCATTTTGGCCTATAGTGCAATGACCATGAAGTGGAGGCGCACCACGTCAGATATTGTGGAAAAAAAACTTTACCCATGACCTGAAATATCCATTATTCGGTCCTCACCGGACATCGAACCAGGGACCCTCATGTTGATCAGTTGCCAGCGCTTTACATCGCGCACGACCATCCCGTTCAACGGTTGAGTAGAGGAAGTTGCCTTAGTAGGAAGCAAAAACTTAGATCTGTTCAAAATGCAATCCTGTTTTTTAGTTTCTTATGCCTTTACTTTCTCTCTATCCCTTTTTTTTTGCAATGTAATATCTAAAAATAGAAACTCAAAGCGAACCTCTAAAAATTATTAAGTGTTTAAGTGAAATAAATATGTAAATATACGTGATATGTATATCTTAAACACCACAGTTTAGATTCATCGAGGAAGATTGAATTAATAATTTTATATACATAATTGATTGTATAAGATTATGTAATATTTCATATATTTCGAATTCTAATGAAATAGAATTATTCAGGTAAAATTTGTTGCGCAATATGGCAAGTGGTACGCTCAGCTTGTAACCTACATGTTATGACGATATTTTAAAATTTAATGCGATTTCAACCTTGATAGAACTACTACAATAGCGATCGTAAATTATCATAAGACTAGACAGTTTACTGGAAGGTAGAGCTTGTAAGTTGCTTTGTGCAGACTTTGTGTTCTAGTCTCTGTGATGATAGCTACATATAATAAACACCAGGCAGTCTTGACGAGTTAGGTCGCTGTCTTAAGAAGTTGTTAGTGTTGCAGGATATTTCCGCCACAGACATTTCTTGCAATATGTTGTGCAATGTATTAGGATATTTCAGCCACAGAAATTTTGTTGCAATGTGTTAGGATATTTCAGCTACAGACATTTCTTGCAATGTATTAGGATATTTCAGCCACAGAAATTTTGTTGCAATGTGTTAGAATATTTCAGCTACAGACATTTTGTTGCAATGTGTTGGGATATTTCAGCTACAGACATTTCTTGCAATGTATTAGGATATTTCAGCCACAGAAATTTTGTTGCAATGTGTTAGGATATTTCAGCTACAGACATTTCTTGCAATGTATTAGGATATTTCAGCCACAGAAATTTTGTTGCAATGTGTTAGAATATTTCAGCTACAGACATTTTGTTGCAATGTGTTGGGATATTTCAACTACAGACATTTCTTACAATGTATTAGGATATTTCAGCCACAGAAATTTTGTTGCAATGTGTTAGAATATTTCAGCTACAGACATTTTGTTGCAATGTGTTAGGATATTTCAGCTACAGACATTTCTTGCAATGTATTAGGATATTTCAGCCACAGAAATTTTGTTGCAATGTGTTAGAATATTTCAGCTACAGACATTTTGTTGCAATGTGTTGGGATATTTCAGCTACAGACATTTCTTGCAATGTATTAGGATATTTCAGCCACAGAAATTTTGTTGCAATGTGTTAGGATATTTCAGCTACAGACATTTCTTGCAATGTATTAGGATATTTCAGCCACAGAAATTTTGTTGCAATGTGTTAGAATATTTCAGCTGTAGACATTTTGTTGCAATGTGTTAGAATATTTCAGCTACAGACATTTTGTTGCAATGTGTTAGGATATTTCAGCTAGAGAAATTTTGTTGCAATGTGTTAGGATATTTCAGCCACAGAAATTTTGTTGCAATGTGTTAGGATATTTCAGCCACAGAAATTTTGTTTGCAATGTGTTAGAATATTTCAGCTACAGACATTTCTTGCAATGTGTTGTTAGGATATTTCAGCACAGAATTTTTGTTTGTAATGTGTTAGAATATTTCAGCTACAGACATTTTGTTGCAATGTGTTAGGATATTTCATTTTTTTTTTTTTTTTTTTTTTTTTTTTTTTTTTTTTTTTTTTTTTTTTTTTTTTTTTTTTTTTTTTTTTTTTTTTTTTTTTTTTTTTTTTTTTTTTTTTTTTTTTTTTTTTTTTTTTTTTTTTTTTTTTTTTTTTTTTTTTTTTTTTTTTTTTTTTTTTTTTTTTTTTTTTTTGGATATTTCAGCCACAGACATTTTGTTGCAATGTATTAGGATATTTTCAAAAACAGACATTTTTTTGCAATGTATTAGGATATTTCAGCCACATACATTTTGTTGCAATGTATTAGGATATTTCAGCCACAGACATTTTGTTGCAATGTATTAGGATATTTCAGCCACAGACATTTGTTGCAATTTATTAGGATATTTCAGCCACAGAAATTTTGTTTGCAATGTGTTCGGATATTTTCAGCCACATACATTTTTGTTGCAATGTATTAAGTCAGCTTCGTTGCTCTTCTAATTATTTTTTTTATTTGGCACGTCTATTCATTTATTAGCTAAAAACATTTTGTGCTTCGGAAATCGCTGACGTATGATTATTACTTAATCTTTTTTCTCCCCGACCCCCGCCCCGCCCCCCTACACCTTGGAGTTGAACGGATTGACTTGGGTAGTCCAGATTGTGTCGTATGTGGCTGTAAATAATTCAACAGAATAACAAAGATACCTGCAAAGTGTTATCGAAAATAAAAGAACATTTACGGGAGGGGGGGCGTAGGTAGATTTAGTTTTGGGGCCCTGGACAAAAACACCGCTTTCAAATATTAGTTCTAGGGCCCCCTGGCAAAGGTCCAAGCCACTCTTAGTAATGCAGGTCTCCAAAGAATATGAACCAAAAAAAAAGTACTTCTTGTAAAAGCTGGTAAACACATCATGTATTATACGTTGTCTTAGAGCAAGATGCATTTTTTAAAATAATTACAGACAATGTTGTTTTAAGGGGGGATGGGGGGAAATGTCAACTTCGGACCCACCTTTAATATCAGGGGGGCATTAGAAACTAGCTCCCTAAGGTTTTCCTACCCATTAAACCGCCTCTGCATACATGTACACACTTACACACACACGCACATACATACACACACACACACACACACTGTTGTGTATAAACAGATGTTGAATAATTTTGATGAACCCATGGTTACGGTGATGTAAAGAGTGCTTCTACGTCTTGTGTTATGACTCCTAAGAGTCTGTATAAACTAAAGTACATAAACTTAAGTACATATACCTGATTTTGTTCTTCATATGATTTGTACACGAAAAAATGAAAAAATATTTTACCATTATGTCTGTAAAAAATGAGTTAAATTTAAATAAACTAACTGCAGTATAATTTTTTGTTACATTGAAATAATATAATCTTATTTAAAACTTATTTTAGTATACGATATAAGGCTGTAGACTGCACAGTATCTGTCTATTGAATTTGTGGACGCCACAGTATGTGTCTGTAAGGTTGTCGACTCCACAGTATGTGTCTGTTAGGTTGTGGACTCCATAATATGTGTCTGTGGGGTGTTTACTCCACAGTATGTGTCTGTTAGGTTGTGGACTCCATAATATGTGTCTGTTATGTCGACTCCACAGTACGTCTCTATTAGGTTGTAGACTTCACAGTATGTGTCTATTGGAGTTGTTGACTCCACAGTATGTGTCTATTAGGTTATTTAGCTCCACAGTGTGTCTATTAGGTTGTAGACTTCATAGTATGTGTCTATTAGGTTGTTGACTCCACAACAGTACATCTCTATTAGGTTGTAGACTTCACAGTATGTGTCTATTAGGTTGTAGATTTCACAGTATGTGTCTATTATGTTGTTGACTCCACAGTATGTGTTTATTAGGTTGTTGACTCCACAGTATGTGTCTATTAGGTTGTAGACTTCACAGTATGTGTCTATTAGGTTGTAGACTTCACAGTATTCATATTTGACATCCGGGCTATGTATAGAAAAAAAAACAATATGTCACACAATCCTACACTTCCGAAAGTTGTAGAATGTAGTTGAGTACTTCACATAGGATCAACTCGTTCACATACATCACACCATCAAGTCAACTCCTTTGTGCCCAGTCCTTCTCCCACAACCTCACTGTCGTCACGTGATCTCTCACACACACACTCCAGTCTTCTCGGTTCTCCACTGACAACAACCTTCTACATGACTTAGACATCTTTTTAGAAAATCTTGACCAAAAGCTTTCTAACATTACCTGACTTAAGTCCACTTTTTTTTTTGGTCAAGTCTCTGTAGTCTGCTATCATGTAGTTTACTATGATGAGGTTTACTATCATGTAGGTATGCTATTAAGTAGTGTATACTATCATGTAGCCTACTATCATGTAACTTACTATCATGTAGCTTATATCATGTAGTTTACTATCATGTAGTTTACTATCATGCAGTCTGCTAACATGTAGTCAGCTAACATGTAGTTTACTGTCATGTAGTTTACTATCATGTAGTTTACTATCATGTAGTTTACTATCATGTAGTTAACTATCATGTAGTTACTATCATGTAGTTTACTATCATATAGTTTACTTCGTTCTTGAACACAGTGACCATAGACTGTACAACTCAATGAACGTTCGTTTGTCTCCAGTTAAATATCGACTCCTCTGTTGGTTTTTTTTTTCCTTTCCCAGTTTCACTAACACCACACAGCATATATTAATATAGACAGTGGAGACAGAGTAACACAAGTACTATCTCTTTATAACTGAATACAGCAGGAACTAATGCAGGCTGGTGATGTAGAAATGTTGTTTGGCCCGGGGGGGGGGGGGGGAGGGGAGGGGTGGGGGAGGGGGTTAGTAGAGGGGAGTATAATCAATAAAACTGGTTTCACATTTTTCAACGTTTCCACAACGAATTAAACAAAAATATATAGAATCAAAGTATGGGGGTAGGAGGGGGTGGAAGGGGGAGAGAGAGAGAGAGAGAGAGAGAGAGAGAGAGAGAGAGAGAGAGAGAGAGAGAGAGAGAGAGAAGGGGCGGAGCCTGCCAGTGTAAAACCTTGATCTGTGAGGGTTGTCTCTTGTATAAGTGACTTCAGGAGAAGGAGAGAGGAATTGTATGAGGGGGGGGGGAACAACTAAGATATAGTCCGAGGAGAGAGAGAGAGAGAGAGAGAGAGAGAAGAAGAAGGGGGAAAAAAACCAAACGTCAGTCGCGAGACTTGGCCACGCCCACCAGCTCTCGTTTTCAACGTTCCCGGTGCTAAATTCTCCTACGAGGTCGCGTCAGGTCATGGAAGACGGCCTCCTGATTGGTTAATGCCCTCGTCGCCCAGGTTTATCACCGCTCAGGAAACGCAGCGGTCGTGGTAGGCAGTTGCCTTGAAGTAGGCCGTAAAACGCGTAAAAGGAGCCATATCGTGGGGCTTTTTTATAGTCTTCGGCATTCTCTGGGCTCTTTCTCTTCAAATGATTTTGTCGCTAGCTGAAATTATTTCATTGCTGTATTGATGGTTTCAGGCGCAGTTTACAACGCCGGGTTTTCTCTTACCAGGCCGACGGATAACAATAACTCCGGCGATAACCAGGCGCAGCAGCAGCAACAGCATCATCATCACCATCACAGGATTATTGCCGGCAGTGCTAACGACGCCGACGGCTTTGGGGATAATCTTAATCCTAATCCCTTCGGCAGCGTGCGCCCCGGCGGCGGTGGTATCGTCAACGTGAACCCCCACCGTTGCGGAATCCGGGTACGGCGGTGGGGACCTAGCCACGGCCCTGTACGGAGGGGACTGCCACAGGGGCGGCAACGCCATGAGCTCCTACCTGCCCCTGCGGCACCCGGGGGCCCACCACGGCGTGCCCTCGACGCCGAGGGGCCCCGTGGGCGGAGAAGACAATGTCATGCACGGGATGGGCGGCATGATGGATAGCAGCGGGTACATGGAGCACTTCCTGAACATCCCCGAGATCTGCCCCACGGGCAACTATCGAAACACTAGGTACTACATGGGGGCCTACAACGCCGAGGCCTGCCGCATGGAGGCCCTGCAGCAGCAGCATCGAAACCACCACGACCTCAGGATGGGGCTGCAGGGCTCCAGGCCCTCGTTTTACCCGAACATGAACATGGGCATGCGTTTCGGGGACGGCATGGACCCGGCCCAGGTGGCCTCGAACTGTATCCCCCAGCAGAATAGGGCGGACAATCTATCCCCTTGCACAAAAGCGGTCGCCGTCGCAGCGGATTCGGACCCTCCATCATTTTACCCATGGATGTCTATAGTAGGCAAGTATTAAAACCACGTTTTGAATCATTCATAAACTATGTCTGTACGTCACTCCTTTAGTCCTTACCTACCCGTGTAGCCATTATTTACGCACTTACTTTCTATTTCAAACATTCATTCCAACCCCCCCCCCCTCCCGGTATGTCAGTATATTTGAGTACATGTATAAATGCATAAAACATGGCAATTAAAAAGAAGATAAAAAAAAAATGTTGGCAAAAAAAAAAGTGATAAATCTAGTACTATAACATTGGTTATTGTTATAAAACAGCACGCAAGTTTGTGTTTCACAACTCCACCAGACAAATGTAAATGTCAACAAAGGTCTCTAAATAAATTATTTGATTTAATTACAATTCATCACTATGACTAAAAATAGATTAATAGCCAATACATACAGATGTCCACATCTGTATGTTAACCTGTGTTTCAAGAAATAAAAAAAAATGTTCCCAGGCGATAAAAAAAAATAATTTTGAAAAAAAAATTAAAGCATATGTATTGTGAAAAAAAACATAAAACAAAAATTTAAATGTGATAAATGAACAATAAAGTGATATCAATTTTATGGAAATAACATTCAAGTAACTGCTGTACAGCCGGACTATTCATATCAACTGTCCGGATATTTTAAGATATTAAGTATCCAGCCATAATGAAGAGCAAACAAAATTTGTGATGGCCATTCAAAAGCTAAACAATAATATGTCAACATTGAATTATGAGTAATAATGGTGTTACATGTTTAAACACTACTCCCCGTGTGACTATGACCGGACAGCAGTTGTTTCAAGAAACTGCTAGAAAAAAAAAGACTAGATGACTGGACCAGACTGGACAACTAGCCTGTCAACAGACTACACTAAATACCAGTTACAAATATACTTCACATTTGAATTTTTACATGAAAATTTATTCAGACACACCAATAAATTATCCAAGAGTTAGACAAATTATGAACTAGATAAACACCACTGATTAATTACAAATTAAGACGTATACAGTCTGCTAAATTATATTCATACTAGTGGTCGGAATAAATAGTTAATTTGTCAATCTCTATAAATACACTAAAATTAATATTAATGCACCACCATGTTAATAATTTTAAACTTGTTTAAAATTCAAATGTTACTTATTAACAAAATGATTTTACAATATTATTTTTATTATTTTTATTATTTTGTTCAAACTCAGTCGTTGTATTTTCCTGAGATAAAATAATAGTACAATGTATTAATTATATGATAAACTAATTAGAAAATGTTGAAATGAAATTATTATTAGCAAATAAATTAGTTTAAAGATCGTTCAAAGTATGAATTATTTCATTGATCTCTTAATCTGTATTTAACAATTGATAACATAATTTATTGGAAACTTTCAGCAACTTATCGAAACAATTATTTTTTAAATAGTACATATATTTAAACTTGTATGAACAATTTATACTACTTGTAAACTATTATGAACAATTTATACTGCATGTACTTCTAAACTATAATGAACAATACTACTTGTAAATTGTTAGGAACAATCTAAGCTACTTCTTTACTATAAAGTACAGTTTATACTACTTCTAAACTATTAAATACAATCAATTTATACTACTTCTAAACTATTAAGTACAATTTATACTACTTCTAAACTATTAAGTACAATGTATACATTTCCGAACTATTAAGATCAATTTACACACTACAAAAATTTAAAACACTTTTGAAGAATTCATACTAATTCTATACATGAACTATTATGAACAATTTCAAACAAAAAAATTATATGATAAATAATATAAACTTCCTTTCAAACTGCTACACTATGTAAAATAACCAGAAAGTAAAGAATAAATTGCTCTTCAGAATTTAATTACATGTTCCATGCTAGGAGCTTTGCGGGGATTATTTGATTATTTAATTTCGCTATAAATGTTTCTTGTAATTAAAATAAAAATGCTTGTACGTTTTAAATAGTACACAATTTTCCTAAAAACACATTGTGATACAACTTTACAAATAACACATTGTTAAAAAATTAAAAAAAAAAAATTTTAAAAATTTACAAATAACACATTGTTGAAACAACTTTACAAATAACACATTGTTGATACAACTTTAAAAATAACACATTGTTGAAACAACTTTACAAACAACACATTGTTGATACAACTTTACAAATGACACATTGTTGATACAACTTTACAAATAACAAATCGTTGATAAAACTATACAAAACAATACATTGATATAATACGGCTTAATAAGAATATAAATAACGCAAACAAACTGTAGCCAACGTTTTAATAAAATATCATATGCCAAGTATTTGGTTATACTGCGTTACACTCATTCTGTCAGTTCTAACACCATATTAGTTACACTCATTAGATACATTTATAACGCAGTTACACGACTTACTGCGATGATCGTAGCCTTAAAATGGTCCGAGAGATAGTTTGCTGTTAATATCGGATGAACGTCTCTTTAAAAGTTAAATGAAAGCAATGTTGGGCTGAACATTTTTGTCCAATCTGTCTGTCTAATTATAACTCCCGACTGAAGAAACTTAGACCTAAAACCTATATTTATATAAAGCGTGGGTCTTTTATAGTGTTACCTTGTTAATCTACTGTCTATGTAGAGGTGTGTTTTTCTACCTGCTTACGGTGTGCGGAGGAATACATTGAGTTAATTTTATTAATAAAGTGTGCATTACGGTTGATATAAATTAGTTACGTGCATGTAGATCCATTACAGACGGGCCCTATGAAGTACGGACGTTATTTTTTGGCATAGCCCCCCCCCCCCTCCCAACATGCGTCCTGGGTCCTTTTGAATTGTAAGAAAATAAATTACATAAATTAATACATGAAAGTTTGATAAATAGATTAAAACGTAAGTAAAGTAAAGTTCCATTAGCCCTAGCGGGCCATCACAAATATTTCATCTGTTTCTATAACCTCGGCGTATGAAGGGATTGTGTGGTTAGCACAACGCCCAGCCGCCTTTACTTAACCACCTCAAGTCAGGTACCCATTTTAAAGCTGGGTGGACTTGTGGGACAACTTTGAAACACATTTCACCAGGAAAAAAATTCCCCATGGTTCTCACAGAGGATCGAACCTAGGATTCTCAGGTCGACAGTCGAGTATCTACACCACTCGGCCATCCGTCCGTCCCACAGATTAAAAAGTGTTATCAATTAAAGAAGTTGTAATTGCGGTTTACACGTGTAAGTGCGCAAACACACATATAAAGTGCATTCGATGTGCTCGTTAAACTGACATGCTATCGGGTATTCATATTTTTTTCCTCTTGGTTTAAAAACTGCACGTCAAGGGTTTTTATGGGCCAGCACGTGCCCTGCAGTATAAAGCAGGTGGACCTCGCATGATGACCAGACGAGCTCAATTTCTTTAACCTTACATAAAAAAAGCTTTCAACATACGATTAATACCAATACATACGGCTGACATAACAGTTATACCTATAAATGCTGTGGGACGATAGATTAAACAATAAATATTAATATTACACACAAATACAAGTGAATTAAGTTCAACATACACATTCACAAAGGGTATGTCTCTAATTTTTTTTTTTTTAATGGGGCTGCGATATTTGAAATACAGACTTGTGTGTTTATGTACTTCTGTGTGTTTGATTCATGTGTAATGTTTTCAATAATAAACCAATCTGCATCATGGTTGTATTATGTCACAGACATACGTATGGTATTATTTTCAGGTGGGTACACTCGATTACATATATTTTTCAAGTATATATATATATATATATATATATAGATTAATATGTACATTTTTTTATTGATCCATATAACCGAGAAAGGAAAGCCGCATTGCTTGTATAATGCTTGAAAGGTTAACAAGAATATATTGACCTATTTATCATCCCAGGGCAAGTTGATTAGCTCCCCTGAACCCGTGGACTGAATAATCAGCCGGCTTTATTGATTGGAGTTAAGGAACACACTCACGTACACCCGCACATGATGTGACACACACACGCACGCACACACGCACGCACACTCGAACAGTCACATTCACCCTGTTCGGATATGTCTGACGACCAGTAGATGTCGCAGGCAGTGTGCTGTTGGTGAAGTGTGTGTGTGTGTGTACGTGTGTGTGTGCAAGTGTGTAGATCGTAGGTCTGTGTGTGTGTGTGTGTTGAAGTAGCCATGGCGTTCCGCGGCTTCTCGGTTTATTGCGATGTGACGGAGCCGTTTGCGGTGTACTTCGTTAATCTGTTATTTGTTCATCATCGGTCATGTGGAGATGGGGGAACAGATGGAGTAGGGAGAACGAGAGACGGTAGTCGGAGATAAAAATGTTGTTTTTTTATCTTTGTGATTTAGTTTTAGTGTCCTGGGTTCAATTATCACGTGACAATACAGTTGGACTTTTAATTGACTAGCTTGAGAACCACTCTGCTGTAAAATCAAATAAAGCCTTCCACTTTTAATTAGTTGTTTCCCCTCCCCCACCCCCCGCTCCACACCAAATACACACACACACACACACACACACGTACACACACTTCCTTCCCGCCATGCAATGTTTTCATTAGGATTAAAAAAAACCGTTAGAAATGTAGATCAATGCTTGGTTGGTGAGAAGACAAACAAAAGGGAAAAAAAAACCAACCAAATCTTAGACAAACTATAACCCCCTTCCCCTCCACCCCCTCAACAATCATTTAAAAAATATCATAATTATCCTCCACAAATCTTTGACACTTTTAGGATACACACATCTGTATAATTCTGTAAACAAATTTTCCCATTTAGATGGGCGATATTTTTGTTTTTTTAGAGAACGGATGGTCGTGCGGTAAAGCGTTCCTCTATTGACCTGAAGGTACCTGGTTCGATCTCCGGTGAGGACCAAGTAAAATTTTCAGGTCTTGGCTTAAGTTCTCGATATATCTCCCGTGGTTCATCCATGGCCTTTGCACTATCGGCTATGGTGGGGATGAAAGAAGGGTACCATAAAAACCGCCACTATTAGTGGTTTCATGGGATCTAAGAGATTTCATCTCATCCTTACACACGGACTTCACACAAAAAACAGATATAAAAACACTCGTTTCCTTTGATATTTTCATATATATCACTAGCAATTTAAGATCAATTTGTGTTTATCTCATTGAGACGGTATCTAACAACACAATTAAACAATTAGTACTGTTGGTCATGTGCCATCATCAGCTTGAGGTAGAAATATGTAGGTCAAAAATATATACACCTATGATAGTGACCTATCCTTCCTTTCTTCAAACCATCTATCTATCTATCTATCTATCTATCTATCTATCTATCTATCTATCTATCTATCTATCTAATCTATCTATCTATCTATCTATCTATCTATCTATCTATCTATCTATCTATCTATCTATCTATCTATCTATCTATCTATCTATCTATCTATCTATCTATCTGTCTATCTGTCTATCTATCTGTCTATCTATCTATCTATCTATCTATCTATCTATCTGTTTGTCTGTCTGCATGTATGTCATAATTATTTTCTTCTACAGAACTATCTCAACATTTTACTTGAAAATGAATATTATATCTCAGACACTCCATTGAAACAAATATTAAATTATACATTCATTCAAAATAAATCAAAAATATATTTCGCATATAACATGAATTTCTTATCTAAGTTCTTATTCTAATCTAAGCAATAAACATCACATTCGTACATGATCTTCACATACAGTGGCGTAGTGAGGGGGAACAAGGGGGGGGGGCTTCATGCCCCGGGTGCTACTCACAAAGGGGCGCCCAGTGGTATATTTTACAAATAATATTATATGGTTTTCGAATGGGGGGGGGGGCGCTAAAAAGGTATTGTGCCCCGGGCTCAAGTTAAGCTCTCTACGACACTGTTCACATATAATGTTTCGCTTTTGTTTTCTTTATTATTAATAAATTGAAACGCAATTAGTAGCTTATAAAAAGATCATTTATGGCTCATAAAAGCCGGTGTCTTGATCGAACTTAATATTAAATCAATATCACGATCGAAATATTTAAACTACGTAATGTACATTTATTATTTTCAATTTCGGCCGAAAGCGAATTCTCCAACAACTTCTCATCGATTTAACAAATCGATCTTGTTGTATTGACATGATCGGTATTTTTCTTTTAATGAAAATAGTTTTACTGTTGTAGAAGTTGTTGATCAACTAATCATCAGCTCTCTCTCTCTCTCTCTCTCTCTCTCTCTCTCTCTCTCTCTCTCTACTTAAGACATTTTCAAAACTTCCACACTCCCCCCTCCCACCCACCCCTCTCCCCCACCCCGTCAGCTATAGTATAGTTATAAAAGCCAACAACTAATAATAAAAGCTTTATGCCCCGCCTTTGACAAGCCGCTTATGTTTTGCCTGACATGTTTATGGTGTTGTGAGTACCAGTTCTTTATACACTGGAGTGAGCACACACACACACACACACACACACACCTTAAGATGTCGACACAGCCGCCATTAAACACGGGGAGTTTGATCACCAGCCGTGTCACCACCCCAGACCTTTACATCTCAGTTATAATGATCAGGATTTGTGTTCATTTCATATTACACTACGTCATCTTAGATATCCATGTTAAATACATATTAGTAAAAGCTTATTTTGATGGGATAATTAAATCAAAGACATAAGAAAATTAAAAATCCATCCATCCATCCATCTATTTAACTGCCTATTCGTCTATCTGTCTGCCTATCTGTTTTATTTTACTTTATCTTATCTATGTACGGAACTACATAAGCTATTCAGTGCTTCTGACTGGTGGACCACAGGGGAGTCCAGCCGGGTAGCTTTCTTATCATTGATCTGTATGGCAGTTCCATTATGCTGAGGATTACAGCCAGTCAGAGCTCACGGGCTCTAAGAGTCTCTAGGTCTCATACAGTATATAAACTGAGAGAGTTCAAGTAGAGATATCTATCTATCTATCTATCTATCTATCTATCTATCTATCTATCTATCTATCTATCTATATATCTATCTATCTATCTATCTATCTATCTATCTATCTATCTATCTATCTATCTATCTATCTATCTATCTATCTATCTATCTATCTGTCTGTCTGTCTGTCTGTCTGTCTGTCTGTCTGTCTGTCTGTCTGTCTGCCTGCCTGCCTGCCTGCCTGCCTGCCTGCCTGCCTGCCTGCCTGCCTGCCTACCTACCTACCTATCTATCTATCTATCTATCTATCTATCTATCTATCGATCTATCTATCTATCTGTCTGTCTGTCTGTCTGTCTGTCTGTCTGTCTGTCTACCTACCTACCTACCTACCCCTATCTATCTATCTATCTATCTATCTATCTATCTATCTATCTATCTATCTATCTATCTATCTATCTATCTATCTATCTATCTATCTATCTATCTATCTATCTATCTATCTATCTATCTATCTATCTATCTATCTATCTATCTATCTATCTATCTATCTATCTATCTATCTATCTATCTATCTATCTGTCTGTCTGTCTGTCTGTCTGTCTATCTATCTATCTATCTATCTATCTATCTACCTACCTACCTACCTACCTACCTACCTATCTATCTATCTATCTATCTATCTATCTATCTATCTATCTATCTATCTATCTAATCTATCTATATGGGCACATATGGCCGTGCGGTGAAGCGCTCGGCTGTCGAGTCTTTTATGTCATGCTTAAAAGTTCCATCCATGTCTCCAGTGGTGCCTTCATGGTCGTTGCACTATCGGATATGGTGCGGGGGGGGGTGAAAGAAGTATACTACAAGAACATCCTAATAGAGGTTAATAGTATCAAAGAGATAAACATATTATGCTCACAAGGCCTCCCCTGACGCGATGGTGGGGCCACACCACTGAAACGCCTCACGCCTCAAAGGGTAGGCGGGAGTGGGGGAGCGCCATCGCTTTTTTAAAAATGTATTCATGTTGCTGCAACAATCAGGCACCCCCCCCCCCCCCAGTCTCTATAGTCGGTCAGGGTCCCCAGTATTCCTTGCTTGGGCCCTGTAGCAGCTGCTGGAATTAAAAAAAAAGTGTCGTAAATGACTGAATAAACCAGATTCGTCTCCCAGGTAAAATTGCTATCTTAGAGCGGAACTGTGCAATCAAAATATCAAATAAAACATTCAATTCATTACCAGCGCATACATTCACCGTCTGTGACAGACGTCTTCTACTAAACTATCGCTTCATGATTGTTCAAATATCAATTCAAAGAAAAGAAGACAATAAATGTACATCACTCCGCTAGACTAAATTAAATCATCGAGCGTAGAACTTTTCTCACAAGTACTATTTTAGTTCATCGACAAAATCAGATTTAACTGTCGATATATTTTAAACATCAAAGTACTAATTACATTTTAGTGACACTATATAAGATCAAAGGAAAAGACTTTTGGCTAGTTTCAATAATTTGCATACCAGTTTAATAAATGTATTTATTTTTAACGGTAACTATTTAATAAAGTAATGGAAAATAATGTACAGAAAACATAACTTACTCGTCAGCTGACAACAATAAGGGCATAGCGTTTAAAAATATAAAAAATAATAATAATGATAACATGTTATATTACTTCAATATTTAAAAAAAAAAAAATCCCCGTATTCACGCTGTGAGGTTAAAATAAAGGATTTGGGTTCAAATCCCTTTGATTGCCTGGACTTTTCTCCACTTGAATCTACACTCAATCAAAACATGTATAAACAAGCCAATATCTTTTACTAACATGTACTTATTTATTTTTTCAACTGGTGGTAGGGATGGGGAAAAGAGCACGCAAACCGTATCACCAGTGATATGACCAGCTTCCCTCCCATGGGAAGGACAGTGCTCTAATTTTTTAATGTCCTGTTCTCCCTAGCAATATGTCCTCCTTGTTTCAATATTTGAAGAAAAAATCTGTGAATCTCCCATAATTGAACGATGGCGACTTCATTAACGTGTGTTAAATACAATAAAATTGAAATTTGTTTCTTTGAAAATAATTAATAGGAAAAGTAGCTATTTTTAAAGTCAACTTTGTAACAAAATGTTTAATTTGTAAAGTAGCAGAGGCGTAACTAGGGAGGGCTAGAGGGGTCCTAATTCGAAAGTCATCCCTGGCCTCAGCTTGAGGGTGGCCCCATACCTTTTTTAAAGTAAATATTAAATACGTTACCTCATGTCATGGTGTTGTATGTCAAAATGCAGGGACCCCAAAAGATGTCAAGCCCCCCCCCGGGGCCCCCAAATCCATAGGTTCGGCATTGTAAAGTAGTAGCATTTTTTACTGAATACAATTTAACTAATGTTATTTTTTTATAATTTCTTATATTGTATTACAGTGTAAACTCTGTTATTGTTTTAATGAATAAAAGAATGTAAAGTTCACTTAGACCCATACGGGCCAACTGGCAGTTGAAGTGTAGAATTCACCTGTTTTTGGAACCACGATAAATCCAGGGAATTGTGTTGTTAGCACAACCTTCTGCCTCCTATACTTCCGCAAAGCAAAAAGCTATAATTGTATTTCTAGCCAGAGACGGATTTTTAGGACGGGCGCGCCGGGCTTGCGCACTGGGCCCCAAATTTTCATGGCCCTGACCAGATCCCAGTACTTAACCCTTTTTGTATTGATCTCATTTCAAAAGGGCTCACAATATTGTCTTCTGCGCCCGGGGCCTGAAATGACAAAGGTCCGCCCCTGTTTCTTACAATCTTTTTTTTTTATTGTTGTTAAAGTCTGAGTACAGTAAGACAACAATAAATTCTCCTGGAAAGCTACTCATAAACCCTAGTAAACAAAAACTTACTGCGAATGTCAGCGATTTCTCTTTAAAAATTTACAAACTATAAAAAAAAAAAAGACCACTTACAAAATGTTTCAATTTTTACTTAAATTGGTGCGCAGCAACGTAAGTCCAGAACAGATCCCAGGATTGTGGTGATGGGGGGTGGAGGGGAAGGGTAGGCATTAGGCAGAGTACAGTCAGGTTTTATGGGGGGGGGGGGGTCACTTATAAATGTGCGTTTGAGCAGAATGATTTTTCTATATTTTATAACATGATAATTTTCATGATTAAATTCCAATGACACATGATTTATTTACGTGCATAAATTAAGGATTAATGATTTTTATTTCATCAAATTTGACAAGAAATTTTCTACCGGCCGAATATCTTTGTGAGTGGGGGGGGGGGGCCATTGCCTAATTCGCTTATGCCTAGTAGAGACTATGCTTAAATCCACTATACCTATGATCGCAGCTGTTGTTTTAATATTTGATACATTATATCTATATATATATATATATATATATATATATATATATATATATATATATATATTAGCAGTTCAAGAATATGATATATCTCCACAATTTACTTGCTTATAGAATTCTGAAAACTCTCTAATTATCACGTGACTGTTCAGTTAAAACTGTCAGTTAGTAAGACATAATTTAAAACAGATATTCACATCATGCGGATTGTTTAAATAATAATGTATTTGTATAGCCAAATATCAAAATCTGATAGCTTCTTTGACAGGAGAACGATTTTATGACACGACCATCAGCTAGTTCTATATGTTAGCACTTACCTGCATTTTTACATAACACACGATAATATATTGTTTATTATAACACATGGCATTGTTTACTTATATGACTAGTTACGATCATGTGATTAATATAGCTTGTTAATTAAAATAATAATAATTGCTTTTCTTAGCTTAAAAAAAAAACAAAAACAGAATCAAGGAAATAACATCTCATTCTTTCCCGCGACCGTACCTCAAAGCAGAGGCGTACCTAGGGTGTGGGGAGTGGGAGGTCCTCATTCGAAAGTGCCCCCGGGCCCCAGCTTGAGTGGAAGCCCCCAAATTTATTGTTACATTAAATATTAAGTACATTCTCTCATGTCATGAGGTCAAATGTCAAAATGCAGGCCCCCCCCCAAAAAAAAAGAAGCCCCCCTTCTCCCCCCCCCCTCAATCCCTAGGTTCGGCACTGCTTCAAAGGGCGCTCAAGTTATGTCCGCGGGTTAACCCTTCACACGAAAGCTCGGGAATAAATGTAATTATTTCCATAATGGGAAATGTAAGCCTTACATTTCTAATGCGGTACATGGACGAGTGGTTTGGTGATGGTTGAGTCACGCAGCAAAACTGGCCACCTTCTTCAAAAATATTCTTGGTTGTTTTAAACGAAAAGTTGACAGTCCAGTTTGCGTACGCCTGCAAAAAAAAAAAGCGTACCCCCCCCCCACTCCGTAGCCCTCCTGGGGTACGCGTAATACGGACTGAGAACCGCGACACAACACCGCTCGACCATTCGTCCGACATTATATACTTTCATTCATTATTCTTGTTTCCTTTTTATTTTTTTTTATTTATTATTATTTTTTTTCTTGGCAGTTGAAATAAATTGAGCCACTTGAATGAAGAGAACATCAAATGTTAAAAAAAAGAAAGGAATACAATTCTACTAAGAAATGGTGCACTATGTATATGTCCCACAATGGGGATGGGTGGTCGCGGGGGAGGGGGTGGTGGTTATGGGTTGTAGAGTAGAGCGCTCGACTGTCGACCGGAGGGGACTCGGGTTCGAATCTCAGTGAGAGCCTAGAGTTTTTTTTTCAGGTCCTGGTAAAAGCCCCCCCCCCTCTAGTTCACCCAGCTTCGTCACACAGTGTATTTCTTTGTAACCGCGCTTTTATTTTTTTTTGTTTTTGTTTTTATTTTTTTTTTTTATTTATCTTTTTGACCAGTATAACGCGAATTATCTTTTTTTTTTATAATTATTACTATTTAAATTTACTTGACTGTACGTTAAATAATATTTAATAAGACTTGTGATTAGAAATATATATTAATTATCGCATAATTTATGCAAAATAAGAAAACCATCCAACGATCTTTCCCTATTTAAATTAAAACAAACTTATCTGTCAAACTACGAGCTATCAAAAGTGCTGTAATATTGGATCATTTATAATGAGGCCAATATCTATATCATTAACTAAAATAATCCCCCACCCCCAATAAATGAGTAACTACTTTTTCTGCATTCACAACCTTATACTAAATATTTTGTTCTCAAAAAGTCTTGGAAGTATTTAATTTTTTAACATTTCTTTCTCGGTCAATTTTTAATTATATATATTTTTTTATTTCATACAAGAGAACCATAACAACACAAATTAAAAAAAAAAAAAAAAAAACTTAAATTTAAGAAAATCAATTTAGTATATCATACCATTTCGACATGGATTCAGAGTACAGACAGATACTTGCTCCAGTTAGTACTAGGTAAAGTACAGACATCCACTTGGTCTAAAGTATAGACAGCCAAAATTGCGACCCCATATTTGTGACCCACATTTGTGACATACTATTATGAATAAGTAAAAATAAATAATACCATAAAAAAACCTATATCTTTTTTATTTACAAAAAATGGAAGTTAACAACAAGTATATACAAAGAAAAGAAAACCAAACATATTAACCACGTTCTTAGACAGGTTGTGTTTTTTTGAAAAAAGTTAATTTAAGCCAGACGTTTAAAAAAGGTACGGGGAGACCATTATGAATTTGATAGGCCTGTCTTGAATCAGGGGAGACCATTATGAATCTGATAGGCCTGTCGAATCAGTTGTCTTCCATGTGACATTACCACATCAACCTTCGTTATAACATAATCCACAATCTGTTGATGTTTGTTTGAACTCTATTCCTTTAGGTGGGTCAGTACTAGTAGATAATAGGCCAACCTATACATACATATATAGGTATATCAGGCCCGTAGCGTGCGGGGGGGGCAGGAGGTCCGGGCCCCCTGCGTTTTGTCTGGCCCCCTCTGCTTATTTGTTCTACTTAGTAAAATGTATTAACTGCTCCCCCCCCCCCCGCTATTGCTTGGCCCCTGCTGTAGAATGCCTGGCCCCTGCTATACAATTTTCCACGCTAAGGGGCTGAGGTATATTAGTATTATAAATTGGCCATATGATTATATGACTAAGAAGACTGTGCGCCGAATTCTTAGATTTTTTAGAATGCAATTAGACTCCCAAGTTTTTGATCTTCTGTTAACATTTCAAATTTTTTTTTGCGATGGCGCCGATGCTATAACTTCTGTTGACTGCCGTGTGGCCCTGTTCATATTTTTCATGTTTCGCACAAAAATGTGATTACAGTTGTCTCAACCCACTATTATAAACTTGTAATAGTGTGGGTGGGCCCTGAAGGGGTTAGACAACCAGCGAGTACAGGGGGAACAACTCTCCGGTTGATTTTATTTTTTCATGCTCGAGTTATTCTCGTCACGGTTCGACATTGACCCCGCTACCACCAACAACACAACCTCCCCCCCTCCCCCCACCCCAGCAGCCCGGTCATACTGTCTCTTTCCGTCGAGACTGGAGTCGTAAAAAGGTCAAGAATCAGACTATAAACCATCTCGGAACAGAGTGGTCAGGTTTATAACAGATGTTGCTCGTTTCGGGCTATTTGTAGTGTTTCAGGCGACTTGTAGTGTTTCAGGCTACTTGTAGTGTTTCAGGCTATTTGTAGTGTTTCAGGCAACTTGTAGTGTTTCAGGCTATTTGTAGTGTTTCAGGCAACTTGTAGTGTTTCAGGCAACTTGTAGTGTTTCAGGCTATTTGTAGTGTTTCAGGCTATTTGTAGTGTTTCAGGCGACTTGTAGTTTATCAGGCTATTTGTAGTGTTTCAGGCTACTTGTAGTGTTTCAAGTTTCTATGCCTCGTGACAGTATACTGGTATGAATTCATACTTCGTTTCATATCTTGTATTTATAAAAAAAAACTTTTATGGCCGTATATCAATACAAAAGATTACCAAAGTGTAGATTGTTAGGTACATAGACAAACAGACAGCTGATAGATTGATAGGTAGATATATTGATATATAGAAAAATACTGAACCTTTCTAACGTGTTTGCGGGCCTAGGCAATGTTACATTTGGGGGCTCTAAAGCATCGATGTGGGGCCATAGGCAAAAAAAAAAGCTCCTGAAATTGTCGATCGTAGAATTTGAGCCTATAGGTTCATTCGACAAAGGGGGCCCCGCTGAACGCCCTGCAGTTTTATATGCTACGGCATATATAAATGTTGTCATAGCAACGGCGCCATGACAGCTGCCGTGTTTTCCTATCCACAACGATTAAAGACACTTGGATTGTTACGGAGATTTGCATAATTACCACCGTATAACAGGAGGAGGAGGAAAGGGGTGGATTGGGGATTAGTGTTCGGACAGAAAGGACGGAGATTTAGTGCTGTCGGCATTGACTAAGCCTTTGGGACTTTTTAATAAAAAAAAAGTGTGTGAACATACAGTGTAAACCCTGAGCTAAACTAATCAACAACATCCTGTTGTTATTGTTAGTTGCGCCCCTTTGTTCCCACCCAGGAAATGAAATTTTAATGACGTCATTTCAATCAGTGCAACTCAATCTCCCTCATTGATTCAATGGATAAATAATTTAATTGGAAACGCCATCATTCTCTTTCTCTCTTTCTCTTTCTCTTTCTCTTTCTCCCTCTCCCTCTCCCTCTCTCCCTCTCTCTCTCTCTCTCTCTCTCTCTCATCCTCTCTATGAAGTCCCTGTAAGGATGAAATATATATCTAGGGGCGGTTTTTTGTTGTGCCCTTCCTTCACCCTCACCATGGTGCAATGACCACAGTGCAATCACCACAGTGCAATGACCACTGTAAAATGACCCACGGTGCACTGACCACGGTGCAATGACCACATTGCAATGACCATGGTAAAATGACCACGATGAAATGACCACGGTAAAATGACCACGCTGCAATGACCACGCTGCAATGTCCACGGTGCAATGACCACGGTGGCGCCAGGGGCGACATGGAGGAAAACATTCCCTTGGCTCTTAAAAAAAAAATCGCACCTGCAACTCTCAGGTAACTCTTTACCAAACGACCCCCCCGCCCGTCCCCTCATCCTCTCTCCGCCCCCTCCTTTCCTTCCCCCCCCCACCCAATGTTAACTAATTCAATTCAAAGATTTTGTTTTGTTGTTTTTAACCCGGCCGGATTAAGATAGCCAGAGGCCATGATCGAAAACATTAGGGGATTATTGGAAAATTAGTATTACACCTATCAATATGGCTTTTTTTTGCGGGGACTTTCACAATCCTGGGCCCCGGGTTAGCGCGTCCGTGGGGGGGGGGGAAGGATCAATGGCGTAGGGAGGGGGGAAATGGAAGTTGTACTACCGCACAGAGCGCTGTTAAATGTTTTTGCACCTCATAGGTTGGGGAGTAGGGGGGAGGGGGGAGATAAAAAAATGTAACTGGCACAGGGGCCCCCACAATAACTTATGCCGTTAGTCCAACGTGCTACGTACCAAGATGGTGGTAACCTTAAAACGTTGACACTTTAAATAAATATCCCATGGTCTCTGTACACATAATAAACATTGAAAAAAACGAAAAGAGAACATTATGTAAGACCAAAGCACAGAACTAGAAAAATAATTTAAAATTGACTTTGGTAAAACTCTTTTGTTTGTTTACTTCACGTGTAATGACTGACACACACACACACACACACACAGGCACACACACACACACACACGCGTAATGACAAACACACACGCGAAATAGACACACACACACACACGTACACACACACACAAACAGGTTCATGCAGACATCTTTAGCCCCATCCATCCTTCCTCGCCCGCCACTTTCTCCGCAATTTAACCCCCCCTTCCCAAACTATCTCTCTCAGCCGGTACACATACCCGACCCCCCCCCCCCCCACCCACAACCGCCTTCCCAAGAAGACAACACACGAGCATTAGTGAGCGGAACTGATATTTACACAAACACGCACACTCACACACACACACATATATACACACATACATTCAAAACAATTTCACAGGGGTGTGTAGGGGGGGGAAGGGAGTGTCCCCCTCCCCAGTGTGTACGATTTTTTTTTTTTGGATTTCAGTGTTTGTAGTGTTGGTATATTTGTTTGTAATTTCGGTATAAGTGTTTAGTTTAAATGGTTGGTAGAATGGTTGACGTACTTTTCTCTTTCTCTCCCTCCCTACTCCCACTCTTCCCCCCGCCCCAATATTCTCCCCCACCCCCAATTCTTTTCCAACCCTCTCTTCTTCCTCCCCCCCGAACTCATATCCCCCTCTCCCTCCCTACCCCCACTACTCTCTCTCTCTCTCTCCTCCTCCCCCCCCACTCCCCGGGAATCTATTTAACTGTAAGCCTGTATGTACGCTCTGTTCATTAACCTAATTTGGAAGCCGTGCTAATTTCTTTTTTTTTTTCAGCATTTTTTATATTGTTTTTTTTTTTTTAAGTTTTTTCTTTTATATATATATATATAAACGTTTCACTTTCTGTAGCACACATTCCATTCTTTCCTTAGATAGAGAGTTACCTGTCGGCATTTAAAAAAAAATGTGTTTATTAGAAGTTTACGAAAATTTCACTGAAGCTAAGAATCCAGAAAACATAGCGATGTCCTCCATACTCTATACATTAATTTATTTTGCAATACACGTATTGTTAAATATACGTTAAATATTCGTTAAGTATACTTTAAATATACGTTAAATATACATTAAATATACTTTAAATATACTTTAAATATACGTGAAATATACGTTAAATATACTTTAAATATACTTTAAATATACTTTAAATATACGTGAAATATGCATTTGTCGTTATTTTTTTCAATTCAAATATTATACGGTTCTTTTATTCTGTAACGAAGTGGCTACGGTTACATCAAGCGCCATTATATTAGGGTTAGGAAAAGGGTTAGGATTAGGATTAGGGTTAGGGTTAGGGATAGGGATAGGGATAGGATTAGGGTTAGGGTTAGGGATAGGGTTAGGGATAGGGTTATTGATAAGATTAGGGTTAGGGTTAGGGTGTGGAGAAATATCTATTGATGTAACCCGGGAAAAAAGAATACCAACTCCGTCTTGACGATACCGTAGCCACTGCGATTCTATAAAGATGCAAATGTTTAGTCTGGTTGCTTTAAAAGGGGGCGGGAGGGGGTCTTTTTTTTTTTAACAAAACTCACAGGTCGTGTCTTTGAAGCCTTTGTGCCTCCAGATGTAATTAAATAGGTCTCGTCCATGTTCTATTAAATTCATCAGCAGATCTTTGTTGAGGTTTTTTTTATAAATTTATATTTATTTTATATTTATTTATTTATATTTATTTATTTATATTTATTTATTTATATTTATTTATTTATATTTATTTATTTTTATTTATCTATTTATATTTATTTATTTATATTTATTTATTGTTTTCACCGATGTTTGAAAAAAAAAGTAATGTATCATTTCAAATCTTTGTTTGTTTGTTTACACGTTCTTCCGTTTTCCCCTTAGATAATAAAACTGATTTGATAAATACAGAAAACATTTAGACTTTAGACTTTGTCAAGTCTAAAAGTCTAAATAACCTATCTATTCACAAAGTAAAAACATGCATCTAATGCAGCGCTTCTCAATCTTTTTTCGCGACCCTACCCCCCCCCCCCCAAAAGGAAGTGAAAGTATGCCCGTGGGTACCTCTCGCACGTAAGTTCACAAATAAATGTTCATTTGCTCACAATGGAACGTGTTCACCTTTCTAATACGACTAGCTGTACCCTGCAAAACCTTTGCATAGAGTTATATCCCCTTAGGCTTGATCGGTAGGCTAGGTTATTTTTTGGTTTTGGGCAGATCCGATTTTTTTTCATGGTTGTATTTAAAACTGGAATACTGTTGTATTGATTCTTTACTTTCGATTTAACGCACACTGGAAATGAGTATTATTATATATGATACTTAGACACGTGGTTTGTTTTTTTTGGTGATGAGTAACTGCAGCGAACTGGCGACGTTCTTCAAACTCTGGGTTGTTCTAAAACGAAAAATTATGTGTCGCTGCGCCCCCCCCCTTTCATAACCTCTCCCGTAGCCCCTTCAGGTACGCGTAACACCGGCTTAGAACCGTGGGCATAGATTCAATGTGATTGGACTAATATTTATGAAAAAATAAAAAAAAAAACCAGGAATGCAGGAAAACTTTTTCACGTATTACACTTAAAATAGGAATCACGGTTTAAAACATCATTTAATTGAAAAGATATGACTTCTTTACATGCACACACAGGCACGCCGAGAAGGGGGGGCAGGGGGGGTCATTGCCAGGGGGCCCACATTTTCACGACTTATATTTATTAAGAGGCCCGCAATGATGTCCTGCCCTGGGGCCCTTGTTGGCTCTCGGCGCCCCTGTGCACACACACACAAACACACTCACACACACACACAAACATACAAACACACACACACGCCCACACACACACGCCCACACACACATACACAATATATACACCCGCTTACCTTCCATCAAATTTCATCCTTAAGCCGATCAGCTTAATAGAACAGATCGTATGAAAAAAGCTTCTCTCTATGTATGAAAACATGCTGGTGGTGTTTGGGGGGGGGGGAGGGGGGGAATAGGTGGAGTGGATTTATCAATGTACATGCTACACGGACACACATGGCGGTGAAGGGGGGGGAGGGGTATTACAACATTTTATTATGTATATATTATTTATCTTTTTTGTTTTTTTGGTTTGCTCCTCCGTCATAACCAGACACTACTGAACAGAGTCTTCTTCTTCTTCTTCCTTAGGCTCTACAGCCCATTTAGGGCCCTGGCCTGCCATACTACACTTCTCCACTTTTCCCGATCCATGGTCTTCTTGCTCCACTCTCTCACTCCTATGGCTTTAAGGTCTTTCTCCACTTCCTCCAACCATCTGCTTCTTGGCCTGCCTTTAGGCCTTTTCTAATTAGGTGTTGTCTTATAAATCGTTTTTGGACCTCTGTTGTTTTCCATTCTTTCTATGTGCCCTACCCACCTTAATCTATTCATTTTAATTTCAGCTGTTATATTTGGTTCTTCGTACAGTTCGTACAGCTCTGAATTGGTTCTACTTCTCCACTCGTTATTGTCCTTTACTGGCCCATATATTTTCCTAAATATTTTCCTTTCCCAAGTGTTTAGCATATTTTCTGCTTGTTTGCTGATGGTCCATGTTTCGCTACCATATGTTACTGCTGGCCGGATCATTGTCTTGTATATGGTTTTTTTACTTTTTCTGGAGATCTGTCTGTTTTTCAGTATTTTATGCAGTGTATAATATATTCTGTTCCCTACTTCTATTCTGTTTTTTATCTCTATCATTATATCGTTTTTCTCACTTATGGTTGATCCCAGGTATTTAAAGTTTTCTACTCTTTCAAATGCTCTATCACTGATTTTGAAAAATTTTTCTCTTCCTTCTTTTTCATTTCTTTGTAACAGCATATATTGAGTCTTTGTTTCGTTTACTGTTAAACCTGCTTTCTGAGCTGCTGTTTCTAATTCTATGTATGCTTTTGCTATATCCTTGCTTTGCTTTCCTATCAATGTTATGTCATCAGCATATGCAAGGTATTGGATGGGTTCTGTAAATATTGTTCCTGTTTTCATAGACTTTGTTTTTTCACTTCTGAGGTAGTGTGTTATAGTTCCTCGCTTATCCAACTGTACGTTTCTTATGACTTTTTCTAGGGCTAAGTTGAAAAGTATGCACGAAAGGGAGTCTCCTTGTCTAAGTCCTTGGTTTACTTTAAATTCTCTTGAGCTTTCCCCTTGGATTTTCACTTTGCTTCTTGAGTTGTTTAATGTCATACGTACTAGTCTAATGAGCTTGTTGGGGATACACAACTCCTGCAATGTTTTGTAAAGATAATTTCTATTGATGCTGTTATATGCCATCTTGAAATCTATGTACAGGTGATGTAGGTTTATATTATGCTCATAACATTTTTCTAGAGTGTTTCGAAGGGAAAAGATGTGGTCTGTGGTTGCTCTGCTAGGCCTGAAACCACATTGATAGTCACCTAATACTGTTTCACTGAAATTCCCTATTCTGCAGGCTATTATTTTTTGTTAGTATTTTATAAACAGTGTTGAGAAGTGAGATTCCTCTGTAGTTGTTGCAGTTAAGTTTCGAACCTTTCTTGTGTAGCGGAACTATTAAGGCTGTTTCCCATTCTGTTGGCATTATCTCTTCTTTCCATATTTTATTGACCATCCTGTGTATTTCTAAGTGTAGTGTGCGTCCTCCATATTTGAGTAACTCAGCATTTATGTTATCTTCTCCTGGTGCTTTATTGTTTTTGGTCTTTTTAATAATATTATTTATTTCTTCTATGGTTGGTTCTTCTATTTCTGCCCCATTGTCTTCTGCAATGTTTGGTACATCATTTTCGCTGTCAGTTTTAATGTTCAGCATTTCTTCAAAATATTCCGCCCACCTTTCTAGAACCATTTCATTTTCTATAAGCAGGTCGCCTGATTTGTTAAGACACATGTGAGATCTTGCTTGGAAACCGTTACTTTCCTCTTTGATGGCCATGTACATTTTTCTTGTTTCTTTTTCTTTTGAGTATTCCTCTAGTTTTACTAGTTTTCCCTTTTCCCATTCACGTTTTCTTTCTGCATATTTTAGTGGCCTTCCTTCTAGCCTCAGTGTATGCGTGAGTTGACTTTCTTGTTGCTTTTTGTAGCATTATTATCCTCAATTTGTTTCGTTCTTCCACTTCTTTTTTTGCATTCATCGTCATACCATTCAGCTCTTTTCTTCTTTTGCTTGTACCCTATGACACTTTCCGCTGTGTTTTTTATGGTTTGTTTAATCTTTTCCCAGTGGCTATTTAGATTTTCAGTATTATCTATATCTAGTGTTTCTAGTTTGCTTTTAATTTCTTGTGCATATTTTCCTTTTGTTTGTGGCTCTTTTATTAGTTTTTCACAGTCAAATTGGTTTGTTATCTTTGCTTTTGTGTTGTGAAAGATACTTATTTTTTGTCTATACTTTATTTTGACTAACATGTGGTCTGTGTCAGCATCTGCTCCTGAAGCTTCTGACATCTTGAATATCTGAGCCATGTCGCCTGTCTATTAGCACATGATCTATATGATTTCTCATCACCCCATCTGGTGACCTCCATGTTTCTTTGTGTATTCTTTTGTGTGGAAACTTAGTGCTACTAATGGTCATGCCTTTGCCAGATGCAAAATCAATCAGACGCGTTCCATTATCGTTGCTTTCTTCATGTAGACTGTAGCTTCCAATTGTCGGTCTGTATACTGTTTCTTTGCCAATCTTAGCGTTGAAGTCTCCTAACACTAATTTGATATCATGTCTAGGTGCTTCTTTATATAACCTTTCTAGGGCATCATAGAATTCCTCTTTGGTATTCCCTTCTGAATCTTCAGTGGGTGCATGGGCACATATTAGGGTCATATTGAACATTTTGCCACGAATCCTGAGGCTGCACAATCTTTCATTGGTTGGTTTAAAGCCAATTATTTGATTGAGGATGTTTTTCCTGACGGCAAAACCTGTTCCTAATGTATTTGTGGTGTTTCCACTATAAAAGATGATATACTCTGTTGTTTTTAGAATGTCTGAATTTTTCCATCTGATTTCTTGGAGTGCTGCTATTTTTATTTTGTATTTTCTAAGCTGTTCAGTGAGGCGGGTTAGGGCTCCTGCTCTGTATAGGCTTAACACGTTCCAAGTTGCTAGCCAGTAATCATGTCCGTGATCATGCGAAGGTCGGTTTCCATTTGAATCAGTCCGGTTTTTGAATTGTTGATTGGCTTTCGTAACTAGTGTTTTTTTACATGACTGGGTAGTTAGCCCTGTGCACAACCACTAGGGTGTTGCCCTTCACAGCCTTGTGGGTAGCTGCCTTTGTTTAAGGTTAGGTCCCTTAGCCTTTGTGGATCCCTCCACTAACTACAAGGCAGTAGTTGCCTGCTTTGGTCCGCCCCGAGAATTGTATTTCATCGGCACTCGCCATATCTGGCGAGCTTTCCCCTATCCGCCACCTGGGGAGGCGCCCGATGGGAGTTCGGCCTCTCCACACGAGACTGAACAGAGTCATAAAGAGGAATTAAGATTACACATACTTACACACACACATACACGCACACACACACATACTCTGTAAGAGAGAAAATAAAACAACTACGAATACATAAACCATCTCAAACATCACAGGGCAAGTCTTTATAAGTAAGTCATAAATCGAATCACCTTGTCAATAGCGTGTACTAAACCTCTCTCTCCCCACCCCCCACCCCCCGGGCCCACATTTTTCCCCCTCTGTTGTAGAAAAATACAGTGATTTACAAAAAATCCATCTCTCTATCCCTGCTTATTTAAAAAACTTGTGTATTCTCACATTTTTTGGATGTAAACACACCCGTGTTTGGGTGGGGGGGGGGAATAGAGCTTGTTTAAGGCTGGGGGGGGGGGGAGGGGGGGTTCACAGAAGGGGCTAAAAAGGTGTACATATTAACACTATATTTCCCCCCCCCCCTCGTATTTATTATAAAATGAAAGTGGACACCGAATATAGTCCAGTGCTAATTACAAAAGGCATAAAACAAATTATTTAATTGACACTATTAAAAAGAAAAAGATATTTCCTGAAGTTGTTTTAACGGTGGGGCACACCTTGCGCAACACATGGGGGCCCCACATTTCGGAAGGGCTCCCCACACCCATCCCCCCCCCCAAAAAAAAAAACCATTTTATCCCTTGTAAATGTTATTCATTCATTCGCCATTTTACAAGTTTGGGGGCGGGGCGGGGTGGAAGGGGTGGGAAAGGGTCTTGGGGTGACACAAGTCTTGAAAAGGTCACTCTCCATTTCTCCCTGTGACACGTGATTTCGAGTTAAGTCGTTTCATTACGACCAGACCATCCCTTAACGCTCCCAAATCCAGTTCCATCTCAGACAGCCACTCTTTCTCTCTCCCCTCCCCTCCCCCCCCCCCATCAACAGTTCATTATAAAACATGGCTAAGGATGTTGTGGGGGTGAGACGAATCAGCTCAACTTTCGCAACTTTCCAGTAGCCAGATAGATATCTATGTTTCGATATGTTAGACCGACTTCAAAAATGCATCTGGGTATATGGGGTAGGCGAATTTGTTAAAGAACTTTTACCCTGTGAACTTTTATAAAAGTCTAATTTGTTTGCAGTGTTTCTGTACATTTAGACTTATTATAACTCATTTGAACGAAATAAAAAAAAATTGGGTTTATTTATGTGGAATTTTGTTGATAATATTGTTTGGGAACAGAGCTGACAGACTTTTTGGTGCTGGACCAGAATGGTCTAGTCATGATGTGCTGTCTACCAGGCCTGTATAGCTGTGTCGGTCTAGTCGTGAGGTGCTTTCTACAAGGCCCGTGGACCAGTGTTGGTCTAGTCATGATGTGCTGTCTACAAGGCCCGTGGACCAGTGATGGTCTAGTCATGATGTGCTGTCTACAAGGTCTGTGGACCAGTGTCGGTCTAGTCATGAGGTGCTGTCGGCTGAGCCTGTCCAACGTATGATAGAAGCACTAAAAAAATCGTGATATATACATATATTTTTTTTATTCCTAAACACTCTGACTTACCGCCCCTCACGCCCTTCCCCTCCCTCCCACCCCGCGCCATAAAATACTACAAGGTATGACAAGGCTCTCAAATTTTTCCTAACGGCGGGGGCAAAACACACACACACACACACACACACACATACATTGATAAGAATATGATGAACGGTAACTCCGTAGCCACCTTTGAGCTTACACCGTTAGTAAAGTCTAGATTAAGTGCCCTTGAATATATATCTGCATACTATCCATTGCTTTTTTTTCCTCTCTCGGACACGAGGGTCCAGCTTCTGAAGCCGCCACAGGGAAGTGGACACCGTGGAGGAGGGGGGAATCGGTTCTAAAGGCCGGAGGTCATCATGTGGCGGGTATCATTTACTGACCCCCCCTCCCCCACACAGTGTCCGTATCATTTCACAGCCCTGGTCAAGATAAATTTTCATTGGCCGTTGTTTTTGTATGTGTCCATCGCGAAGATATTTACCAGAGGTTCGAACTAGCCCCCCCCCTTCTTTGTCCAGTTCCCAGGAACATCAAATCTCTCCCGCCCCCCCCCCTCCCCCACCCACTCTTCGCGTAGATAATGCGTGTACAGTTCGCGTGAAAAGAGAGCAGAGTCAGATATATATATATATATATATATATATATATACACATATACAGGCCTTCCTCATAAACCGCTCTACAAATGATGACAGAGCTAAAAGGAAGAATAAAAAAAAAATGAAGTAAAACATATATTAAATCCCCATGTCATAAATCCGATGCTCCGTGGTACGAAGCGAGGCCTGTACGACGAAGGCGCTGGGGGTGTGGGTGGGGGGGGGGGGAGGAGGAGGTTAGAGGGGAAGAAGAGTGTAGAGAAAAAAAAAAAGAAAGAAAGACGATAATGGGGGAGAAACTGTTATCGGATATGCCTCATTCGGTCCCCCCAGTTTGTAATTATTTATATTTATTATGATACTTATCGCATTTAACGGAAAATGTATGGGATTCGAAGTGTGATAAATTAAGCCGAAGTTTTATTATTTTTCTCTTTTTTTTTTTGTTAATACTTAATTGCTTGTACCTCTTTATTTGGAGGGCTCGATGATTCTCAAAAGAGAAAAGAGGACTTTTTGTTCATATATATAAACAACCCTTTGTAAAAAAAAAGCTGATGAAGTGTAGATAATTCGTCTGTTTTAGTAGCCTCGGCATATGAAAGGATTGTGTGGTTAGCACAACGGCCAGCCGACTTTACTTTCCCCCCAACGTAAAGTCAGGTGACACATTTAAAGCTGGGTGGACTTGGGGGAATAGATTCCCCCCCCCCCCCCCTGGATAAATTAGTTCATTTCTAGTCGACGATCGATTTCGGTGCTCTCTGGTCTATTGTATGTGAGTAGCAAACACCCAGCCACCTTAAACTTCTCCTATATATGTCATGAACCTATTTAAAACTGGGTGAACTTGAAAACTTTCACTACGACATTTAAAAAAAAAATTTAAAACCCCAAGGTTCGAACCTTAGACACTCAGGTAGGCAGTCATGTGCTCTACCCCGCCGGTGTATTCACCTCCTCCACCATATTATATTTATATCCAGTCTTTAATATATATATATATATATATATGGTGACTGATGACGTATATGATATAACAATGATGGCCGAAATAACGCTATTGGTTACATTTTTTTTTTGAGGAAAGTTCCGGATGAATCAGTTCTTTTGCTAACTTTTCGCTATCTTTATTAACTTAATCCCTTTTGATTGATTATCATGCTGATCTTTCATGTAGTTTTACCTCATATGTCGCCGCCCCCTTGTATATATCCTAAACACACGCCTCTCGGTCCCCCCCCCACATAACCCCCCCCCCCCGTACAGCCTTAACGGTCCCTGCCATGGGCAGGCAAATGGTTAATTCCTAAATCGTTGTTTCGAATTTCAGCATCACGATTAGTGAACAATAAAAACTTTCTAGACTTAGATAATAAGAGCAATAGTACAGCTTATTTACCAAAATCCAACTTAGGCTTTAGGGGAGATAAATAAAAGGTGTCGTAATAAATGACGTCCACATTCTATACATACATTTTTGTGTGTATTCAGATAGTTTAGTAAATGTGTGTAATTTAAACAATGTTGTTAAATTTAATTTGTTGTGAAAAAGAAAGGTTTGCTCTGTATCGATAATATACAATTTATCATATATTAACAAAAAATATTCTAACATTTAAAACTAGCCAAAGTTTTTTTTAAATTTATTTATTACTTTCCAAATCTTCTTTTTTGTTATGCCTCGGGTTGTGTTCTTAAAGTATGTAATGGGACAAGTCTCATGAAATATACTGTTCGTTGAATAAGCAATCCACCAAACTTGACATTACAGAAATAAAGAATCCAGTGGTTATTAAAAAAGTAAAGTTCTATAGCCCTAAAACGTCATCGGGGCAGATGAAGTGTAGAATTCATCTGTTTCTATAACCTCGGCATATGAAGGGATTGTGTGGTTAGCACAACGCCCAGCCGCCTTTACTTCCCCAACTTAAAGTCAGGTACCCATTTAAAGCTGGGTGGTGGACTTGTGGGACGACTGTGCACCAAATTTCACCTAGTAAAAACTCCATGGGCCTCAGGTTCTATGCAAAATTGATCAATTCGCTCATAACATTAGGCCTACAATAACATTAGGCCTACAATAACATTAGGCCTACAATAACATTAACTCAGACATGTATTATTATATCAATTTATTTTAAAAAAAAAAATAGATATCGGATTTTCAATTCCTTAAGTCATGATTCAAATATGTTGCCCTAAAGTGTACAGACTGTAGCATGGCCAGATTTACCTTTTTGAATTCTCGAGTACCAAAGTTCTGATTTCAAGACCATATTCATTTAAACAACACTGCAAGCGTTTAATCAGTAATTTAAAAAAAATAAATAATAATACGATTATTTGTATTGAAGAAACAAAAAAAAAAAAAACTTATTTTAAGTGCTCTTATCTTCTCAATAAATATTTTTTACTTGTATCAATCTTTGAATTTTTACTCATTTATTTTTTTTTTAATTAGTTTATTTCTTTTACTTTCGTTCCTTATTTTCCGATTTTATTTTTGAATTCTTTTTATTTATTTTTTTAAATAAGGAAAAAAAAATCATGTTAACAGTGGCGTAGGGAGCTCATCTCGCGCCCGGGGCACAATACGTTTTTAGCTCCCCCCGCCCCTCCCAATTCGAAAATTATATATTGATATATGTTAAATATATCATTTTGTGCCAATTTGTGAGTAGCGCCCGGGGCAAGATGCCACCCGCCTTCCCCACCACCACCCCTTGCCCACCCCTCACTGCGCTACTGGAAGTTAAAGAAAACAAAGTGAAAATATTTTGTTGCTTAATTGATCTATTTACACATCAACTCTTGTACCAGACAATGTAACACGTGTGCTGGGTAAAAGTTGAGAGGGGGTGGGGTAGGGAGAGAGAGATAGATAGATAGAGAGAGAGATAGATAGATAGAGAGAGAGAGAGAGAGAGAGAGAGAGAGAGAGAGATTATGCATTGTTAACTTTGTTTGTTTACATTTAAAAGCCAGCGGACGAGAAATGTCGGGGGCTATACTCAAGTGTAGCCGTGTTTACAGCTGAATGCCACCCAGGTCAACCAGCTTGTCTCGGCTACTTAATTAATAGAGCAAAATGTCAACTGTCATTTGTGCCTCAAGTACTTGTGGAAAACCATTAGCAAGTGCCAGGACATGGCACACACACACACGCACACACGCAAACACACTTTCACATACACAAACACACTCACACACACACATGCATGGGGAAGGGTAAAAGGACAGGATTGATAAATAGATTTATAGATATAGATGGAAATGCTTAGACAGAAAGATCAATAGATAAATATAGATATCGATAGATACAGATAGAAATAGATAGATATAGGTAGATATAGATAGATAGATCAATAGACGTATTGATATATAGACTGATAAACAGAGATACACGTAGACTGATAGATATACTGAAAGATAGATATTCTGATAGATAGATATACCGATAGATTGATATACTGATAGATATATTGATAGATATAATAATAGATAGATATACTGATAGATTAATAGATATTTGATAATACAAGTTCACATGCCCACCATTCTTATACAAATAAAGATGTCCGCTGTTTGTGGGTCAAAGTTGAAGGTCGGAAGGGAGCTAATGATCAGAGAAAGCAAACTCTGGTTCCAGTAATGGCTAGACTTCCGTCCCCTTAGGCAAACTCTTTTTTTTTTTTTAACAAATACAATTCATGACAAGCACACGGAGTTACAAAGTTAAAAGTCAAAAAAAAAAATAAACATTGTTTTGCTACTCAAGTTAAATTGCATCCCATAATTCTATCTGGCCACACAATGCTTCGATCTTACTGAACTGCGGGTTTGAGCTCTGAGCCATTTTGCTGTAAAAATACGTTTTATTATGTGTTGTATGTTTCAAGTGCAATGATGTTTCTTGTACATTGTATTTACATATTATTATTTATTTCTCCTCACCCAATGTTATTATCAGTCGTTCTGTCATTAAATCTATGCATGTGTTTGAAGGGCATCGCCACCGGTAGGGTTATGAGCGTCCCGGGATCAAATCCTGGTCAAGAATAATAATAATGGTGTGTATTGTGAAGTTGTTTTTTTTTTAGATTATAACTTCGATATTCAAAGTCAAACGGGTAACGTCAAGTTGTTTAGTAGCTATTACTTACATCTTAATGTTATTTCATTATCATTATATGAGCTGTTCATATTCTGCTCATTTCCGCAGGGGCTCAGATGTCAAGTTTATTTGAGTTTATTTTTATTTTATTTTCTAGTGGCTTTTTTTTCTTTTTTGAGTATTGTGTATGATTCAGTGAAGTCTCACGATAGGCGGATTTAATGGTGGGTGCCCCATTCGGGGGGGGGCCCAAATAGTGAAAGGACACATTGATGCCCAACTTTATATATGCGAAAAACAAACCAGACGTCCTTTCTGATGTCCCCCATTTAATTTAAAAGCCCCCTTTATTGTTCCTCTTCGCCCGGAGCCACAACAGACCTAAGTCAATCTCTGGGTCCCAGAACAATACCTTCAGCTGTGCTTCCGATTCGTCAATTCTTTCGATAATTTCAATTTTTATCCACGCGTTTAATTTTATGTTGTTGTTTTATTTTACTTGGTCAAAGTGCCCCGTCTCTCCTAATGAGAAGCGTTTCAGGGCCGTTCATATAATTAGGTAACCTGACCCCCCCCCCACACCAATTAACACTTTGTGTAACAAACGTCAGCAGCAAAGCTTTATAAAAATTCTAAAGTTTCTTTTAACTCCAGTAACAGTAATTTTCCGTTTGTTTGTACAAACTTATTTAAAGAGAACAGAAAGTTAGCCAGAAACATCGATTCATATATGGGGCCCCCATAAAAGCCCGAATTTTAGTTTGTTTTTCAGTTTATTCTTTACAAGATGGCCCCAAATTTTCTCCCTAAGCCCGGGACCTGAATAAATTTTTATCCGCAACCACATGTGCATGTTTTGTCCGAAATTATTAGGCACAGAAATGATCAATTCTGTAGTTTAGAGGAATACTTGAAACCTACTTGACATATTGATATTTATACATCTTTTATACATAGTAACGGCCTCAACAAAATATTGTACTCATCGGTAAAACAAACAAACAACAACAAAGAAAGATAACTTATCCATTTTTTGGTCTATGCACTGTGTGTGTGTGTGTGTGTGTGTGTGTATGTGTGTGTGTGTGTGTGTGTGTATGTGTGTGTGTGGTAATGTTTTGATTTGGCAAAGCTTATTTCTAGTTACCTCCCCTTGTAATTCACACTTAAAAAGTAAATCAAACAAAGTTGAAAAGACTTACGTACACAAAATTTAAATCCCAATTGTCGTGGATGGTGAGGTCCTACGATCATCTCTATTCCAACACAGAGAAAGTGACAAAAAATGTCACAATACCAAGACTCTTCACTTGTCATTTATTTTTTCAAATGTCAACAGAGAAAGATCTAATGAGTGGTGCTCCGAGCGTGTGTTCCGTGGGCCACGGCTTCTAACGGCCCTTCGCAGCGCACCAATTTCACACTTTACATTCAAATTTTTCTTTTTTGTATTTTTTTTTACATTGGCGAAATAAAAAAAAAAATATTCAATGTCTTGTTCCTCAACACAGACCTACAACCACCTGTGAATTCCACTGAAAAAAACAAAAACACAACTGTTTTATCTCTTGCCTTATATATAAATATAAATATATATATATATATATATATATATATATATATACATATTTATCCAACAAAAATAATTCTGTGTGTGCATACATACACTATCACATACGAAGGCACGATGGGGGTTATATCTGACAGTTCCTAACTTAAATACGAAAAAAAAAAAGTAAACTGAAGCTCTACCCTAAGACAGTTATTTCTCCCCCCCCCCCCCGGAATAATAATAAAATGAGAAAGGTAAAGAAGAGACCAACCTCCGTTTCTTGTTAATTCCCTCCCCCTTTGTCCATCATTGTATCAGTTTTTATGTCCCCCCCCTCCACCCCCACCCACCCACCCACCCACCCACCCAAACATCAAATCTTTAATAGATACATTTTAATACCCCCGCCATCTGCATGCTAATTCTGGCCTATCCCTTGACCCCCCCGAAAAATTTTATGTCTCCTTCCCTCCCCCCCCCCCTCTCTTTTATAGTTTTTTATGTATGTATGGTGAAAGTGTGTGTTGGTGCGTACGTGCGTGCGTGCTTGTTCTTATGCCTAAGTGGAAGTTTGATAACTATTAGCATTGCAGTGAAGGTGGGGGGGGGTGTGAGAGGTAGAGGGCGCGTGGGGGGGGGAGGGTTATTTAGTACCGGATGGGGACAGTCATTTTAGGTTAATAGAGAAATATGACGGTGGGGGAGTGGAGAGGGGCATTTGATTTTTTGGGGGGGTTGGGGGGTATGGGGGGGATACTCTACCTTCAGCAGGACATCAGTTCTTGCAAAAACTGTGACAAAAGTAATTTAAATTAAAGATTTTGAAATGGACACAAGTGGTAAAAATATTGTACGTAAAGTTCCGTGTAACAAAACTAAAGGGCTCTCTCTATTCTCTCTCTCTCTCACACACACACACACACACACACACACACACACAAAGAGACTTTGATGTTTATACAGCAAATCTATCTAAATAAATGTACTTTTAGTCTTTATAACGGTTTTTAAAAAGAAGCAAGAGGTGGTTGTTTCAGATTTGGGGGAGGGGGCGGGGGGTGTTTAAAATATGTGGGGGGGTGGATGGGGACGATTTTTTCTAATAGTTATTTCTCTGCAACATCCTAATGCCGTAAGACTCTGAAACCATCTTCATCTTACAATACGGCTATAAACAAAATTGTCTTCTGTATTATGAATTGTATATATCATTCTGCCCACATCTCTCTATCCGCCAAACACTGCCCGACTCTCTCTCTCTCTCTCTCTCCCTGTATATATATATATATATATATATATATATATATATATGTGTGTGTGTGTGTGTGTTTGTGTGTGTGTTGCTCTCTGACACTAGCCCACCCCTCCCACAGGCACACACACACACACACACACACACATACACACTACCAGGCGCGGTAAAACAAGAACTCCAGATCTCTTCCCCCCCCCCCCGTGCTCCGCTGCCTCCCGACACCCCGCCCTTCAACCTACTCCCCTTTTCTTCCTTCCCCCCCCCACCCCCCGGCCCGCTTCCCCACGGAGTTTACCTTTGATCTTTTGTCAATGCATGCAAATATTTTATGACCCAACGCTGTTCTGCTACCCACCAACCAACACAACGTAGTGGAGACGATCTCTCCGTTATGGAAAGCGACGAAAGATTTTTTTCCCCCATTTTATATATTTTTTTTTTTACATTTGACTCCAGTTTAAAGAGACATTCTTTCCCCGCTATTGCTTTTCAAAATGTTGCAAAGCTCCATTTCCACCAACAGAGAGCGCGTGTGTGTCTTTTCTTCTATCCCCGTGGCCCCATCCCTAGGATCAAACAGCGGGAGGAAAAGGACCGGCACCACAATAAAATAAAAAAAAGTCCCATGTACGAAATTTGTAAAATTGAACAAAAAGGTTGAGAAAAGATTAAACGGAAAGTCTTTCTTTAAAAAAAAAAATAATGGGCAAAGTACACTGAAGTTCGACGGTCTTCTGTCCATCTCCAACTCAACCGTCTCTACGTCCTTGATCTCCCCGCCCCCCAACCCCCCCTACCCTTACAGAATGGGTGACGCACCAATTACCTCCTAATCGTTGTGCAAATCCAATCAGCAGGAGTCGCTGACGCCGAGCGTCGTACCTCCGATGGATGGTTTTCGGAAGAGAGAAAGCCAATGTGTTATAGAAGAATCCTCCCCAAAGCGGAAAATCGCAAAGAAGTAACCGATACTTGGATGTCTGAACTATTACCATCCGTTCTTTACATTTCGTTTTGAAAACTTTTTTTGTGTTGAAGCTGGTAGCAGTTGAAGGAAGACAATAGAAGACAAAAGTGAACAGGGAAAGATAAGAAATACAGCCAAGAGAAGATAACTTAATTGAGCGTTTCCTGGGTGGGCGATGGTGTATGGTTGGTACAGAGGTAGATAGATAGATAGATAGATAGATAGATAGATAGATAGATAAATAGATAGATAGATAGATAAATAGATAGATAGATAGATAAATAGATTGATAGATAGATAGATAGATAAATAGATAGATAGACAGATAGATAGATAGATAGATAGATAAATAGATAGATAGATAGATAAATAGATAGACAGATAGATAGATAGATAGATAAATAGATAGATAGATAAATAGATAGATAGACAGATAGATAGATAGATAGATAGATAGATAGATAGATACATAGATAGATAGATAGATAAATAGATAGATAGATAGATAAATAGATAGATAGATAGATAGATAGATAGATAAATAGATAGATAGATAGATAAATAGATGGATAGATAGATAGATAAATAGATGGATAGATAGATAGATAAATAGATGGATAGATAGATAGAAAGACAGTATATAGATAGATAGATAAACAGAGATAGATAGATAGATAAATAGATGGATAGATAGATAGATAAATAGATGGATAGATAGATAGAAAGACAGTATATAGATAGATAGATAAACAGAGATAGATAGATATATAGAAAGATAAATAGATGGATGGATAGATAGATAGATAATAGATAGATAGATGGAGTGATAGATAGATGGAGTGATAGATAGATAGACAGATAGATAGATAGATGAACAGAGATAGATAGATAGATTGATGGATGATAATTAAACAGAGATAGATGGATAGATAGATAGACAGATAGATAAACAGAGATAGATAAATAGAGATAGATAGATAAATGATAGATAAACAGAGATAAATAGATAGATAGTTAGGTAGATATATAGATAGATAGATAGATAGATAGATAGATAGATAGATAGATAGATAGATCAGTACCGTAGAACTGTACAGCTGGTTGTGCGGCCGCAGTGGGCGCTGAACTGGGGATGGGGCGCCGAAAGAGCGCCGTTAAATGTTTTTGTGCACTTTCCTGTATGGGATGAGGGCTTCGAAAATTGTAACTCTCACGGGGCGCCACGATACGGTACTTAGATAGATACAGATATAGATACACAGTTATATTTATCGGCACTAGCCTGGCAATTGTATCAATTGTACGGTTTCTTACATGAACGTTTGTATATTCCCCAAACAATATACGGGCTTAAATTAGTCAGCCACTGATACCACTTTCTTATGACACAACAACAACAACAACAACAAACGAAGAAAGCCACACAACAACAATAATATCAATAACAACAAACGAAGACAACCACAAAACAAAAATCTCAGCTTATGATCACAGGCCAAGCGTGAGTGAGAGAACAGGAAAAGTTTTTTTTTTTTATTCTTTCAGTGTTTCAATTATTTCTTTTACAGTTGAAAAATGGCGGAGGATGAGGGGGAAGGGTTAGTTGGGAAGGGGGGTAGGGGCGAGGAGGATGATGTCTTTCGACCAATACCTCCTATGGTTCGCCTCTCAACACTCCTTGTGTATGAGCGACCTCCCTAATCATTTCTTTTACAGATCCTACGTCCCTCCCTCCCTCCCTCCCACCCCCCCGCCCCTCCCACACCCTGCTCTCTCTCTCTCTCTCTTTCCAACACACAAACTATGTCTTCTTTCCTAACCCTTTCCATATCCTCACCCCCCAACCACCCATCCATCCCCGGGAACCTTAACGGCAAAGTCTCGGCGGATCACCAACCAGTCGTAAAATTTTATCTTCCTCTGGAAAGCACATTTCATTGCCCAAGTTTTCTTTGATTTCATAATTACCCCCATATGCCGACGGAATAAGGACACCAAAAAAAAAATTTCTTCTCTCTCTCTCTCTCTCTCTCTCTCTCTCTCTATCTCTCTCACTCACTTCTACTTCTCCCCCCCCTTCCCCCCACTCTCACCCGCCCCCCTTTCCGTTTCGTAGCTTTACAGAGGTGATCATTACTATTTTTTCCCTTCCGTTTCGTTCGTTCGTTCGTTCATCTTTTGAAGTCAAGAGAGACAGAGCAGAGGGAGGGACATAGAGAGAGACAGACGGGAGAGTGAGAGAGGGTATATGAGAGACAATTTTTTTTTTTCAAAAAGGAAGATAAGTATTTAAAAAGGTAGAACTGTTGATAGATAGAAAAGCGCTCAGGAGTGTTTGAGGGGGAAAAAAAACCGGTGAGGTGGGTGGGGGGGGACATACTAGAAGGGTCTTCTTCAAGACTGAGGAGACAGGTTCTAACTACCACCCATCACCAATACAGTGTATGTCTGTCTGTCGATCTGTCTGTCTGTCTGTCTGTCTGTCTGTCTGCTCGCCTGGTTCTGTTTCCATCCGTTATTGTGATACCAGACTCCCATGCTTGAAAATGCATTTTAAAAACGCCTCGTTCTCCGTTTCTACCCCCCCCCCCACCCCACCTTCTACAACATCATAAAGACTCGTTGTAGGCACCCCCCCCACCACACACACCACAACCCCGTCCCATCACAGTGTGCCCACACGCTACTGTGCAATGCCCCGGGGGAGAGGGGGAACCGCTCACTCACTCACTCACGCACACACAGGTACTGCCCATTTTTACTAGCTCCCATCCCTACACATTGTATCTCATATCCCTATAATATCCAAAAACAAAAGCACACCAAAAAAAAAAACAGCTGATGGCATGGTTTTGTCTCAGAGGCATTTTATTTTTACTCACGTTACCATGTCTAACTGGTCGTCTACCTGACGTGTTTATATTTTTTTTTTAAACCTATCCTGGCCTCAACATCTTCCTTTAGTAACTTGACTACAAGACAGGTAATACAGGTAAATCCATAGTTTGCTATGACGATAAATAACCATTCAAGATCTTTAACGGCTATTTATAAATTCCGTCTCGTATCGAAAGTTTGGCAACTATTTATGAATCAATTTTAGTATCAAAAAATTGTTACCGGCTATTTGTGAATCTCCATTTGGTATCAAAAAAGCTGTTGACGGCTATTTATGAATTCCGTTTAAAGATCTACAGTACTAGCATGCAGACGGCGAGACTAAGGGTCGGTTCAGTGGCGTAGCGAGTGATGGCATGGGGGCATCGTGCCCCAAGCGCTACCCACAAGGGGTGCCAAATTATTTATTTTACATAATGTTTTCTGGAATGGGGGTTGCTAAAGTAAGATGGTGTGCTCTGGGCGCCGCGGAGTTAGAAGATCTTTACGCCGCTGGCAATTAGTCGGTTGAGACCTCAGTCACGCCAAAAAATATATATAACCCTCTTCCCCAACGTCATAAAAAATACTCCTAAGGAAGAGAGACATGTCCTAATGGGTATAGGTGCATGGCCCATACGTGCATCACTGTTAAATCCGCCTTTGTATGCCTTATTCAACGAGCCAAACATTTTTTTGTTTAATTTGCAGCGTATTATACTGGTAAGTAAGCAGAATTAATTTGTTTCACAATGCATTCAATAAATGGAATTGTTTTATCCAATTAGAAATATCATTATTAAAATATTATTTGC
>JAGDYQ010000159.1:1151126-1186126 GCA_021962125.1 Bulinus truncatus | reverse complement strand
TGGGGGGCCCTTTATTTTGACATTCGACGCCATGGCATGAGATAATGTACTTAATATTTAATGTAAAAAAATGTGGGGCCCCCCTTCAAGCTGGGGCCATGGGGGGACTTTAGAATAAGAACCCCTCCCCCTTCCTAATTACGCCTCTGGGAAAGCAAGACATATTCGCAGAGAAAGAATTAAAATTTTCAATTTCATGGCTGGAACATTACATTGTGATAGGGCAGGGGGTGGGTCACTATTGAGGCCGACGGGGAGACGCCTTTGAGTTGTTTTGAAAAGCCACCCCCCCTCCCCGGTCACATTTGGCCACTTTTTGATATACGTAAACAACTTAACTACACTTGGTTAAACAAAAAATACATGGGCGTTGATATGAAGGGAGACAATTGAAACAGACAACAACATTAACTACTAGTTTGTGCATAGATTATGTAGGAGAATTATAATACTTCCATGTGATAGTGAACTATGTGGGGAAAATTTTTTTTTCTTCTTTTCTGATCCGTTCACTGCATTATTGTTTAAATAATAGACATATAACTCTTATAATACAGACAACTACATCGTATAATACAGACACCTACATCTTATGATACAGACAACTACATCGTATAATACAGACACCTATATCTTATAATACAGACAACTACATCTAATAGTACAGACAACTACATCTTATAATACAGACAACTACATCTTATGATACAGACACCTACATGTTATAATACAGACACCTACATGTTATAATACAGACACCTACATCTTATGATACAGACACCTACATGTTATAATACAGACACCTACATGTTATAATACAGACACCTACATCTTATAATACAGACACCTACATCTTATGATACAGACACCTACATGTTATAATACAGACACCTACATCTTATAATACAGACACCTACATCTTATGATACAGACACCTACATGTTATAATACAGACACCTATAATCCTACATGTTATAATACAGACACCTACATCTTATGATACAGACACCTACATGTTATAATACAGACAACTACATCTTATAATACAGACACCTACATCTATGAATACAGACACCTACATCTTATAATACAGACATCTACATCTTATAGTACAGACACCTACATCTTATAATACAGACACCTATAATCCTACATGTTATAATACAGACACCTACATCTTATGATACAGACACCTACATGTTATAATACAGACAACTACATCTTATAATACAGACACCTACATCTATGAATACAGACACCTACATCTTATAATACAGACATCTACATCTTATAGTACAGACACCTACATCTTATAATACAGACACCTACATCTTATAATACAGACACCTACATCTTATAATACAGACACCTACATCTATGAATACAGACACCTACATCTTATAATACAGACATCTACATCTTATAGTACAGACACCTACATCTTATAATACAGACACCTACATCTCATAATACAGACACCTACATCTTATAATACAGACATCTACATCTTATAATACAGACACCTACATCTTATAGTACAGACACCTACATCTAATAGTACAGACACCTACATCTATGAATACAGACATCTACCAATGATGATTCAACCGTAAATAAGTAATCATGTATTTAACAGAAAACACCTAACCTCCCATACATTCTAGTCAATCGATGCGTCTGGTATTAAACGCAAAGTATTCACAACTTATACAAATTCTCGTATAAACTAAAATACTTTTACGTTACTTAACTTTTGATACATTTTTTTTTCTATGCCGAAAATATTTTACAAAATAAGTAAACATATGTTTATTTAAATGGAAGAAGAATACAGGGCAAAATTTTTTTTTTTATATTTTCAAAAATGAACTAATTAGCTTACGTTGTTTTTTTTTGATAAAAAGAAAAAAATCAATGTCTGAAAGTGTGAGAGAAGAAGAGAAGGAAAGAGAGTGAAAAAAAGAGAGAGAGAGAGCAAGAGTCGGAAGTGGCTTCGAGTAGTGTAAGCGGGGAAGGGATGGGGGAGGGGAGGGGGGAGGGTTTATCATGAATAATTGACCTGCCGATCCACGATCCCAGTCAAGATGGAAATGGAACATATTTGTTTTATGGCCAGAGAAACCTTAATTCTTTCAGGGCCCCGCCATCTCTCTAGGGGCCCCTAAACGTTTTTTCGGCTGGGAAGGAAAGAAGGGTGGAAAAAAATGGAAAGACAGAATGGGAAGGTTTCATCGAATTTTTGGCGGTTTGTGTGAAACTGGAGGCGAAGTGACGTATGCTGTGTCGAGGAGACGGATTTGAGGAATAAAGAGGAAGAGGAGGATGTGGAGGAAGTCGAAGGGCGTTAAAGGGAGGAGATGGAGGAGGAGAAAAGCATTCTGGAAGAGTTGATAGATACTTGGATAATTACGGGGTATTTGTGTGTGAGCTGTCAAGAGATGGAGAGAGGGTCAGAAATTATTGCGAGCGAGTAAAAGGGAGACACAGCTTGCAATATTCACCTCTTCATTTGAGAGACGGAGAGAGAGAGAGAGAGAAAGAAAGAGAGAGAGAGAGAGGGAGAGAGAGAGAGGGAGAGAGAGAGAGAGAGAGAAAATATATGTTCTGTGTCTGAACAGAAATATATTCACGTCTTTGCACGACCATAAATGTAGCAACTTCTTGTATATTTCATTTCAGAGGGTTTATGGCTGAGATTTCAAACACATAAAATGGACAACCGTCTCCAATTTTTCTCCTTCTTCCTTCTTTCTTTTGGTCAAATGTAGTTTACAGACAGCGATTTCTGGTTTCTGTTTATTCTGAGTTCTGTCTTGACGTTGAAGTCCTCTCCTCGGCTGTCCTATACTCATTCATCACGTGAATGTATCGATGTAAATAATAAGTTGATCGGGGTAAAAAAAAATCGATCAGTAAATGAAGCACTCTAACACAGGACTCAAATTGGGACGGATGCAGGCTCGTAGCCAGGTCAATGTAAGCAGGGAGGCACCAATACCCAGCAAGGGGGCACTTTAATTTTTAGTTACTTTTTCTTTATTTTTTCCTCTTTTTCTTCTTTTTTAAGCGGGGAGGGGGCACTCCACACCTAGCGGGGGGGGGGGGCCCGGCCCCCCAGTGCCCCCCTTGGCTATGGGACTGGACGGATGGTCATGCGGTAAAGCCCTCGACGTTTATAAAGAGGGGTCCCGTTGATCATAATGAGCCCACGCAGGCCTACGCGTTAAAACGGCCCTGCATTTGGCAACTACTTCATAGCCAGAATGTCAAGGGCACTATGGATGTTTGGGGGGGGGGCGTATTCAAATATTTTAATTCGAAACGCAACTAAATGCAGTTCTTCGATGTGCGAAATACTGCATTTTGAAATTCTGCTCACCCCGTGTTGTCACGCACATATGACAGCTTCGAGATCCGCCCCCCCCCCCACCCCCCTGGTCCAGAGATACAGCCCTGTACTTTTGTTCAGAGATGTATTGATCTTTTCTACTCACTCCCATAAAGCGTGTCGCGGGCAAACAGCGCAAATTATGGAGTGAATTAATCTCTAAGACAAATGACACACACACAAACAAAAAAAACCAGCACAGGCGATCTTAATCCGGGTCTTCTGTGACCACATACCACGATGTGATGGACATACAATGGTTGTGTGGATCTTTTATTTTTTTTTCTTCTTTCATTACGGCATTCTTTTTTCTTTTTTTATATAACGCCATACAACTATTTTAGTCTGTATGTAGATATTGACTTGTGGAATCGATTTTTTTGTGCAAGTTAATGAAATATATATTTGGGAATCTATGCTTAAAATTATAATTATTTATTCTGTATTGGTTCATTGTATAACTAGGACGAGAGAGAGAGAGAGAGAGAGAGAGAGAGAGAGAGAGAGAGAGAGAGAGAGAGAGAGAGAGAGATTGATAGACGAGATGAACGAGAAAGATAAAGGCATGTAATAGATATACAGAGGCTAAGTTATAGAGAGAAAGAAAGAGAAAGATATAGACAGACAGACCGACAGACATAGTGATGATCACATTAAACAGAAACAAAGAAAGATAATGTACAAGTGTAAATAAAGGTCTTTTTTTTTTGCCAGAGTTATGTCACTTTATTCTATCCATTATAACTGTTTTTTTTCCGGATACCTATATGGGTCAGCTGACTCGAGGTGCAAATGATCATTTAACCCAAGTCAACGGGACACCGACCCCCCCGCCCCACGCCCACCGCCTCCCACCGAATAAGCATTTAACACCATACTCTCAAACTCTTTTCAACATTCCTCTATCCCCCCCCCCCAACCCTCATCTCCCCCCTCCCCCTTAAACAATCCTAATTTTCCGATTCAGTATTATCCGAGTATCTCTCCTCCCCTCGCACTCCCACCTTTCTCCGGAGTTCGGATTCCACCTCTGACACCCACAATCTTGTCAACCGCCGCTAGGTGTCAAGAGTACAATGTACTAGGTAAATGGGTGGGTGGGGAAGGGGCGATGGGGGTGGGTGGGGGAATTGTTTTCTGGCCAGGTCTTAAATTACGCTGTCGACTTGAAGAATTAGGATCCCAGACACCCCCCCCCCCCCACCTCCAAACCCTAACCCTTTTTTCACCCACTCACCCCCTAAACCATTTACCATAAACCGTTATACTAAGCTACCCACCCCCCTCCTCTCAGCCCCCCCCCCTACTAACCCCACCCCACACCAAACCGTCACAGCGCACTACCTATAGTTGTTCTGTTTTTTAAGAGTTCTTCAACAGATTTGTCGCGATACGAGGGAGAGAAGGGCACACATTTATTATGGCACCGTCCGGGCAACTCACCTGTTCAGATGAAATGGGGGTAGGTTGGGTGGTGGCGGCGGTGGTGGTGAAAGTTGGTACTAGGCATGATTTAGGTGTACGGAGGGCAGCTCCGTAGCGTGAAAACTCTACAGCAGGGGCCAGGCATTCTACAGCAGGGGCCAGGCAATAGAAGGGGGGGGCAGGCAATACATTGTACTAAGTAGAACAAATAAGCTGGGGGGGAGACAAAACACAGGGGGGCCCTGCCCTCTGGCACCCTCCGCACCCTCCAGCGCCCTGTATGAAAGATAGATAGATAGATAGATAGATAGATAGATAGATAGATAGATAGATAGATAGATAGATAGATAGATAGATAGATAGATAGATAGATAGATAGATAGATAGATAGATAGATAGATAAATCACTCTACGTTACTCACTGAGCGACAATTTACAAAGAAACATTCATAATGAAAAACAAAAACACCCACGCTCGATTCATTGGATCACTGCGACACACCAGGTGTCACCATTGTGATGATGACGGTGGTGGTGGGAGGGGAGGCGAGTCATTTGTACCTATTCCGTTATAAAAAAATGCATTAGTCTAACATTTGCTTTCTACCCCGATACATTAAACACCAGTTGTGTGTGCCATTTGTAATAGCTTGTCATCTGTAATGGCTTTTTTTTTTTAAATGTTGGAAAGTAATTTCGCCATTTTTTTTTACTCGCATATCTATCTGAATATCTCTTCATCCAATAAAAAAGATAACCGACCATTCACCTCTCAGAACAATGGGGAAAAGACACACACAAACAAACAGCCTCTCATTACAATATTACCGATTGTCGACCTGAAGGTACCTGGTTCGATCTACGGTGAGGACCAAGGAAATTTTTCAGGTCTTGGCTCAAGTTCCCGATATACCTCCCGTGGGGATTGCACTGTGGGGATGAAAGAAGGGCACCATAAAAACCGTCCCATTTAGTGGTTTATAGGATCTAAGAGATTTCATCACATCCTTACAGGGACATCACTCACACCGTATGTACAGCTTTTCGGCTGTTCTTTCTCTTTTGATTCATTATGAGTACGGAAATGTTGCGTTTCTACATTGGAACGGATGGCCGTACAAAGTAGAGAGCGTGTCTGTCAACATGAAGGTCTCGAGTTCAAAACCCGGTTTTAACCTCCCATCCAGTTTTGATATTTGTACCTGTTATATTAAGTAGCTGCACCATCCCATGGCTATGTATTCTATTGATTCCACACTTCAACTGCATGTATCAGCCCTTAACGGTTTTTGATACACTAAAACAAAAAGTACCTATACCCATGTGTGTGTGTGTGTGTGTGTGACTGTGAAATCGTGTCAAGTTTCAAAGATAGATTTATTTGGACCTGAGTATCAATAGATCTAATCTGATCTGTAGTTAAACAGACTGCAGATGTTATATCCAGAAGCAGCTGAGAATCCCTTCTCCTCCCTCCCCCCCCCACCCCGGACTCTCCCCTCCCTCACATCACGAGCAATGCCCGGTGCCTGGCATCTCGGTATCACCTGTCACTGACGTGGTCGCTATACGGAGCACCGCCATCTTGACACGCAGGAGTCATGGCTGCCGGAAGTGATATTGGAGAGCATTGCACTGGGAGAGGGGGAGATTGTAATACGGTTGAATGGTGGAAGGGTGTGTGATATAGGTGGATGTCACAGGTGTGTATTGTTTGTGTGTGTGTGTGTGTGTGTGTGTGTTTAGGGAGGTGGTTGTGGTTCAGATGGACTCAAGGAAGGAGGGATCAAATATACCAGTGCAAGTATCAAACGAATTGGAATAAATAGTTTTACATAAAACTGAATGTCAGAGATCATACATTTTGTACAGATTCTAGTTGAAAGAGGAAAAAATAAAAGAATTCTGAGTTGTGTGAAATATACCACGATAAGATATTTAGGTAATGAGAGAGAGGAATATGAGAGAGAGAAAAAATAAGAGAGAGAGAGAGAGAGATTGAGACAGAAAGAATGCGAGAGAAAATGAGAGATATTCGAATAGCTTTATATATAATTATATATTGGTGATTGATGATAGGGAAGAAAGTGAGGAAGAAAAACAATGAAAGAAACAGTAAGAAATTATTGCAAATCAGGTCAACAGTAGTAAATTACGTCAACAGCTTTAAAATCAACAGCAGTAAACCTGGTTAACAGCAGCTAATCAACAAATACAACAAAATCTCAATCCAGCCTAACATAAAAGTACACACAGACACACACACACACAGAGAGATGAATGAACTGAAAAGAAGACGAAATGACAAATCAACATGGAGAGAAAAAACAATATTCTTTGAACGGGTTCAAATCAAACGGCCCTGATCTTCCTCTCAATTCCTGTGCGGCCATTGGGCCCCCCCTCGACTTCATCTGGGCAGCCTAGTCGTCTTATTGTCTGTGTGTGTGTGATGTCCCTGTAAGGATGTGATGAAATCTCTTAGATCCTATAAACCACTAAATGGGACGGTTTTTATGATGCCCTTCTTTTATCCCCCCTCAATAGACGACAGTGCAATGGCCATGGAGGCACCACGGGAGATATAGCGGGGACTTTAGCCATGAACTGAAATATCCATTGGTACTCACCGGAGATCGAACCAGGGACCGTCAGGTCGACAATCTAGAGTTTTACCGCACGACCATCCGTCCCCCCCCATTGCCTGCGTTAGCCATGCTCAATCTCAGCACTGTCTTTGCCTCGTGGGTTCCAGACCAGTGAGTGAGCGCCTGGTAACATATTAGATCCGGGTCATTCAACTTAAAATCCAGTCAAAAGAAATCATCATTTGAAACATTCGTTTTATTGTACGAATCCCTCCACAATATTACAAAGACATGCAACATCCAACCACCCCTCATGCCTCATAACAAACCCACTCCTGGAAATCACATTATTATTAAATATTCACCCCCCCCCCCAACAACTCCACCCCCTTTTCGTTTTTTTCATTTTTACCAAAACCATTCCTTTTAAAAAAAATAAAATACCCATGTGTGCATTTCTCGACCAAAACAAGACAACTCTTTTCCGACCTCCTCGTGAGAGTTGGTTCCCCTTAAAACTTTTACCTTCTGTCGTATGAATGGGCTTGCAAAATTTTTAAAAAAAGTCTGAAGGGGCAATAAAAACGGAAGAAAACCATGGTATCTATTAGAGCAAGCAGTCAAAAGGGCTGGCAATAAAACCATAACCCCGGCGGCTAAACGCACGGAACCCGTAATTGAAATGTTTTTACGGAACAGTTGTTAAATAGTTTTTAGTATTTTTGTCTGCGCTTATGCTTGTGTGTTTTTAAATTTTTTGGTGTTTAAGGCCACCACTCACTCTCTCTCTCCCCTTCCCCCACACTTCTTTCTCCACTAAGTCAGCTCTCTACAGTAACAGCTCTTGAAACTTTTCATTTTTATTTGTGCGATTTGCGGACCCACTAAGAGAAACTTTTTGCGATTTTTGTTTGAGACCGACATGTAAATAAATAAAATACATGCAAAGAAAAAAAAATCAAATTGTATGTACATATGTTTCGACCCACTCGTGACTAACACTTTGAGACCACTTCTTTACAGTGTTCAGAAGAATAACGAAAACAAAAAAAAAATGAAATTATTATTTACTATTTGAAGTCGGCATCATTCTAAATAAATAAATTTTAAAAATGTGGCCCCATTGCAGTATTCTCCATTCAACTAGCTGTACCCTGCAAAACCTTCGCATAGAGTTACATCCCCTTAGGCTTGATCGGTAGGCTAAGGTTATTTTTTGGTTTCGGGCAGATCCGATTTTTTTTCATGATTGTATTTTTTAATTGGAATACTGTGTGTATAAATTCTTTACTTTCGATTTAACGCAGAGCCCAAATCGCTTTTATATATATATTATACCTATATTTATTGATTAAGACTGTACTCTCTAGTCGGGTTCCGTGTATAAAACATCTACACATAGTCTTCAATATGTTCTACCTACGTATCCACTGATGTATTTTGCTTTCTTTTTTGGCCCTGGAAGAATGTAGCATTTTTTGTTTGTTTAATGTTTTCGATAAATAATAGGTTTACGTAACAGGCTTACCATTTTTTGAGCTCGCACACACGCACACACTTAGAGTTCATGTTTTTATTGATATGATATAAAACACACTACAATGTGTTAATTTTTATGATATAAAACACACTAAAATGTGTTAATTTATAGGTTATAAAACACATTACAGTGTGTTAATTTAAATGGTTGAAAACATATTACATATGTATGTGATACGTTACAGTGTGTAAATTTGTATGACGTAAAACACATTACAGTGGGCTTAGTTTTATGATATAAAACACATTCATGTATTTATTTCATTTAACACAATTTATGTGATTAACGCACCCTCCAGTCAACTGGTCATCTTGTCGGTCGGTTTGTCTGTCTGCCTGTCTGTCTGTCTGTCAGTCGGCCTGTCTGTCTGTCTGTCTGTCAGTCTGTCTGTCTGTATGGAAAATATATCTACCGCATATTTTTTTTTTTAATTTCCATCTGAGGTGAAAGTTAAATAATAGACCACCAATATTACCTTAATGTCTGTCTTTGTATGTAAATCTTATTGATAATGTGTTTGAATCTTTATACAGACTAACAGTATAATGTCTTTATTTGAATCTTTACTAAAACTAACTGCATAATGTCTTTCTTTGAATCTTTACTAAAACTAACTGTGTAATGTCTGTCTTTGAATCTTTACTAAAACTAACTGTATAATGTCTGTCTTTGAATCTTTACTAAAACTAACTGTGTAATATCTGTCTTTGAATCTTTACTAAAACTAACTGTATAATGTCTGTTTGCCTTTGCATTCTTTGAAAAAAATGTTTGCATTACGTCTGTGTTTGTATGCCCAATCAAATCTGATTTGGTGTCTGCCTGATTTGGACTGGTTGCATAATCTCAATCTGTGTGTGTCTTATTTAAACCGACTGTGTGTGTTTTTGAGCATATCTATCTGTACATCTATCTGCATATATATCTGCATTTATATATATATATATATATATATATATATATATATTTATATATATATATATATATATATATATATATATATCTGCATTGATATTTGTATATCTATCTGCATATATATATATATATATATATATATATATATATGCATTGATATTTGCATATCTATCTGCATATATATATATCTGCATTTATATCTATATATCTATCTGCATATATATATATATATATATATATATATATGCATTTATATCTGTATATCTATCTGCATATATATGTATATCTATCTGCACATCTATCTGTACACCTATCGGCATATCTCTTTACCCAATTAAAAAGATAATCAACCATCCACCTCTCATTACAATATTGACAGCAATGTAGAGTTTGAGAATGAGCATCTCATAAATAAAAGAATTTGAAAAAATTAAAATAAACATCAACTCTAGGATGATAGGAATTATGTACAATTAAAAAAAAAAGAGAAAATATGGGGAGGTGGGGGGAGGGGGGAGTGGCGTACTATGAAACACGATGGTTGGTTCAACCCGTTGCGTTATTGTAATTGCTGCAAATATGCCAAACCAAAAGAAAGGATAAAAAAAAAAAAATAATTGAATTCACATAAAAAGAAAAAAAAAAACAATAACAAAGAAAACAATTGTTCTAATTATATTGTTAGTACAATTATGTCATTAGGTAGATGAGTTTAGGGTATCAGTTACACTCACACGTGACTCGGCCAGCACGCGCTCACGTGACGATTGTCGAGTGTCGAGTGTCGAGTTACATTTTTTTTTTTTGAGACGAATGGAGAGAATTGAAAGTCATGTTTTTATTTTAATATTTCTTTTTTCATAAAATATATACACTCCAACATACACAGTCAACACACAGACACATAGACACACACACACACAGACACATAGACACACACACACGTACACATCCTTACCACACAGGTATACACACAGAAATAGTCACACTTACGAAAGACATTAAAAAATGAGTGAGTGATAGTTTTGAACATAGATGGCAGAACATTATAATTCTAGTTCTGTCTATCTATCTATCTATCTATCTATCTATCTATCTATCTATCTATCTATCTATCTATCTATCTATCTATCTATCTATCTATCTATCTATCTATCTATCTATCTATCTATCTATCTATCTAACTATCAACATATCTATCTTCTATCTATCTATCAACCTATATCTATCTATCTATCTATCTATCTATATCTATCTATCTATCTATCTATCTATCTATCTATCTATCTATCTATCTATCTATCTATCTATCTATCTATCTATCTATCTATCTATCTATCTATCTATCTATCTATCTATCTATCTATCTATCTATCTATCTATCTATCTATCTATCTATCTATCTATCAACCTATCTCTTTATCTATCTGTATGTTTACACATCTATTCGTCTTCTTCCGCCTGTCACCATGTCTACATATCCATATGCCTTTCTTTTTACCTGCCTGCCCTACCTTTGTAATCTGGAGATTTGGCTGTGATCCCTAAACCCCTATGCTGTAAAAGTGCTGGTTTAAATCCCAGCAATCACCACCGAATCCCTAAAGTCCTTTATGAGGCCGCCATAAACACCGCTGGCCGTGCCATGACGAGGATGTAGAAAAAATAAAAAAATCTGCACAACTAGTTAGTGGCATGATCAAGGTATTAAACAGCTCAACCCTTTCACTGACTTTAGTAACCAGTACGTGTCACTTAAAAATATTCACCGAGCAGAAGAAACGAAATCAAACCAGAAATAAAATAATAACATGTGTTTCACTATGGTCAAATAAAAACAATTATTTTTTTTTTAAAGATTGTAATAAATAAGTTAACACATTTTTTTTAAATATGAGTATTTACTGCTGTTTATGTGTATGTTTTGAATTTCCTACTTGTCTCATAATCAATCGCTGTGAAGTCCAACCAATTCATTGTAAACTCACCCCCCCCCCTCCCTTCCCCACCTTTCCATACCTTGCTACCCCCGATTTCAATTGTAAACTATAAATCAACCACTCACTCTCTCCGCCCTCCCCCACCCTACACACGCACAATCCCCCATCAACCACCACGTGACACGATGTGACCAAAAAGTTCGAATCCAAATGACTTGTGACAATAATGCGAGTAGTGTCACCCCGCCCTCCCCTCCTCCCACCTCCCCCCCCCCACCCTACATCCCCACCCGAGCCTTGGAAATTTATCATTATCGTTTGAGATTTCAATTTGGAAACAGAAAATAATTTTTTTTAAAGTGTATTAAACAAACAAATCGCATTCATTCGGACACACACACACACACACATACAATGTGTATCTTTTTCCGGGAACGAAGGCAATATTTCCGCATTTTGTTCTTAAAATTGATTCCCGGATAAAATTTCAGGGGTTCCTCTCTCTTTCTCTCTCTGCCCCCCCCCCCTCTTTCTTTCAATACCCCCCCCCCCCCAAGTACATCCTTCATCTCTCCACCCATTCTCCGTCATTTTTTTTTTTTTTAAACTCTGAAAGTCACGGCCCCCACGTGTAGATTACCCCCACCCCCCGTTCTACTCCGTGGTCATAAACCACACGGACCTGAAAAGGATAAATTCAGACAAGTGGACTGAATACATGGACTCGCTGGACTTCTAGAGGTTTGTGTTCTCGTGTGAATGGGAGGTTACCGCAGAAAAAAAAATGTAACAACATTAAAAAATCAAGTCGTGATGAACTCGCGATGATTTATGTCCCTTTTGTTTACATTGTTTTTTTTTTTAGGTGTGATAATTTTATAGTAATGCCTAATTGAATTGTGTTTAAAATTATTACCAATAACATGTCTTAAGCTGTTTTGACATGCCCCACTTTCTACTCGGAGATTATTCCACGTCCTGTAATGAGTTCAGCTTCAAATTATTACTATTTATTTAACAGTACATGGTATATAGGCCTTTGAAATAGTCAAACTAACTCTCACACAAAACTGATTCCAACTGTTGCCTTTTTTATCTATTTGTTGATTTTTTTTTTTAAATCATGTTGTCTCAACTCCGTCAAGATCGATTATCGAACACTTAATCTCAATTAAGATAGTTCAATGTCCGTATTTTACGTCACCGCCAATACCAGGTCCATAGCTGTGATTAGATATTTTTGCCTTTGCGGAAGTCATATAGGTCACGAGACAAAATAAACCAACAGACAAAAGCTGTGATCTTTATGGGGTGTTTTGCAGCTCCGTGATTCTATTGTCCTTGATTCTATTGTCCATGATTCAATTGTCCATGATTCAGTTGTCCATGAGTCTATTGTCCATGACTCTATTGTCCATTATTACAATGTCCATGATTATATTGTCCGAAAGTCCTGTGGATCACGAAAACTTAATCAGCTAACTGTATATGGGGGGGGGGGTCTGAAAAGGCGGCGCATTGGTTGTGACCCGTAAGGGCTTGTCCTAGATTACATGCTCGGTAACTGGCATTTCCAGTGGTCTAGCTACCCCCGTAGTGGTTACATGGCCACTGCACTCTCGTCGAATTGTACGTATGGCAGAAGTACACTGCAAAAAAAGATGTCTCAATATTTGGTTTATATAAGATCACGTGATTTCAGCAACCTTACATAACAGATTACTGATTTCAGTTACCATACAGAACAGATTACTGATTTCAGTAACCTTTCATAACAGATTATTGATTTCATTTACCGTACAGAACATATTATTAGCAAAAGATTTCAACCTTCATTTACTTAATGTTGGTCATAAATAGTAGAAACGTTCCAAAATGAAAAAAAATAAATTAAAAATATACTTTCAAACAACAAAAGAACAATCAAAATTTTTCAACTTTTTATCCTTGTATCTTGTTGGAAAACAAAGATATTTTACTTGTATCTAGTTGAAAAAACAAAGATATTTTACTTGTATCTAGTTGGAAAAACAAAGATATTTTACTTGTATCTAGTTGAAAAACAAATATATTTTACTTGTATCTAGTTGAAAAAAAAAGATATTTTACTTGTATCTAGTTGAAAAAACAAAGCTATTTTACTTGTATCTAGTTGAAAAAACAGAGATATTTTACTTGTATCTAGTTGAAAAACAAAGATATTTTACTTGTATCTAGTTGAAAAACAAATATATTTTACTTGTATCTAGTTGAAAAAACAAAGATATTTTACTTGTATCTAGTTGAAAAACAAAGATATTTTATTTGTATCTAGTTGAAAAACAAAGATATTTTACTTGTATCTAGTTGAAAAACAAAGATATTTTACTTGTATCTAGTGGAAAAACAAAGATATTTTACTTGTATCTAGTGGAAAAACAAAGATATTTTATTTGTATCTAGTTGAAAAACAAAGATATTTTACTTGTATCTAGTGGAAAAACAAAGATATTTTATTTGTATCTAGTTGAAAAACAAAGATATTTTACTTGTATCTAGTGGAAAAACAAAGATATTTTATTTGTATCTAGTTGAAAAACAAAGATATTTTACTTGTATCTAGTGGAAAAACAAAGATATTTTATTTGTATCTAGTTGAAAAACAAAGATATTTTACTTGTATCTAGTTGAAAAAACAAAGCTATTTTACTTGTATCTAGTTGAAAAAACAAAGATATTTTACTTGTATCTAGTTGAAAAACAAAGATATTTTACTTGTATCTAGTTGAAAAACAAATATATTTTACTTGTATCTAGTTGAAAAAACAAAGATATTTTACTTGTATCTAGTTGAAAAACAAAGATATTTTATTTGTATCTAGTTGAAAAACAAAGATATTTTACTTGTATCTAGTTGAAAAACAAAGATATTTTACTTGTATCTAGTTGAAAAACAAAGATATTTTACTTGTATCTAGTTGAAAAACAAAGATATTTTACTTGTATCTAGTTGAAAAACAAAGATATTTTACTTGTATCTAGTTGAAAAACAAAGATATTTTACTTGTATCTAGTTGAAAAACAAAGATATTTTACTTGTTTCTAGTTGAAAAACAAAGATATTTTATTTGTATCTAGTTGAAAAACAAAGATATTTTACTTGTATCTAGTTGAAAAACAAAGATATTTTATTTGTATCTAGTTGAAAAACAAAGATATTTTACTTGTATCTAGTGGAAAAACAAAGATATTTTATTTGTATCTAGTTGAAAAACAAAGATATTTTACTTGTATCTAGTTGAAAAAACAAAGCTATTTTACTTGTATCTAGTTGAAAAAACAAAGATATTTTACTTGTATCTAGTTGAAAAACAAAGATATTTTACTTGTATCTAGTTGAAAAACAAATATATTTTACTTGTATCTAGTTGAAAAAACAAAGATATTTTACTTGTATCTAGTTGAAAAACAAAGATATTTTACTTGTATCTAGTTGAAAAACAAATATATTTTACTTGTATCTAGTTGAAAAAACAAAGATATTTTACTTGTATCTAGTTGAAAAACAAAGATATTTTATTTGTATCTAGTTGAGAAACAAAGATATTTTACTTGTATCTAGTTGAAAAACAAAGATATTTTACTTGTATCTAGTGGAAAAACAAAGATATTTTACTTGTATCTAGTGGAAAAACAAAGATATTTGAATTGTATCTAGTTGAAAAAAAACAAAGATATTTTACTTGTATCTTGTTGGAAAACAAAGATATTTGAATTGTATCTAGTTGAAAAAAAACAAAGAAATTTTACTTGTATCTTGTTGAAAAACAAAGATATTTGAATTGTATCTAGTTGAAAAACAAAGATATTTTACTTGTATCTAGTTGAAAAACAAAGATATTTTATTTGTATCTAGTTGAAAAACAAAGATATTTTACTTGTATCTAGTGGAAAAACAAAGATATTTTACTTGTATCTAGTTGAAAAACAAAGATATTTTACTTGTATCTAGTTGAAAAACAAAGATATTTTACTTGTTTCTAGTTGAAAAACAAAGATATTTTACTTGTTTCTAGTTGAAAAACAAAGATATTTTACTTGTATCTAGTTGAAAAACAAAGATATTTTACTTGTATCTAGTTGAAAAACAAAGATATTTTATTTGTATCTAGTTGAAAAACAAAGATATTTTACTTGTATCTAGTTGAAAAACAAAGATATTTTATTTGTATCTAGTTGAAAAACAAAGATATTTTACTTGTATCTAGTTGAAAAACAAATATGTTACCCCCCCCCCTTCCCCCCACCCCCTAACCTTACTTGTCTTTTCCAACAGCCTGTCAGTTTAAAGAATTTTTTTTTTTTAAATCATCGGTGAATATTTGTTCGTTTGTCGCCCGTTTCATCCCACTCGTGTGGCGAGAGACAACAAGAAGTGGTGCCTACTAAAATAAACCGTTACCTTTGACTTGAGTATCGGCTTGAGCCAACAACACTCACCCGTTTGATGGACTCCCTTCTCTCTGCTCACCATCATGTCATTTATTCTTTCCCAAATATGTTGTTTGTGTGTGTGCGTGTGTGTGTTTTTTTTCTCCTTCTATCACTTAGCTCCACGCTGTGTGGTATGTGCTAAAAGGGCGTTGGGGTGGGGGAAGGGGGCAGTAGGGCGCTTAGAGTTAAAAATGCGCGGTCTGAATTGTGTGTGTGCGTGTGGGGGGGGTGAGGGATGTATGTGGCATCAGCAAGGGATGGGGGAGGGGGGGGGTAAGAGAAGGCAGTGGTGAGCGAAATTTATGACGGTGTGTAGAGTGGAGGGTCCCCCTGGAATGTGACCAAAAGTGATAGATGTGGCAGAATGATGAATGACGTCAGCAGGGGCAACAAAGCTAACACAAACAGCTTCCGGTTTGGATCTCTGTGCAGTTGTTTGATAACTTGTTGACGTTTTACTTTCTGTGGTTTTTTTTTTCATCCTAGAATATTCCATGGATTGTCAATTCTGTAATTATGTCCCTTTTGTTGCTTGGCCCTTTGCTGCCAAAATAGGCTGTGAAAATTTACAAGCGGACGGGGGTGGGGGGAGGGGATGGGTGGGGGTGGAGAGGGGGGTCAGAGAGTAAGGGGGTCTGTCTCTGAATAAGAGAAAGATGACCAACGTAGATGAAAAACTGCAGGAGTGTTGAAAAAGAGAAAAAAAAAGTATCAAAGGAAAGATTCATACAGACACACACACAGACAGACAGACACGGACACCCACCCACACAGACAGACATACACACAGACAGACACAGACACGGTCACCCATCCACACAGACACACACACACACACACAGACAGACACGGAGTCTTGCTCTAAATTCAAATTTTTGCTGATGTCACAAAAAGAAATATTTCTCGACATAATCTCTGTCCGTCTCATTGGAACGTCTGAATTTCTTTTTTCGACAAAAGAGAAACCGAGGAAAAAAAAAGAAAGATAATGTAGTAATGTGTTTGATTACGTTAGAATTGACTTCACCGTACAATCAACTTCTCAAAATAATAATCAATAAGTACAAACAAAAAAGGCGATGGTAGCATAACATTAGAATTTTTTTCATCACACTAACAGTAATACACGCAATAACACTCAGTAACACAAACAAGTACACCACAATTAAATCACACAATAACGAACACACACAGTTTTTTGCAAAAATCGCTAATAGCAATAACCTTTTTTTTATGTGTTTTTCTAGCATACACATCAATATATGCGTCGGTGCCCAACTAGATTATGTTATTTATTTTCACTTATCAACTAATATAAAGACATATTTACTTCATAATGTTGTAATAGTATTAACTTTTAAGTTTATTATTGATAATTTACCTGAATAATTTAATGAGTCAGATGTTTTTCACTCTTTAGCGCATTCTTTATAAAATAAAGTTCCCTTAGCCCATTTGGGCCCACGGAGCAGATGAAGTGTGGAATCCATCTGTTTCAATAACCTCGGCATGTGAACAGATTATGCGGTTAGCATAACGCCCAGCCGCTTTTACTTCCCCAGCTTAAAGTCAGGTACCCATTTAAAGCTGGGTGGACTTATGGGACGACTTTGAAACACATTTCACCTGGAAAATTCCCATGGCCCTCACTGATGATCGAACCCAGGACTCTCAGGTCGACAGTCGAGCGCTCTACACCACTCGGCCATCCGTCCCATATTACCCTTATAAGCTTGTTCATATAACCCCCCAAAAAAATTATTTGTTTACTATTTTGATCAATTATTCATGGTTGTTATTCTTTTGGTATTAATTTTGACATGACGAATTTATGTTTCCATAAAAAAAAATAATTAGTCCCGTAGTTCTACAAGATTTCATTCAATTCATGAACTCAAAATTATAAAATATTTGCAATGTCATGTAGAACATACATATATTTTTTTCATACATGTATACCATTTCAAAATGGATTCTACGGACTTTATTAATTACTTGAAAGTACCCGGGTGTAATTTATTCTTGTTAATTATAACAATACTTTGGGGTTAATTATGTGAGTGTTTGTGCGTGTGTGTGTGCGTGCCCGTTAGTTTATGAAGATTCTTGACATCAAGAGAAGAGAACTCGAATAGACCATCCCTCTAATTGTATTTGAAATGTTAATCCACTGGCTGCTGTCCCTTTGCTAAAAGTTACCCCAGGAAGAGATGACACAGCAGCTGCGTCTGACATAATATTTATGGCCGGCATGGAACACGTACGGTGCACCATGTGGGCCATTTGAATGATATTTGTTCTTAATAAAATGTGTCTTTCGTGTTAGGTTGGAATGATGAGAGATCAGAGTGGGTTTGTTTGTCTTTTTTTGTTTTCTGAGAATTTATGGACTGAATTCACTAGTTGTTGTTTTTGTTTTCCTCTAACGAAATATTTTTGTAGAAGACTGAGAAATTTCTGCGAACTTTCGCTTTCGAAAAATCCACGTAATAGTTTTGTTATTTTGGAATGGTCAATTTGAAGTATATAGGGGATGCATTCATAATATGTGGATAATTTTTTTTAAAGTAAAAATGACGACAGTGCCGAATCTAGTGATTGGGGGGGGGGGCAGAAGGCTTTGCTACTTTGGTGGCCTCTGCATTTTTTTACATTTGACACCATGAGATGAGATAATGTACTTAATATATATATTGTAAACAAATTTTTTGGGCGCCCCCCCTCTCATGCTGGACCCAAACCCTCTCCCCCCCCCGCCCTCCCCACCTTAATCACGCCACTGAAAAATGTATAGTATACCCTTTAAAGCCATAGAAGCGGTCAGTTTTATCATTGGTCGACAGTCCACCCAGCTGGCAAAGCGTTTTATTGCAGATTATGGACAGCGACACCATCCGCAAGAGACTGGAACCCCGACCAAGTTGACACCCCCTCCCCCCTTTCCGCCCCTCTAGCGTATTGCGACGGGCATGTGCCCAGTAGATACACAAGAAAAAAAAATCAAACAATTGTAGTCTTAACATGTTTTGATCTGACCCTAAACGAAATTCAAAGAGGTTTTTACCCCCTCTACCCCGCCCCCCCACCACCACCACCACCAACACCCTTCCCCCGACTAAATGTTGGTATGCCCTGCTTTGAACAGTAAAAAAAAAAACCCACATTCGAACATCGGGTGGCGAAGTATCGTCTGCAAGGACTGAAACAGGCAATAAAAATGTCACTGGATAACAAAACACCGACGGGGCAATCATTGCCTGAATCTTGAGCGTAGCAGCTACTCTGACCTTCGTTGACCCCCAACCCCCCCCACCCCCAACACCCTATGATGGTAGCACCTTTCTGTTTACTAATACTTTTCGACTGTATGTTTTTAATAGCTCTATTGTCGTACTTGTATGCTTACCCTATAAACTACCAATGCTTAGCGCCCACAAACTACCTTTGCTTAGGGCCCACAAACTACCTTAGCTTAGGGCCCACAAACTGTCTTAGCTTAGGGCCCACAAACTGTCTTAGCTTAGGGCCCACAAACTACCTTAGCTTAGGGCCCACAAACTACCTTTGCTTAGCGCCCACAAACTACCTTTGCTTAGGGCCCACAAACTACCTTTGCTTAGCGCCCACAAACTACCTTTGCTTAGCGCCCACAAACTAATTTTTCCTAGGATCCACAAATTACATTTGCCTTTGGCCCACAAACTACCTTCGCTTACGGCTCCCAAAATACGCAACAAAACCTCATGCGTTCCGCACACACCAATCTACGCGTAACCCTTTCCCTCCCGACCACCTATTTACCCACATAATTCTGTGATTCGACAAAGGCACAGTTATCTGTGTTTTTGATACGATATGAAGGATAACGAGCAAAAGGTCACGAAAAGAAACAATTATATTTTATTATTTTTTTCACAAAAGCTATAACCATTTTTTTTTAGAAAGAGATAAAACAATAAAAATTATAAATTTAATTGCTAACGGTTGTGTTTATTGGTACAAACTGCAAATAATGATAAGCTGTACTCGCTTCTTTAAATACCAGCGCGTGCCGAAATATGGCTTTTTACAATAAGAATAAATATGGCTTTTTTTTTATAAAAAAAAAGAATAAAATAAAAAAAAATTGCTATAATTTTAAAAAAAAATCGATAACCAGTGTTATTGCCCAATCACGTGCCGGCATTTAACTCTTTGATTACCGCCCTTTACATGAAAATAAACATAATCCTATTGGCTCTCTTGTTTTTATCACGCGCTGCTATTACGTCACAAGAGAGAATCCCGTCATGTTATTGGCTGATAGATTTCTTTATTGTTTTTTGTTTTGCTTTTTATTTACCTATTTTCGTGTCATGTGATACTATCGCGGATGCGGTTGGCAGTTAGTAATATTATACCACTCGTAGAGGATGGATGCTGGGGTGAAATAATAACATCAGGTTTTATGTTTCAATCATTTTTTTTTTTTTACGTTCTTGTTTTCCGTGGGTGTGTGTAAGTGTTTGTCTCTCAGTCTGTCTGTCTGTCTGTCTGTCTGTATGTGTGTATTATGTATGTATGTATGCATGTATGTATGTATGTATGAATGAATGAATGAATGTATGTATGTACGCTTCCATGCAAATATTTATGTATTTGTGTGCATATGTGTATGCATGTATGTATGTATATATGAATGTTTGTATGCATGTATGTATGTATGTAATATAGACTTTCGATAGTATTTTTGTTTGTGAGCAGAAGGTCGGTGGTTCGTGCCCCATAGACAGCTCTGACCCTAATCTTTTTCCTGGTATCTCCATGGCCTATTTCACAGGTCAATGACTTAGGTAGGTCATCCCCCCCCCACCCCGCCTTCCTATCTTTTTTTTTTAATCCAGTGAGGATTATAAAGCTAAAGAAAGTATTCACCGGAAATCAAGCCCACACTTTGCGTATCAAAATTGAACTATTGGTGAACCCGATCTGTATGATGTGGATCACGAGTTCAAATCCCAGCTTGTCCAGTCACACACACACCCATGTCCTCTGTGGCGCCTTCATCAATATTTCGCGCTAGATGGGCGTTATGTAAACTACCCCAATCTTTGGCTGATAGGATCAAGATATTAACATGGGAGTTGAATAACTACTGAAACATGTGCACTAACACTTACATCTTATTGTAGAACACGAAAATAATAATAATATGGGAGAGTAACACCGTCGATTGTCAGGGTCAATACGCCACACACACACACTTTACAACAATTAGGACTTTTTATTTTGCTGCGGAAGGTTCGAGATATGAGTGAATAATTAATAGGTATCGCGGCCCTGAAACAAAGACAGATACCGTGCAGGATTTACGTATAAGCTACACGAGCTATAGTTTAGGGCCCCCGCCTTCTTTGGGCCCCCTCTCAAAAATGTCTGCGTAATGAGATTGTTTTATTCACTGACCTATAATATCTGGACTTATAAAGGGCGCCTAAAAAGCTTAGAGCATTGTCAAGTTTAAATCCGGTCCTGTCCGATGGACAGAAGAGAGAGAGAGAGAGAGAGAGAGAGAGAGAGAGAGAGAGAGAGAGAGAGAATAAACGCGGACAAAATGGAGGAGACTGAGATGGAGACCTGGAATATTGATTTGTGACATATGGATTTCCTGAAGAGTTCTTTGTAAAAAGAGTCCCTTCTCTCTAAAGTGCTCTGTGTTAAGTTCTATTTATGGCATCTGACGTCAAATGACAGCCAACGATAAATTATTACCCTTATTATGAAAGGGAATTAACTGGCGTCTTCTCGATCTGTGTTCTGGGGTTATGGTTCTTGTGCGATTCATTGCTGTACAATGTGTTAAATACTGGATATTATTTTGCGTGAGTTTTAAATATACTGTCAATTTCTTATACAAAAAAATATTTTGCAAAAAAAAAAACTTTTGGCAAAAGATCTGTTTTTTTTTTTTATTCTTTTGAATTTAATAAGATTACTCCATAAGATTTCTCCGGGGGCCCCTGGCAAATATACATTTTGGGGTCCATGCAGAAAAATACTTTCGGGCCCCGAACCACTAGGCAATAGTAATTTAGAGGTCTTTAGTCAAGAACTCTTTTAATGGCCTCTACTTTCAAATATTGTGTCCTTTATAATTTTTTTATAGAAAAAGCCCCAATCCCAGAGGCGTACCTAGGGTGGGGGAGGTGGTCCAAATTTGAAAGTGCCCCAGTTTGAGGAGGGGCCCCCAAAAACTTTTTTTTACATTAAATATTAAGTACATTCTCTCATGTCATGGTATCGAATGTCAAAATGCAGGGGCTCCCAAAGAGGCCAAGCCCCCCGGCCCCCCAAATCCCTAGGTTTGGCACTGCCCCATCCCCTATTAACCCAACACAGGGCCTCTGTCATGTGACCAGATTACCTACGAAATATGAAACTTAGCCACTTCTATATATAGTAGTACGTACCTTGCATATCATTATTTTTAAATACATGTACCTGTATTTCGATTCGCTGTGTTTTTATCCCTTACCTACGCTAACACACAAGAGACAAAAAGAATTATTGAGCCAACCCCAAAATCCCTTCAACCTACGACCCCTTAGATTTGTATACAAAACATAAAATTGTTGATGCTCATTCTATCTAAATATAATCTTTGTGTTCAGAGATTTAACTATGGAAATATTCCCCATTGGAGTAGAGGGAATTTAAAGAATTGAGAAGTGATAGTGAAAAAAAATGGAATAAAACAATTGATCGCCTTGTGGGTAAGTTACGATAGATAACAAAGAAAATGTCTGGAGAGAGAGAGAACGTGTCACACAATGGAAAGAAGATATTTAAAAAAAATAAATAAAAAACGTGAAAACAAGAAACAAAAGAAATTCTGAATTCTGAGATTTAATTAAAATAAAAATCTTGGAACAATGTAACCATTGTATTTATCAAGTCTTTGTGGTCTTTAGTGGGATTACAGCTAGGAAGAAAAATTAAATCACTCTGACACATACACACACAGCACACACTCAAACAAACATATAATTTAGTGAGAGTTTGCACACTGCAATATGTATACGTTTTGAGTAAATGTGTTCAATCTATGTGTTCAATCTAAGCAGTGTACGTGTGCGCACGCTCATTCCAACAGAGCGCACCAAAAATTCGTGTAGTAAGCCTTTAAACCGTTATGAGGGGGTAAGGGGGAGGGGGGACGGATGGTCGCACAGAAAAGCGCTCGACTGCTTAACAGTGGTCTCCCGTGGTGCCTCCAAGTTCGTTGCACAATCGGATATGATGAGCATGAAAGAAAGACACTGCAGAAATCGACCCGTGGTGGTTAATAGGAACTAAGAGATAAATATCTACTCCTTACAGGGGCTTCACAGATGTACCGTTATGTTGTGTTCAACTATTGAAAATCATTTCTATGCTTGCGCACAGCTAACATGATTTACCACATATAGCTTGTGAAAAATTAGAAAAGTTTCATTCGAAATGAAAGGAAATATTGTGGAAATTGGAGTGATTGTAAGGATTTAAAATGCAGGAAATGATTAAATGCGTTTTTTGTTTGTTGATCAATGATACATTTTAAATTTTTAAATAGTCTTAGTCAATCCGTTATTAGGGTCATGGGTCACGTGACTTGTAATCCTCAACGCAGTCCTTCGATGACACACCCCACTCTCCCTTGATGAGGTTGAAAGAAACTTTTTAAGTGAAAGTGTGACTTTATAAACAAACAAAAAAACGAGACAAAACAAAAAGAAAAACTAACAATTTACCTCCCATAACCATCCATTACATTTATTTAAAAAAAAAAAAAAGAGAAAGCACATTGTCAAGAACAGAAAAGTCCATAAACGCCAAGTATCATCTTTAGTAAGCGTGCCAGGCAACTTTTCATGGGTTCTTATTGTGTTTATGTGTGTGTGGGAGGGGGGTGTATGTGAAAAGGGAAATGGAGTGTTAACTACTCAGGGAGATAAAAGGGTGTTCTAGGCGCCCCGCCCTCATCCCACCTTCCCCCCCCCCCCACACCCACCTCGTCCGTTCCCTACAATGTCTCATCATCGCCTGTTACGGCACACGGGTAAGACTCTGTGTTTGTCTGTTTTTATCATATCGTTTTACATGGCCGGCGTTGAAAAAAAAATCCCAACAACCCCCCCCCCCCCCCCAAAACAGTGTTGTCATCGTCCTGGATAAGTATGATGAGTATCTTTAGTATCATTAGTATCTTTAGTATCATTAGTGTCATTAGTATGTTTAGTATCATTAGTGTCATTAGTATCTTTAGTATCATTAGTGTCATTAGTATCAGTATTATCACTAGTATCATTAGTGTCATTAGTATCAGTATTATCACTAGTATCATTAGTTCCATTAGTATCAGTAGTATCAGTAGTGTCATTAGTATCATCGGCATCTTTAGTATCCTTAGTATCATTAGTATCAGTAGTATACTTAGTATCAGTAGTATCATTAGTGTCATTAGTATCTTTATTATCATTAGTGTCATAGTATCTGTATTATCAGTAGTGTCATTAGTATCAGTATTATCACTAGTATCATTAGTGCCATTAGTATCAGTAGTATCAGTAGTGTCATTAGTATCATCGGCATCTTTAGTATCCTTAGTATCATTAGTATCAGTAGTATACTTAGTATCAGTAGTATCATTAGTGTCATTAGTATCAGTAGTATCATTAGTATCAGTAGTATCATTCGTGTCAGTGGTATCATTCTTATCAGTAGTATGATCAGTATCTCTTTAGTACCATTTGTGTCATGAGTATCAGCGGTATCATAATTATCAGTGGTATCAGTAGTATACTTAATATCATAAGTATCGTCAGTGTATTTTGTATCATTGTGTCATTTGTATCCTTAGTTATATCATCAAGGATTATGCTGTGAACAAAAAAAATAAATTAAAGTAAAAGAACAAATTAACAAGGAAATAAATAATTGTCATCTTTTAAAACAGTCGAGTGAAATTTGGCGTGCGCTCGGGTGTGTGATTGTCTGTGTATATGTGTGTGTGTATGTGTGTCTGCCCCTTTCCCACTCTCCCCTGCAAACTCCCCCACCCACCACAAGAAAGATTGCGCTTAAAATAACGAAAACAATCATAACAAACTAAAAACTTCCATTTCGTCACGTGGCACGTAGGAACTCCTTATTTAGCGCCGTAACACTTGACGGCCCCTCCCCCCCCACCCTAAACATTATTATTAATTTTAAAAGTCACGTGTCGACCAATGGCGAGGTCCATGGATGGGAGAGGGGGGGGGAGGTATGGGTAACGAAGCAATAAAACCTCATTATGATAGAACAGAAGTGTGTCTCGAAAATGGCGTCCCAAAATTATTATTTTTTTCTCTTTTGCTATACGAGAGTAGAAATGCCTCCATATGCACCCAGGCTATTGATATCTTTGTTTTGCTGTTATTACATAGTAATTTTCTAGCAATTACACATTTTCGGTATCTGGAACGTTCTCCTGCTGTTAGGCCCGAAAAACTCAAACCTCACTGAATTATATACATGTACGCTTATTCAGACGCGTACCTAGGTTGGGGGAGGGGGGGGGTCCAAAATCGAAAATTCCTCCGGGCCCCAGCTTGAGGGTGGGCCCACAAATATTTTTTTTACATTTATTAGTAAGTACATATTCTCATGTCATGGTGTCGAATGTCAAAATGCAGACCCCCCCCCCAAAAAAAAAGAGGCCAAGCCCCCTGGGCCCCCAAATCCCTAGGTTCAGCACTGCGCTTATTGTTTCTCTTGATTTCAACACTGTTATTATTTTTTGTTAGTAATCCCATAATGCATTAATTTCTGAGGAACCTTTTGCGTGACATGAACGTGCAGTTTTTTTCATTGTGTGTTTGATATTGGTCTTCAGTTCCTGCATTGTTTTTTATCTTTTAAAAATAAATTTGCAAAGACTAATTTGGTTTTTACCGTTTTACTCAAGTCGTAAGTGGCAAGACTTATATACAGTAAACTTTTTTCCTTTTAATTTGTTTAGATATTTATTCTGTTTCGTTAATTATTATATATATATTAGTTCTGATGATCTTTCACGAACTATTATTACATATTAGTTCTGATGATATTTTAAGTATGAAATGTCCCGTTTGTAAACCAACGAATGTCCTATGAGTCAGCCAATAAATGTCCTACGTGTGAACAAATAAACGTCCTATGTGTCAACCAAAGAATATCCTATGTATGAAATAATGAATGTCCTATGTGCCAACCAGTAAATGTCATATGTGTCAACCAATAAATGTCCTATGTGTCAACCAATAAATGTCCTATGTGTCAACAAATAAATGTCCTATGTGTCAACCAATAAATGTCATATGTGTCAACCAATAAATGTCCTATGTGTCAACCAGTAAATGTCCTATGTGTCAACCAATAAATGTCCTATGTGTCAACCAATAAATGTTATATGTGTCAACCTATGAATGTCCTGTGTGTCAACCAACGATTGTCATATGTGTCAACAGATAAATGTCCTATGTGACAAACAATATAACGTCCTATCTGTCAGTTAAATGAATGTCCTATAAAATCAACCAATTAATCTCCTACGTGTCAGCTAACGAATACCACTATGTATCCCCCAGGTCCCAACTCCAACCAGCGGAGGCGTGGCCGGCAGACCTACACGAGATTCCAGACCCTGGAGCTGGAGAAAGAGTTCAAATTCAACCGCTACCTGACCAGGCGTCGTCGCATCGAGCTGTCCCACATGCTGTGTCTCACAGAACGTCAGATCAAGATATGGTTCCAGAACCGTCGCATGAAAGAGAAGAAGGAGCTGCAGGCCATCAAGGAGCTCAACGAGCAGAGCAGGGGCCACGAGAAATCCCACCAGGGGGCGCCCGTGGGAAAATCGGACGACAAAATGGTGTCGTCTCTGACGTCATCTTCGTCGCAGCACGCCGTGGGATCGCCGAACAGCTCCGGTTCGGAGCACAGTTGAAAATCGTTTTAGCAGTATTATTATTATTATTATTATTATCATTACTATCCATAGTACTTAACAACTTTAAATGTGTTTTTCTTTTTTCAATTTCGCTCGTCAAAAAAATTCAGGATTTTTCGTATTACCAAAAAAAAAAAAAAATAAAAAATAATAATAAATGTGGACTTTAAATAGTGGCTGGGGTCGCGCAGCATTTGACGGGCTGCGCATGCGTCACAATTATTCATACAAATCGAAAGCAAATTTGCAATGATATCGGAGCTGGAAGTGCAATATCAATTTACTGTTCTCGCGTCTGTGGTGCGACATCATTAAAAAACTGATACGACATTCTAGGATACTCATATGATATTATTCTGTGGACACGTTGATATCACACATACGCACACACAGACAGGTTTGTCTCCAGACATGTTTACATCGCACGCAATTAAATAATAGCAATTAAAAAAAAAAGTAAACCAAAAAAAAAATAATGTTCGCTCAGGAAATCGAAATACGTTGGGCGATATTCGCTCACTGACCTCGCAACCGGGCGACACTCGCCCCATCCGGGCTCGGCAATAAAGTGTTACGTTTTATTCATCATTATTGCCAAAACAAAAAACAAACAACGATTTATTATCAACACTAAAAACAAAATGGCTTCTAATGACCTACTTAAAAATTTGTCGTTTGTCTATTTCGGTTACTCTATTTCTACTTTATAATTTCTGTTTCATGACTACGCGTTCTGGCAAAAAAAAAATCACAAGATATGTCTGAATTAAAAGTTAAAATGGACGACAATAAATACAAGGGATTGGACGGACCATCTATTTTTTGGACTATGCAATAAACAGCTTTATATCAATCAAACATATTGGTCAAAGAATGGCCACTTAACCAGGCCAAAGATCGCTTTTAAACCAATTCTATTCGGCAACCGACTTTCTAAGAAATCTTTCCACTTCATTTCGACCACTAGTGCATGACTTGTGGTCATTTAGGAAACGCCAGTGAATGTTTAGTTCTTTGGATACCATCTCGTGATGTCGGATTGGAACCTCGACACGGCGGACACTGCTGTAACTCTTGACGTGAACTTGTGTCACTAATCAATACCAGGAACTGATTTATCGATAATGTTTATAAAATAAGTGCTTCGAACTTTGCTGGAGGATATAGCAAAGCAAGTATGATGTAAGCTAAAAATAAAACTGAGTAAATATAGATTCACGTACTTCTAATCATCATGATCTATTGTTATTATTGCTATCAAAAAATGGAATATTATAGAACCTTTTCTTGTAAGACAAGAACCTAGCGACTGGTTAGCCCTCTTACCCCCCCCCCTCCCCCATCCCCATTAGCTCCTCCCTCACATCCCCATTGATATAGGACATCCCAGAATGTACACATGTGTGCGTTCGGTAATTTTTGACCTGTAGTTGATATATCGTTAAATAGTTCAGGAACAAAGGCACAAATTAAGACAATTTTACATACACATACTATAAACTCGACAAAAACATAAGAACGACACATATTAAATACCAATCGAACCTGCCAAGTTAATGTACAATTTTAAAAGACGTGGTTCAATCCGCCAGTAAACATTCAATACAATTCTCGTTAGAGAGTATGTCTACTGACGACGTCATTATATTTTTTTCTTTATTTAAATATAGCGCGTTTGAAATTTAACAAAGGACAATACATAAAAAACACGTCATATTAATAAAAAATGAGATCGATGGTTGAATTGAACGTTTGATTAAAAATAAATTAGTGAGTTAAAATAGTTTTATCATTAAAAGTGTATTTATTCGAAGTTTGGTTTAGTCATTACTTTTGTTATTGTCATTTTCGTGACTAATTTTGACGAATAACGTCATTTCCGCTATAAAACAAACTAAGAGATAGAAAGGTCAAATAATTATAAGACCGGGGCTGATTGAGCCACTGCACTAAATATCCCTTTCTCAGTGGCGTCACTAGGGGGGTGCGGGGGGTGCGGACCGCACTGGGTGACACCAACCCTAGTGACGCCACTGCCTTTCTGCCCATAAGTTGACACAATACTTGGAAATATAATTAGCCAATCTATGTTCTACTTGTACTAGAGCAAAAAAACAATAATTCTATTTTAATAATCTTTTTTTTTTTAAATTGATGTTGAACAGGGGTAGACTGTTAACAATCTTGGGTTGCAGAGAAACAATAACAACAACAATATAAATATTTGTATTAATCTAGCCAAAGGAAAAAATATTTTTACTTATTAGTATATTTTAATCAAAGTTTATTTTCAGAAATTTTTTTTTATATATATTTTATTTCTACTTTGGAGAATTTTTAATGGAATATTTGTATTTAAAATACAGAAACCACATAAACAAACAATCATGAAAGATTCAATTAAAAAAAAAATGTATTGTTTAAATTGGTCACTTCATTGTAGCTTACAGTAGCACACATATACCTCAGCAATGGGTTGGTAATAAGTTGTGCAATTTTTACAGACTTTATAACACCAAACAATTCAATAAAAAACCAATGGACTGTGTGCGTCTATAGATGTTGTTTAAATTGTTTATAAACTTTGAATTTATCGCGAAACTTGAAAATATGGGAGGAAAAAAAAAGCCTGCTCATGTGCTAACTAGCAAGAAGTTGTACTGTTTCATTAATTTTTTCTTTATTATGACTTTTCATTTAGTTATATTTTGTTTTTTTTAATTCCCTATGTGAGATGGTCCATTTTTATTTATTTCTGTAGACAAGTAGAAACATATCGTTCTCAGTAGCCAAAAAAAAAAAAATTAAACAGATTTGTTAATGTTCGGAAGGAAAAGACAGACAGTCAAGGACCCATGTAAACACACCCCTTCGCCCCCTCTCGCCTCCCCCCCCCCCTTACACACCAATCGTGAATCTAAACTCTTCGGACAAGATGCCCAGACACGGTGAGGCTAATTTATCTCCAGATTTTTTGTTTTTTTTCCAGAGGCGACGCCGAAACAGACAAAGTCGTGAAGATGCCAAAAACTGGGATTTGGGGGGAGGGGGGGAGTGGTCAGGTGTGACTGGCAGTAACGGGGGAGAATAAACAAACAGAGAACAGCAGACGATTTTAGACATTACGTCCGGACAGCATCACCACCCACGGAGCTTGTAATCAACCTTCTCCCCACCACCCACCCACGCCTTTCCATTCACCCACTTCCACCCTCAAAACCCTTACTTAATCCTCTCGTCCATTGATAATCGTATTAGCTTTATTTTAAAAAAAATGAATAAATATATCTTTTTTGGCCGAACGAAATATTAATGAACAAACAATTATGCTTTCAGACAACATACAAACAAGGAAATATCATTACGCTTTCAGACAACATACAAACAAACAAAGAAACAAAAATCATTATTCTTTCAGATAACATACAAAAAATCATTATGCTTTAAAATCTTTTTTCTTTCTTTCTAAGTTTTGTTCATTTGAATTAATGTTTGAATTACGATTTGACCAACATCTACACCAACGGTCACTTCTTTGGTAGTAGCCACTGACCTATATATTGGACTGGGGGGGGGCCACCGCTATTGGTTTAGGCATCACGTACACAGACAATGAGCACCTCTTTTCATTATCGAATTATATCTCTATATGGATTTGTTCTTTTTTTCTGCAATTAAGCTAACTTTTTATTTCGGGGTGGGAATGAGAAAATAGGGCCCCCCCCCTAGTTGTAAGTTGTCATCGGCCCTAGATTTCCTGGAAAACTGTCAATCAAATCTCTACACAATGTGATGGGATAATGCCGAGTATAAAATAATACCGAGTATAAAAGAATACCAAGTATAAAATAATACCAAGTATAAAATAATACCAAGTATAAAATAATACCAAGTATAAAATAATACCAAGTGTAAAATAATACTAAGTATAAAATAATACCAAGTATAAAAGAATACCAAGTATAAAATAATACCGAGTATAAAATAATACCAAATATAAAATAATGCCAAGTATTTTTTATAAGCTTTTAATTTAGTCTCACTTTCTGTGAGTTTGTAAGTGGGTTATGTGTTATAGGTCCGTCTGTTAACCTTGAATCTCAGTTTTCGACGTGTTCTAACTTAGCGAGAGAGCTCAAAATCGGCAAGCGTGTAAGCTTTCTACATGATAATACACGATTTGAATAATTTAACGTGTATGAATGAACATTTTATAGAATTACATAAGAGAATGACTTTTTAGTGATATTTATAATTGGAAAACAATCGCCTTGATATTATACAGTTCAGCACCGGTGCATTAGTGTGCACTTTACACCAATATAGACTAGCCAAATTAGAAGCTGACCTGAGAAATAATACAGCAAGCTTACTTCTTTTTTTTTTTAAAACCAAACAACAAATAATTTTAATAATTCATCGTATCATACAAATATTATATATAGTGGGACGGGTGGCCGAGTGGTGTAGATACTCGACTGTCGACCTGAGAGTCCTGGTTTCGATCCTCGGTGAGAACCATGTGGAATTTTTCCAGGTGAAATGTGTTTCAAAGTCGTCTTACAAGTCCACCCAGCTTTAAATGGATACCTGACTTTAAGTGGGGGGGGGGGGGGGAAGTAAAGGCGGCTGGGCGTTGGTTATAGAAACAGATGAATTCTACACTTCATCTGCCCCGATGGCCCGTTAGGGTTAAGGGAACTTTACTTTACTTACTTATAGAAATATTATTATATATTACCATTACTAAAATTAAAAGCCTGGATGAACATAATATTCTTAACTAAATGTCTGTTGATAAAAAATAATATGATCAAATTATATACATACGGAAAGGCATCCACGTTTATAGTTAAGAAAAGATGATGATGTGGATATTTGTATGATTTTATGAGTATTTTAGTAACGTATTATCAGAGAGGTTATAATGGTATCTCACTTTCGATTATAAGGATTCTCTTAATGAGAAATCAATTAGAAATAGGGAAAACCAAGGAGCGATCACATTCATAATCGTTACCAAAAAGTAAATGAATCTTTCATGAATGTTTACTGTTATGGTTTTTACATTTTTGCATTCTAATTTATTATCAATTATTGTGTGTCTCAAAATATATATTTATACATAAATCTAAATTAGATCATTTGTAGAGATTAATACCAACAACTAGTTTGATCATCCATCAACATAACATCTTATGCAATCGATTATCAATGAAATAACATAATGAAATATAACAATAATAACAAATATAAATAATACGCTCTACATAGTCATTTATAAATGGTTTTGAACAGTGCCGAACCTAAGGATTTAGGGGCCTCTTTGGGGGCCCCTGCATTTTGACATTTAACATCATGACACGAGATAATGTACTTAATATTTAATGTAAAAAAATGTTAGGGGGGCCCCCTTCAAGCTGGAGGCGCATGGGGACTTTCGAATTTGGACCCCCCCAATCACCCATCCCTAGTTACGCCTCTGGGTTTGAATGTGCAAAATGGTTTCTATGGTATTACGGTCATCAAGGGAAATGAAACATTTATTGAAATGAACAATATTCGGTTGTTATGGAGAATTTGATTGATTCATACACGCTTGGACGCTGCGAGATGGAGTGTACAAGAGCAATTATCAGTGGCTCAAAAATTTAAAAGACGGGGGAGGGGGTGGGGGAAGGTTGGGCCTGTGCGTCTTAAGTTTGTCAGGGGCCCCAGTCATTGTGTTGTGAATTTTTTTTTTAAATTAATTTTTTTTTACTGCAACCCCCTCCCCCGCCCTCCAACCCCCCCCCAGCTTTAGTTTATCAGTGGCCCTTGATTTCCTGGCTACGCTCTCTGTTTAACGTTTAGTCTAATTGTGTCCGAACACACATGATTTTCATTTGTATTATCTGTCATACAATCTGTCATAAATCTGTCATGCAATCTGTCATACAATCTGTCATGCCAATCTGTCATACAATCTGCCATACAATCTGTTATACCAATCTGTCATACAATCTGTCCTTCAATCTGTCATACCAATCTGTCTTGCAATCTGTCATACCAATCTGTAATGCAAACGGTCATACCAATCTGTCAAACAATCTGTCATACAATCTGGAATCCATTTTTTTCTTTGCCATGTCTTGAATAAAATTATATTCCTCAGATTTTATAGCTTCTGCCTCAGAGAAAAATTGAAGTAGCTTTATGTAAACCTATTCTGCGCATGTCTATTAGAGTGGGTGTATTTCCGCATATTAATTTGGTTAGAGTATAAATACCAGTGGATAGGTGCGGTCTCAGATTAGAGTCATTACATTATTTTATCCCTTTGTATTACAGTTTTCCCGTATCCATTCAACAAAAAAAAAAACTTTCACCATGGATATCAGTTTATGACACAATGTATATGACATTCAGTGAGACACTTATGTCAGCAGACATTTATGTCAGCAAACTTTTATGTTAGCAGACATTTTTTTATGTTATTTCTTCGACATGACATTTTATTGTAGAAATTCATTTACTTTATCTGTTTTGTTTTCAAATTTTTTGAAAAATAAAAAAAAATGATTTGTGTTCGTTGTATTGATGTTTATTCAATTATTTATGCATTTTTAATGAATTTCATCCGGCATCTACCTTTAGTAGACAATACAGAAATAGTTCAAAGTGGACAAATATTTTAAAAAAAAAAATACACACAGATAATTTTACAAGAAGTATATATTTTTTAATCAATTTTACTAAAAAAGTTTAAATTATAAATCAGTAATGCATTTTTTTTCGTCATTTAGTGTAATGACTCTTTAGGGGTGATAGGCTAATGTGCTTCTGAGGTCCAATCCAAAATGATGTGAAGGCCGCCGTTTGTGAAACGGGGCCCCCTAATTATCCTTAAAGCTTATCATTAGACCCCCACCCTCAAACTGTTATGTCGTTTTAGTCTGGGCTCTTGATGTAGATCAAGACTAGGTGGTAGATAAAAATGTCCCCCTCAAGTACCAGTTTAAGAGGGGGCCTGCAAATTTTTTTTAATTTGAATATTGTATACATTATCTCATGTCATGATGTCGAATGTCAAAATGCAGGGGCCCCCAAATAGGCCAAGCCCTAAATTCCCCCACGTGCCGGTCCCCAAAATCCCTAGGTTCGGCACTGCTATTTACTTTCTTTTTCCCTTAGACTTTTTTACATACATCATTATTATTTTCGGATATCGTTCTTAATACATTTTGTGGTGAGTTCATAGTCTTAATGTCGAGGGTAGGAAATCTTGACTTGGCAAAAGAAACAGGTTCGGATCTCTTAGGCCGCCTCGCTCCTTTAACAAACATACCCTCTCCCGTGAGCAATGAATTTAGTGATGCATGTATGTGTATAATGCACTTAGAATCTGTACTAAACCATTTTTTTTGTTTTGTTTAGAAAGTATTCTAGTGAAAGATAACAAGAGGGTGATATGTTACATATGTCAAGTTATTACCTTACAGTTGATTTCCAAATAATCTACTATGAGATTGATTTACACGCATAAAGACAATCACGCCATTTTTCGATGTTTATTTGCTGTTATATTGAACTTTTATTTCAAGTGTAAAAGGACTTAACATATGGGAGGGGTTATATATAATACAGGACATATACTGTATTTAGATGTATGCTTTTGAATCTTACAAAATGAAGTCGAATTTTTCAGGGCCGGGATTTTTTACTTATAGTGCGATTGGGCAGTGGCCTAGGGGCCCCCAGC
>JAGDYQ010000159.1:1140011-1150626 GCA_021962125.1 Bulinus truncatus | reverse complement strand
CCCAACATTGCTTTCATTTAACTTTTAAAGAGACGTTCATCCGATATTAACAGCAAACTATCTCTCGGACCATTTTAAGTGGCTACGATCATCGCAGTAAGTCGTGTAACTGCGTTATAAATGTATCTACTGAAAGTGTAACTAATATGGTGTTAGAACTGACAGAATGAGTGTAACGCAGTATAACCAAATACTTGGCATATGATATTTTATTAAAACGTTGGCTACAGTTTGTTTGCGTTATTTATATTCTTATTAAGCCGTATTATATCAATGTATTGTTTTGTATAGTTTTATCAACGATTTGTTATTTGTAAAGTTGTATCAACAATGTGTCATTTGTAAAGTTGTATCAACAATGTGTTGTTTGTAAAGTTGTTTCAACAATGTGTTATTTTTAAAGTTGTATCAACAATGTGTTATTTGTAAAGTTGTTTCAACAATGTGTTATTTGTAAATTTGTTTCAACAATGTGTTATTTGTAAATTTGTTTCAACAATGTGTTATTTGTAAAGTTGTATCACAATGTGTTTTTAGGAAAATTGTGTACTATTTAAAACGTACAAGCATTTTTATTTTAATTACAAGAAACATTTATAGCGAAATTAAATAATCAAATAATCCCCGCAAAGCTCCTAGCATGGAACATGTAATTAAATTCTGAAGAGCAATTCTATTCTTTACTTTCTGGTTATTTTACATAGTGTAGCAGTTTGAAAGGAAGTTTATATTATTTATCATATACTCTTTTTTTGTTTGAAATTGTTCATAATAGTTCATGTACAGAATTAGTATGGAATTCTTCAAAAGTGTTTTAAATTTTTGTAGTGTGTAAATTGATCTTAATAGTTCGGAAATGTATACATTGTACTTAATAGTTTAGAAGTAGTATAAATTGTACTTAATAGTTTAGAAGTAGTATAAATTGATTGTATTTAATAGTTTAGAAGTAGTATAAACTGTACTTTATAGTAAAGAAGTAGCTTAGATTGTTCCTAACAATTTACAAGTAGTATTGTTCATTATAGTTTAGAAGTACATGCAGTATAAATTGTTCATAATAGTTTACAAGTAGTATAAATTGTTCATACAAGTTTAAATATATGTACTATTTAAAAAATAATTGTTTCGATAAGTTGCTGAAAGTTCTCCAATAAATTATGTTATCAATTGTTAAATACAGATTAAGAGATCAATGAAATAATTCATACTTTGAACGATCTTTAAACTAATTCTATTTGCTAATAATAATTTCATTTCAACATTTTCTAATTAGTTTATCATATAATTAATACATTGTACTATTATTTTATCTTAGGAAAATACAACGACTGAGTTTGAACAAAATAATAAAAATAATAAAAAATAATATTGTAAAATCATTTTGTTAATAAGTAACATTTGAATTTTAAACAAGTTTAAAATTATTAACATGGTGGTGCATTAATATTAATTTTAGTGTATTTATAGAGATTGACAAATTAACTATTTATTCCGACCACTAGTATGAATATAATTTAGCAGACTGTATACGTCTTAATTTGTAATTAATCAGTGGTGTTTATCTAGTTCATAATTTGTCTAACTCTTGGATAATTTATTGGTGTGTCTGAATAAATTTTCATGTAAAAATTCAAATGTGAAGTATATTTGTAACTGGTATTTAGTGTAGTCTGTTGACAGGCTAGTTGTCCAGTCTGGTCCAGTCATCTAGTCTTTTTTTTTTTCTAGCAGTTTCTTGAAACAACTGCTGTCCGGTCATAGTCACACGGGGGAGTAGTGTTTAAACATGTAACACCATTATTACTCATAATTCAATGTTGACATATTATTGTTTAGCTTTTGAATGGCCATCACAAATTTTGTTTGCTCTTCATTATGGCTGGATACTTAATATCTTAAAATATCCGGACAGTTGATATGAATAGTCCGGCTGTACAGCAGTTACTTGAATGTTATTTCCATAAAATTGATATCACTTTATTGTTCATTTATCACATTTAAATTTTTGTTTTATGTTTTTTTTCACAATACATATGCTTTAATTTTTTTTTCAAAATTATTTTTTTTTATCGCCTGGGAACATTTTTTTTATTTCTTGAAACATGTAGTTAACATACAGATGTGGACATCTGTATGTATTGGCTATTAATCTATTTTTTTAGTCATAGTGATGAATTGTAATTAAATCAAATAATTTATTTAGAGACCTTTGTTGACATTTACATTTGTCTGGTGGAGTTGTGAAACACAAACTTGCGTGCTGTTTTATAACAATAACCAATGTTATAGTACTAGATTTATCACTTTTTTTTTTTTTGCCAACATTTTTTTTTTATCTTCTTTTTAATTGCCATGTTTTATGCATTTATACATGTACTCAAATATACTGACATACCGGGAGGGGGGTTGGAATGAATGTTTGAAATAGAAAGTAAGTGCGTAAATAATGGCTACACGGGAATGAGTAAGGACTAAAGGAGTGACGTACAGACATAGTTTATGAATGATTCAAAACGTGGTTTTAATACTTGCCTACTATAGACATCCATGGGTAAAATGATGGAGGGTCCGAATCCGCTGCGACGGCGACCGCTTTTGTGCAAGGGGATAGATTGTCCGCCCTATTCTGCTGGGGGATACAGTTCGAGGCCACCTGGGCCGGGTCCATGCCGTCCCCGAAACGCATGCCCATGTTCATGTTCGGGTAAAACGAGGGCCTGGAGCCCTGCAGCCCCATCCTGAGGTCGTGGTGGTTTCGATGCTGCTGCTGCAGGGGCCTCCATGCGGCAGGCCTCGGCGTTGTAGGCCCCCATGTAGTACCTAGTGTTTCGATAGTTGCCCGTGGGGCAGATCTCGGGGATGTTCAGGAAGTGCTCCATGTACCCGCTGCTATCCATCATGCCGCCCATCCCGTGCATGACATTGTCTTCTCCGCCCACGGGGCCCCTCGGCGTCGAGGGCACGCCGTGGTGGGCCCCCGGGTGCCGCAGGGGCAGGTAGGAGCTCATGGCGTTGCCGCCCCTGTGGCAGTCCCCTCCGTACAGGGCCGTGGCTAGGTCCCCACCGCCGTACCCGGATTCCGCAACGGTGGGGTTCACGTTGACGATACCACCGCCGCCGGGGCGCACGCTGCCGAAGGGATTAGGATTAAGATTATCCCCAAAGCCGTCGGCGTCGTTAGCACTGCCGGCAATAATCCTGTGATGGTGATGATGATGCTGTTGCTGCTGCTGCGCCTGGTTATCGCCGGAGTTATTGTTATCCGTCGGCCTGGTAAGAGAAAACCCGGCGTTGTAAACTGCGCCTGAAACCATCAATACAGCAATGAAATAATTTCAGCTAGCGACAAAATCATTTGAAGAGAAAGAGCCCAGAGAATGCCGAAGACTATAAAAAAGCCCCACGATATGGCTCCTTTTACGCGTTTTACGGCCTACTTCAAGGCAACTGCCTACCACGACCGCTGCGTTTCCTGAGCGGTGATAAACCTGGGCGACGAGGGCATTAACCAATCAGGAGGCCGTCTTCCATGACCTGACGCGACCTCGTAGGAGAATTTAGCACCGGGAACGTTGAAAACGAGAGCTGGTGGGCGTGGCCAAGTCTCGCGACTGACGTTTGGTTTTTTTTCCCCTTCTTCTTCTCTCTCTCTCTCCCTCTCTCTCTCCTCGGACTATATCTTAGTTGTTCCCCCCCCTCCCCTCATACAATTCCTCTCTCCTTCTCCTGAAGTCACTTATACAAGAGACAACCCTCACAGATCAAGGTTTTACACTGGCAGGCTCCGCCCCTTCTCTCTCTCTCTCTCTCTCTCTCTCTCTCTCTCTCTCTCTCTCTCTCTCTCTCTCTCTCTCTCCCCCTTCCACCCCTCCTACCCCATACTTTGATTCTATATATTTTTGTTTAATTCGTTGTGGAAACGTTGAAAAATGTGAAACCAGTTTTATTGATTATACTCCCCTCTACTAACCCCCACCCCTCCCTTCCCCCCCCCCCCCCGGGCCAAACAACATTTCTACATCACCAGCCTGCATTAGTTCCTGCTGTATTCAGTTATAAAAAGAGATAGTACTTGTGTTACTCTGTCTCCACTGTCTATATTAATATATGCTGTGTGGTGTTAGTGAAACTGGGAAAGGAAAAAAAAAACCAACAGAGGAGTCGATATTTAACTGGAGACAAACGAACGTTCATTGAGTTGTACAGTCTATGGTCACTGTGTTCAAGAACGAAGTAAACTATATGATAGTAAACTACATGATAGTAAACTACATGATAGTTAACTACATGATAGTAAACTACATGATAGTAAACTACATGATAGTAAACTACATGACAGTAAACTACATGTTAGCTGACTACATGTTAGCAGACTGCATGATAGTAAACTACATGATAGTAAACTACATGATAGTAAGCTACATGATAGTAAGTTACATGATAGTAGGCTACATGATAGTATACACTACTTAATAGCATACTACATGATAGTAAACCTCATCATAGTAAACTACATGATAGCAGACTACGAGACTTGACCAAAAAAAAAAAGTGGACTTAAGTCAGGTAATGTTAGAAAGCTTTTGGTCAAGATTTTCTAAAAGATGTCTAAGTCATGTAGAAGGTTGTTGTCAGTGGAGAACCGAGAAGACTGGAGTGTGTGTGTGAGAGATCACGTGACGACAGTGAGGTTATTGAGAAGGACTGCACAAAGGAGTTGACGATGGTGTGATGTATGTGAACGAGTTGATCCTATGTGAAGTACTCAACTACATTCTACAACTTTCGGAAGTGTAGGATTGTGTGACATATTGTTTTTTTTTCTATACATAGCCCGGATGTCAAATATGAATACTGTGAAGTCTACAACCTAATAGACACATACTGTGAAGTCTACAACCTAATAGACACATACTGTGGAGTCAACAACCTAATAGACACATACTGTGGAGTCAACAACATAATAGACACATACTGTGAAGTCTACAACCTAATAGACACATACTGTGAAGTCTACAACCTAATAGAGATGTACTGTGGAGTCAACAACCTAATAGACACATACTATGAAGTCTACAACCTAATAGACACATACTGTGGAGTCAACAACCTAATAGACACATACTGTGGAGTCAACAACCTAATAGACACATACTGTGAAGTCTACAACCTAATAGAGACGTACTGTGGAGTCGACAACATAACAGACACATATTATGGAGTCCACAACCTAACAGACACATACTGTGGAGTAAACACCCTACAGACACATATTATGGAGTCCACAACCTAACAGACACATACTGTGGAGTCGACAACCTTACAGACACATACTGTGGCGTCCACAACCTAACAGACAGATAGTGTGCAGTCCACAGCCTTATATCGTATACTAAAATAAGTTTTAAATAAGATTATATTATTTCAATGTAACAAAAAATTATACTGCAGTTAGTTTATTTAAATTTAACTCATTTTTTACAGACATAATGGTAAAATATTTTTTCATTTTTTCGTGTACAAATCATATGAAGAACAAAATCAGGTATATGTACTTAAGTTTATGTACTTTAGTTTATACAGACTCTTAGGAGTCATAACACAAGACGTAGAAGTACTCTTTACATCACCGTAACCATGGGTTCATCAAAATTATTCAACATCTGTTTATACACAACAGTGTGTGTGTGTGTGTGTGTATGTATGTGCGTGTGTGTGTAAGTGTGTACATGTATGCAGAGGCGGTTTAATGGGTAGGAAAACTTAGGAGCTAGTTTCTAATGCCCCCCTGATATTAAAGGTGGGTCCGAAGTTGACATTTCCCCCCATCCCCCCCTTAAAACAACATTGTCTGTAATTATTTTAAAAAATGCATCTTGCTCTAAGACAACGTATAATACATGATGTGTTTACCAGCTTTTACAAGAAGTACTTTTTTGGTTCATATTCTTTGAGACCTGCATTACTAAGAGTGGCTTGGACCTTGCCAGGGGGCCCTAGAACTAATATTTGAAAGCGGTGTTTTTGTCCAGGGCCCCAAAACTAAATCTACCTACGCCCCCCCCCCTCCCCCGTAAATGTTCTTTTATTTTCGATAACACTTGCAGGTATCTTTGTTATTCTGTTGAATTATTTACAGCCACATACGACACAATCTGACTACCTAAGTCAATCCGTTCAAACTCCAAGGTGTAGGGGGGGGGGCGGGGCGGGGGTCGGGGAGAAAAAGATTAAGTAATAATCATACGTCAGCGATTTCGAAGCACAAAATGTTTTTAGCTAATAAATGAATAGACGTGCCAAATAAAAAAAAATAATTAGAAGAGCAACGTAGTTGACTTAATACATTGCAACAAAATGTATGTGGCTGAAAATATCCGAACACATTGCAACAAAATTTCTGTGGCTGAAATATCCTAATAAATTGCAACAAATGTCTGTGGCTGAAATATCCTAATACATTGCAACAAAATGTCTGTGGCTGAAATATCCTAATACATTGCAACAAAATGTATGTGGCTGAAATATCCTAATACATTGCAAAAAAATGTCTGTTTTTGAAAATATCCTAATACATTGCAACAAAATGTCTGTGGCTGAAATATCCTAACATATTGCAAGAAATGTCTGTGGCGGAAATATCCTAACACTAACAACTTCTTAAGACAGCGACCTAACTCTGTCAAGACTGCCTGGTGTTTATTATATGTAGCTATCATCACAGAGACTAGAACACAAAGTCTGCACAAAGCAACTTACAAGCTCTACCTTCCAGTAAACTGTCTAGTCTTATGATAATTTACGATCGCTATTGTAGTAGTTCTATCAAGGTTGAAATCGCATTAAATTTTAAAATATCGTCATAACATGTAGGTTACAAGCTGAGCGTACCACTTGCCATATTGCGCAACAAATTTTACCTGAATAATTCTATTTCATTAGAATTCGAAATATATGAAATATTACATAATCTTATACAATCAATTATGTATATAAAATTATTAATTCAATCTTCCTTCGATGAATCTAAACTGTGGTGTTTAAGATATACATATCACGTATATTTACATATATTATTTCACTTAAACACTTAATAATTTTTAGAGGTTCGCTTTGAGTTTCTATTTTTAGATATTACATTGCAAAAAAAAAAGGATAGAGAGAAAGTAAAGGAGAAAGTAAGAAACTAAAAAACAGGATTGCATTTTGAACAGATCTAAGTTTCTTTTTGCTTCCTACTAAGGCAACTTCCTCTACCAACCGTTGAACGGGATGGTCGTGCGATAAAGCGCTTGGCTGTCAACATGAGGGTCCCTGGTTCGATGTCCGGCGAGGACCAATGGATATTTCAGGTCATGGGTAATTTTTTTTTTCCACAATATCTGACGTGGTGCGCCTCCACCATGGTCATTGCACTATCGGCTAAAATGGGGAAGAAAGAAGGGCACTGCGAAAACCGTCCCATTTTAGGTTTAAAGGATCGAACAGATTTCATCTCATCCTCACAGGGGCGTCACACGTCATCAATTGAGAACCGTCTTGGACTAATCGTGTTCTATATATATATATATATATATATATATATATATATATATATATATATTATTTGCTTTGTGAAAGGAGATTTTTTTACATCTAGATCCCCGAAAATTTACGAAAGATGTTTTTGGGGGACCGCCGCATTAGATTGACTCGGACAAAGTGATTACCAGAGGCTGTCGTTGGAGGGTGGGAGGGAGGGGCGGAAACAACGGAACCAGGTGTCAAACACTGGCTCCATTTACCTCCCTGTGGCATCTTTATAGTTGTAGTCTCACTTCCTTGATTTTCATCTATACCAAACTGGGATGAGAGAGAGAGAGAGAGAGAGAGAGAGAGAGAGAGGAGGGGGGGGGAGAGGGAGGTGCTTTAGTTTGGTGTATGGGGGTTTCGGGTGTGTGTTGAAGAGAGGGAGGAATGGGAAGGGGGAGGGGTGAGATAGAGACGGGACTATGTGACACAAAGAGAATAGATGGACAAAGAGGTGGGGGAAAAGGGGGGGAGGGGTCGAGGTGTGAAAGACTTAGAAGTGTAGTGCCAAGAATTGGGGGGGGGGGGGGTCTGAAATATAGTACGGGGTAGATGATCAGGAAATTATAACTGTTGTTATATTGCTGTTATATTGTTGTTATACTGCAGTTATATTTTATTCTAATAGTGCTAAACATAATATGGATGATAACAATGGGTATTATTGAGGAAATAAAATAAATAAAAACAATAGATAGAAATACAAAACAAACCAACAACAGAGAGAGAGAGAGAGAGAGAGAGAGAGAGAGAGAGAGAGAGAATGTTCGGTGGTGATACGTTTAAATGCCAGATCGTAAAGCGTGACGTCGAGTGTTTGAGCCTCAAAGACCCCCTTGTCCACCCAATAGTCTACCAGTGTTGCTAATGTTGTTTGATGTCAGCTTCCCTCCTTCCCGATTGCCCCAGTAACAGTGTGTTACTGTTCACCTATCTATCATTTTGTCTGTCTGTCTGTCTGTCTGTCTGTCTGTCTGTCTGCCTGTCTGTTCATATTCAATAACCCCGGGTATTTAAAATGTACATGAAGCAAAAGGGTTCAATTCTAAATACCACAAACCCTTCACCCCCCCCCCCCCCAAATGTGAACTGCATTTATTTGCTGGACAAAAATAAATGTCATTCATTACATTTTACCGGTGAAAGCGAAACAAAAAATAAATAAAAAAAAATTGTGCATCAAGTCCTACTACTCTTCTCCACCCAACTGCATTTGTTATCTCCCTTAGACTGGGTTGTTTAACTGTACCACAATCAGCCTGTATATTGACTTGTTACAGATACAAACCTTACGTATAAACTTCTACCCCCAGCAGCAGCAGAAGCAGCGCCGGATAAACAATCCCCGGTGCCACAGACAGAGCGAACACACGTACTTCCAGCAATAACTCTATCATGCCGCTTTCTCTCTCTCTCTCTCTCTCTCTCTCTCTCTCTTTCTCTGTCTCTCTCTGTCTCCCTCTCTGCCTCTCTCTACCAGTCCTTCCAAATCTCACTGACCTAAACTACAAATAGCGTGAAGGATCACAGGACCCCCATGGCCAGGGGTGGAGTAAACCAAACAACGCCGGACTGGCGTTCAAATCGACGGTCCTGCCTTCCACCAAGGGGGAACTATTTACAAGATTAATCTCCCCACCCCCAACTTGAAAGAGGAGCCCCCTTCTGTGTGTGGAAGGGGGTGAGGTGGGGGAGACGCCCGGGGGGGGGAGGACACCTGGAAGGGAAGACCTGGCATTCCGAGATGTCTGCATGAGGTGTCTATCTGACTCTTGCACAAGCAGACAATAACACTTTGTACAGACCAGTCGTCAGATGGCAGGGGCGAAGAGGCCAGTTGTCAGAAGACAGGGGCGTAGAGACAAGTTGTCAGAAGACAGGATCGTAGAGACTTGATATCAGAAGACAGGGTCGTAGAGACTTGATGTCAGAAGACAGGGTCTTAGAGACAAGTTGTCAGAAGACAGGGTCGTAGAGACAAGTTGTCAGAAGACAGGGTCGTAGAGGCCAGATGTCAGAAGACAGGGGCGTAGAGACCAGTTGTCAGAAGACAGGGGCGTAGAGACCAGTTGTCAGAAGACAGGGTCGTAGAGACTTGATGTCAGAAGACAGGGTCGTAGAGACTTGATGTCAGAAGACAGGGTCGTAGAGACAAGTTGTCAGAAGACCGGGTCGTAGAGACAAGTTGTCAGAAGACAGGGTCGTAGAGGCCAGTTGTCAGAAGACAGGGGCGTAGAGACCAGTTGTCAGAAGACAGGGCCGTAGAGACAAGTTGTCAGAAGACAGGGTCGTAGAGACTTGATGTCAGAAGACAGGGTCGTAGAGACAAGTTGTCAGAAGACAGGGGCGTAGAGACTTGATGTCAGAAGACAGGGGCGTAGAGACCAGTTGTCAGAAGACAGGGGCGTAGTGACCAGTTGTCAGAAGACAGGGGCGTAGAGACCAGTTGTCAGAAGACAGGGGCGTAGAGACCAGTTGTCAGAAGACAGGGGCGTAGAGACCAGTTGTCAGAAGACAGGGGCGTAGAGACCAGTTGTCAGAAGACAGGGGCTTAGAGACCAGTTGTCAGAAGACAGGAGCGTAGAGACTTGATGTCAGAAGACAGGGGCGTAGAGACCAGTTGTCAGAAGACAGGGGCGTAGAGACCAGTTGTCAGAAGACAGGGGCGTTGAGACCAGTTGTCAGAAGACAGGGGCGTAGAGACCAGTTTGTCAGAAGACAGGGGCGTAGAGACCAGTTGTCAGAAGACAGGGGCTTAGAGACTTGATGTCAGAAGACAGGGTCGTAGAGACTTGTTATCAGAAGACAGGGGCGTAGAGGCCAGTTGTCAGAAGGCAGGGTCGTAGAGACTTGATGTCAGAAGACAGGGGAGTAGAGACCAGTAGTCGACAGGGATATAAAATTTGATGTCAGACGACAGGGGCGTAGAAGCCAGTTGTCAAAAGACAGGATTGTAGAAACCAGTTGTCTACAGGGATATAAAGATTTGATGTCAGATGACAGGGGCGTAGAAGCCAGTTGTCAGAAGATAGGGGCCCAGTTA
>JAGDYQ010000159.1:1130011-1135011 GCA_021962125.1 Bulinus truncatus | reverse complement strand
GATAAAGCGCACAGTTCTTTCCGTTATAGAAAATTGTCAACCTTCAAATTCTGATTGTCTCTAACATCACATCGAAATACTCGAGAATGTTGGGTTTTTTTCTGATTGTCTCCAACATCACATCGAAATACTGAATATTGAATAGCCTCCAGATAATTCAGTATGTTTATCCCGACTGAGTAGAACTCTGAAGTAAGATGGTAACTGAGTTTGAATGGTGACCTACATTGGCTCAGGTCGCGGGGTTGAATCTGAAATCCTCATGACATGTTGCTGTTGTTGTTGTCATTGTTGCTGTTGTTGTTATCATTGTTGCTGTTGTTATCATTGTTGCTGTTGTTGTTATCATTGTTACTGTTGTTGTTATCATTGTTGCTGTTGTTGTTATCATTATTGTTGTTGTTATCATTGTTGCTGTTGTTATAATTGTTGCTGTTATTATCATTGTTGCTGTTATTATCATTGTTGCTGTTGTTGTTATCATTGTTGCTGTAGTTGTTATCATCGCTGCTGTTGTTGTCATTGTTGCTGTTGTTGTTATCATTGTTGCTGTTGTTATCATTGTTGCTGTTGTTTTATCTGTAAATTTAAGTGTTGGCTTTTTCTGTGCTGTAGCAACACCATCAGCTCGTGTAATTGTAGGACAAAGTGACAGAAGGGTTATGGGGGAAAGGGGAGGAAGTTAGGGAGGGGGGGGGGGGGGGTTGCACACTAGTGTTTATAAATCTGTTCTGATGAATGCTCATTTGAATTAATTCGTTGGACACTAAACAGACAACAAAACATACTAATACAAATATTTATTTTTATAAATTTATTTTTTTAGTTCATAATTGGTCATTTCAAGGGAAGTTATCCACTTATACCGCTCGCCATAGTTCATAAGAGTTATCTTGTAACATTTAATTCACACTGTGATGCATTTATTAGTGTTGTGTTTAGTGTTTGTGTTGTAGTGCTGTGTTGTGTGGCGAGGGTGGTGGGGGAGGGGGATAGAGAGAGAGAGAGAGAGGGAGAGAGAGAGAGAGAGAGAGAGAGAGCGGTAATTGATAGAGAGACAATAGTAAGTGACAGATGAATTGATCACAAAAGAAGTTGAAACGAATCAGAACATACACATTCAGAACATACACTTTCAGAACATACACTTTCAGAACATACACTTTCAGAACATACACTTTCAGAGCATACACTTTCAGAACATACACTTTCAGAACATACACTTTCAGAACATACACTTTCAGAGCATACACTTTCAGAGCATACACTTTCAGAACATACACTTTCAGAACATACACTTTCAGAACATACACTTTCAGAACAAACACTTTCAGAACATACACTTTCAGAGCATACACTTTCAGAACATACACTTTAAGAACATACACTTTCAGAACATACACTTTCTGTTATGAATGAACTTGACCCAGAGTCGAAGATGTAACAATAGTCAAAACGTTTGAAGAGATGCTGTACTGCGGTGGAACAACTGAAGTCGGGCCGGGGGGGGGGGGGTGAGATGAAGGAGTGGGTTTAAAGGTGAAGAGGCTTTCTGAGATTATTGCATTTGTTTACTAGAGTTTTTTTTTACGATGCGCTAATGGGTTTTTTTAAAACCACGAAAATCTAAGGTTATGTGCTCACACGCTAAGAACACGACTGCTGGAATATGACTGTGGGTTTATCTAAAGTAACTCACAGCTTTTATTACTGGGTACTTCGTTGCTGAACTGAAGACGTTCCTGGAAGGCGGACCTCTTAACGGTACAACTCAAGGAAGATAGGCACTTAACTGGACTTGTTACATAAGAACTTATCTCCACATCTATCCAACATTCTTTCCATCCATCTTTCCATCCATCATTCCATCCATCATTCCACCCATCTTTCCATCGATTATTCCATCCATCTTTCCATCCATTATTCCATCCATCTTTCAATCCATCTTTCCATCCATTATTCCATCCATCTTTCAATCCATCTTTCCATCCATTATTCCATCCATCTTTCCATCATTCCATCCATCATTCCATCCATTACTCCATCCATCTTTCCATCATTCCATCCATATTTCCATCCATCTTTCCATCCATTTTTTTCATCCATCATTTCACCCATCTTTCCATCTTTCCATCCATCTTTCCATGTAAGTTGACTTATCCACAAATCTATCAATCAATATATCAAAGAAACTCTACGCTCTTTTGTCCACAGCAACGATCAATAATATGATTATTATTATCATTAATCAAACCTTTTTCAAAAAAAATCGACCATTGCCCTTCAATTCAACAGTCCCCTTTGTATATTCAACATTTGAAAAATATTTCCTCTCCAAAATTTTATTACCCACAATAAACTAGTATTCATCAAAGGCCTCTATTTTGTATAAAAATATATTATTTTTTAAAGAATTCCCTTTCATCTGTTCAGCCTGTTTCACTCCCACAGCGAAAGAAGTTTGAATTTTTTCACAGACCCAACAACACAATAAATAATTGTATGTGCATGCTTGCTGAACTGAACGATTTCTTGTTAGCTATCGAACAACGGGACACATCGATCTCAACTGATTTCCTGTCCGTTGTTCGAAATGGCCAGCACTGCGGTCGGCAACAGCCAGGAAGACAAATTAAGCAGATTTCTAGAATTCCCAAACTAATAATCGTAAATCAGCACGATGCTTCACCCTAATCCACCACCCCCCCCCCGCCTCACCCTTCCTTCCTTCTCCCAGCCACGGTGGAGATCAACCTGTGTTGGTCCGAGAACAATATTCCCTCCACGCTGACCACTCGAGATGACCAGGACTCGAAATGTTGGTGGATTGGGGAGGGGGTCAGGGGTGGAAGACGAGGAGGGGGAGAGGGGGGGTGGTGGGCTGCTTGTAGTATCAGCAGTTTGTTCTTGCATGGATGGTCCAACATCCCTTTAAGTCGGTGTAATCTTGTGAAGATCACCGGACCTTGGAGTGACCAGGCGAGAATCCAGCACCGCATGACAGGGAAGAGGGCGGAGGGGGGTAGGGCGGTCATAATTTTACCGACCATACCATCTCATTGAAATGGCCAGTTTTATGTTATTTTTTTTATTAATATTATATTTTTCTTTGTAGTTTGAGGAGGTATCTTTAGAACTCTCCTTCCCTCAACGATGACTGCGGTTTAAAAAGTTTATCCACCCCCTGATCAAGACTACGATTTCGGATATTTGAGCAATTTGTTTGCTAAATTATTTACCCTATTAATTGATAAATCATTTGAAAAAGTGTTCGAATCTTAAAAAATTAAAAATTATAACTACATCGCTGCATTTTTATTGGTTTTAATAGCCACATGCCAAAGTAGGCCACCCCAGATCACGCGGGTGTCTACATCACGTGACGTCCCAGACTCCCCCACGTGTCACCCACCACGCCCCCATGGTCTCACGTTACGCACGGACACCGCTGGACTTGGCCGGCACAAGGAAATGACCGAAAATGACCAGTCGATTTACGAGGGATGTCCAGCAGGGGATGACCCTAGAACCATACGTCTGGCCATGGACGTAGCATGACAAATTGTCGGCAGTCGCTGCAAAATTAAGTTATCTGACGAATGGCCCACATTCCAACCCCCTCTCTCCCTCCTACCCGGGCAAACATTCTTTCTGTTATCTTTCAAGTTGATATTTAACTTAAATTCAATTCTTGAACATAATTATTGACCTCTTTTTTATATAATTTAAAACTGCAGTTTCATATTTTGTTAACTTTTCACCCCGTCGGCATCCGTCCGTCTCGAGAGACGATGGTGTAGCTAAGTTGAGTCTACTAAACACCGCCGGGAATGGCTGTGCAGTCCGACTCGGGAGTGGCAATCCCTGCCGTACTTGTCACACTTGAAAATAGTTGGTTGTTGTAGTTGATGTTGTAGCTGCTCTTTTTTCCGCTTCCGTCTTGTTCTTTTCAGGGCAGCATTATCCTGTCGCTCAGCCTCTGCGCGCAATGAACCCTGCCGGACAGCGAGCCTCCAAGACTGGCGGTCGGCTGCTTGGCTCTCCCAGGAGTTGGGGTTAATGGAGCACTCTTTCATATTCTTTTTGCAGGTGTCTTTGTAGCGCATTTTAGGTCGCCCTGTTTTCCTCTGGCCGGTAACTAGCTCGCCATAGAGTAGGTCCTTCGGGATGCGGCCTGCGTCCATTCTTTTGACATGACCGAGCCATCGGAGGCGTCTCTCGCTGAGAACTGCAAACAAGCTGCTCATGTTGGCCCTCTCCAGCACCCCAGTGTTAGGGGTCTTGTCTTGCCACTTTATCTGCAGTATACGTCGCAGGCACCTCATGTGGAAATTGTTTAGCTTCCTTTCGTGCCTCGCGTAAGTGGTCCACGTTTCACATCCATAGAGGAGGGTACTAAGTATGCAGGCCTGGTAGACGCGCAATCTGGTATTTTCGGTGAGGCTGGGGTTTTCCCACACACGTTGCTTTAGTCTCGCCATGACTGTGGCTGCCCTAGCGATTCTGCAATCGATCTCCGGGTCTATGGATAGCGAGCTGGAGATGGTGGACCCGAGGTAAGTGAAGTTCTCGACGACCTCTAGGGCGTGCCCATCGATGTCAATGCTTGGGGTTGTATCTGTACCCTGTGCCATGACATTCGTCTTTTTCAGGCTGATAGTCAGTCCAAACTCCTTACATGCATGGGAGAGGCGGGTGACAAGCTGCTGCAGTCCGTCTTCAGTGTGTGATGTCAAAGCTGCGTCATCAGCAAAGAGCAGCTCGCGGATTAGGACCTTTGTGACTTTGGTCTTTGCACGGAGACGGGCTATGTTATAAAGCTTGCCATCGGACCTTGTATGGATGTAAACACCCTCGCTGCAATCCTTGAAGGCGTATTGGAGGAGCATGGAGAAGAAAATGCCGAAGAGTGTAGGTGCAAGGACGCAGCCCTGTCTTACTTTTCACTAATCTGAGAAAAAAATATATAATTCGTTTAATTGTAGAATTATATAAAATGC
>JAGDYQ010000159.1:1108439-1129511 GCA_021962125.1 Bulinus truncatus | reverse complement strand
GAATTTTATATAATTCTAGAATTAAACGTATTATATATTTTTTGCTCAGATTTAGTGAGAAGAGTTAAAATTTTGAAACTGCAGATTTAAATTATAAAAAGAAAAGAAGTCAATAATTGAGGTGTTCGAAGAGTTGAATTCATGAAGTTAAATATCAACTTGAAAGTTAAAAAGAAAGAATGGTTAAGCCCGTAAGTAGGAGGGAGGAGGGGGTTGGAATGTGGGCCATCTCGTCAGATAATCGATTTTAGGAAAGACTGCCGACAATTTGACTTGATACGTCCATGGCTCAAACTGTATGACTCTAGGGTCATCCCCTCATGGAGAATCCTCGTAACTGACTATTGGTGTTTCAATTCTTTCCTTGCGTGGCCAAGTCCAGCAGTGTCCGGTGCGTAACGAAGCGGAGACCATGGGGGCGTAGTGGGCGACACGTGGAGGTCTGGGACGTCACGTGATGTAGACACCCGCGTGATCTTGAGGGGACTACTTTGGTAATGTGGCTATTGAAACCAATAAAAATGCAGCAATGTAGTTCATACTTTTAATTTTTTGTGATTCGAAACCTTTTCAGAAAATGATTTGTCAACTTTGACGGGAAAATAATTTGCATCAAACAAATTGCTCAAATATCCGAAATCGTAGTACCCTGATCAGGGGTGGAAAACCTTTTTAAACCGCAGTCATTCGTTGAGGGACGAGAGTTTTAAAGAAACCTCCTCAAACCAAAGCAAAAAAATATAATATATATTAAAAAAAAATCAACATAAAATTGGCCATTTCCCATTGAGATGAAAGTATTGAAGTCAGTAAAATTGACGCCTACCCTACCCCCCCCCGCCCTCTTTTCCCTGTCATGCTGATCTGCTGGATTCTCATCAATCCTCAAGGTCCGGCAGATCTCACAGATACGCACCGACAAGGCGATCTTGGAATCCATCCATGCAAGAACAAGCTGCTGATCACTACAAAGCGCACCCCTCCACCCCCTCTCCCCCTCCTCGTCTTCTCCACCCCTGACCCCCCTCCCCCTCCCCATCCACCAACATTCTAAGTCCTAGTCATCCTCGAGCTGGTCAGCGAGGAGACATTGTTCTCGGACCAACTTCAGGTTGAGGGAGTCTCACCGTGGCTGGGGAGAAGAAGGAAGGGTGAGGCGGGGGGGGGGGTGGATTAGGTGAAGGCATCGTGCTGATTTGACGATTATTAGTTTGGGAATTCCTGAGAATTGCTTAGTTTGTGCTTCCCATTGTTGCCGACCTTGTACGGTACTGTCCGACTTTGAACAACGGACAGAATCAGTTGACGATCGTGTGCCCGTTGTCTTCGATAGCTGAACAAGAAATTGTTCAGTTCAGCAAGCATGCACATACAACTATTTATTGTGTTGGGTCTGTGAGAAAATTCAAACTTCTTTCGCTGTTGAAGTGAAAAAGACTGAACAGATAAAAGGGAATTCTTTTAAAAAAATATATTTTTTTACAAAATAGAGGCCTTTCGTGAATACTAGCTTGGTTTGGGGTAATGCAACTTTGGAGAGGAAATCTTTTTCAAAAATGTTGAATATGCAGAAGGACTGTTCAATTGAAGGGGCAATGATCAGTTTTTTTGAAAAAGTTTGATTTGATAATAACTATATTATTGATCACGTTGCTGTGGACAAAAGAGCGGTAGAGTCTTTTGATATATTTGATTGATAGATTTGTGGATACATCGCTTACATGGAAAGATGGATGGAAAGATGGAAAGACGGGTGGAATGATGGATGAAAAAAATGGATGGAAAGATGGATGGAAGATGGATGGAATGATGGAAAGATGGATGGAGTAATGGATGGAAAGATGGACGGAGTAATGGATGGAATGATGGATGGAAAGATGGATGGAATGATGGATGGAATGATGGAAAGATGGATGGAATAATGGATGGAAAGATGGATTGAAAGATGGATGGAATAATGGATGGAAAAATGGATGGAATGATGGATGGAAAGATGGATGGAATGATGGAAAGATGGATGGAAAGATGGATGGAAAGATGGATGGAAATATGGATGGAATGATGGAAAGATGGATGGAATAATGGATGGAAAGATGGATGGAATAATGGATGGAAAGATGGATGGAAAGATGGATGGAATGATGGATGGAAAGATGGATGGAAAGAATGTTGGATAGATGTGGAGATAAGTTCTTATGTAACAAGTGCAGTTAAAGTGCCTATCTTCCTTGAGTTGTACCGTTAAGAGGTCCGCCTTCCAGGAACGTCTTCAGTTCCGCAACGAAGTACCCAGTAATAAAAGCTGTGAGTTACTTTAGATAAACCCACAGTCATATTCCAGCAGTCATGTTCTTAGCGTGTGAGCACATAACCTTAGATTTTCGTGGTTTTAAAAAAAAACCCATTAGCGCCTCGTAAAAAAAAAAAAACTCGAGTAAACAAATGCAATAATCTCAGAAAGCCTCTTCACCTTCAAACCCACTCCTTCGTCGTCGTCCCCCCCCCCGGACTACTGTTGTTCCACCGCAGTTCAGCATCTCTTCAAACGTTTTGACTATTGTTACATTTTCATCTCTGGGTCAAGTTCTTTCATAACAGAAAGTGTATGTTCTGAAAGCGTTTGTTCTGAAAGTGTTTGTTCTGAAAGTGTTTGTTCTGAAAGTGTGTGTTCTGAAAGTGTTTGTTCTGAAAGTGTATGTTCTGAAAGTGTATGTTCTGAAAGTGTTTGTTCTGAAAGTGTATGCTCTGAAAGTGTATGTTCTGAATGTGTATGTTCTGATTCGTTTCTACTTCTTTTGTGATCAATTCATCTGTCACTTACTATTGTCTCTCTATCAATTACCACTCTCTCTCTCTCTCTCTCTCTCTCTCTCTCTCTCTCTCTCTCTCTCTCTCTCTCTCTACCCCCTTTCCCCGCCACCATCGCCCCACAACACAGCACTACAACACAAAAACTAAACACATCACTAGTTGCATCACAGTGTGAATTAAATGTTACAAGATAACTCTTATGAACTATGGCGAGCGGTATAAGTGGATAACTTCCCTTGAAATGACCAATTATGAACTAAAAAAATAAATTTATAAAAATAAATATTTGTATTAGTATGTTATGTTGTCTGTTTAGTGTCCAACGAATTAATTCAAATGGGCATTCATCAGAACAGATTTATAAACACTAGTATGCAACCCCCTCCTCTCCCTAACCTCCACCCCTTCAGATTCAACCCCGCGACCTGAGCCAATGTAGGTCACCATTCAAACTCAGTTACCATCTTACTTCAGAGTTCTACTCAGTCGGGATAAACATACTGAATTATCTGGAGGCTATTCAATATTCAGTATTTCGATGTGATGTTGGAGACAATCAGAAATTCCCCAAACCTACTCGAGTATTTCGATGTGATGTTGGAGACAATCAGAATTTGAAGGTGGCTGACAATTTTCTACCATAACGGAAGCAGACCTTTGTACTTTATCCAGGGAAGGACACTACAGGTGGTAACCCGAGCACTTGTCGCGGATCAGTCTTTGAAAGTTTTTTTCATGAAGTGTGAGGGGTAAATGAGGTCAGATGCTCTCCGCTACTCCACCCTTACTACCCTATCCTGTTGGGGGTTTGTTATAATTTTAATTCCTGATTGGTACGCGCCTATCAGCACAGAGGTGTCGTGGGTTTGTGACACATTGACGTCGGTTGATTCCTCCATGATCGTTACAGGCTCTAGTGACGTTGCCTCTAAGCTGTGCGCTCAAGCCGACTCGCAGGAAAAGAGCCTACTCACGTTACACAGAGCGCGCACACGTTTCGTTTGTGGTAGGCCTGTGTAAGCCTTCGCGATGAGTCAATAATTTAAATTTCCTTACAAAGTTTCGCGAACCCTTCCTTTTTTTGTGCGCCTTCGGGATGGTTCAGTTGAACTTTGACCTTAGTGATTGATGGTTCACTGGATCAAGAATCAAACACTGCAGTAGACATCAGTAGGCTCTTCCCCGCCCCCTTAAACACCATATATACATTTTTTTGCTAGAATGAGATTGTGGGCAGTGGCGTAGAGAGCTTAACTCGCGCCCGGGGCACAATACCTTTATAGCGCCCCCTTTTCCAAAACCATATAATATTATATGTTATATTAACATACCATTGGGCCTCTTTGTGAAAACACCCGGGGCATGATGCCCCCGCCCCAATACCCTTCTTACCTTTTTAGTTGCCTCTGCCTCTACATAGTGGATTCCGCTTAATTGGGACAGCCGCTTATTTGGGACAAATCTGAAAGAAACCAAACCAAGAAGCCAATAGTAAATTTGTATGTTTAATTGGGACAGCCGCTTAATCGGGACTAAAGCCTCGATCCCGATGTGTCCCGATTAATCGGAATCGACTGTATATTTTTGCTAGGGTGAGATTATTGTTGTCGACATTCAGCCCAAAAAGTATTTTTTTTACCCAATGGTTAAACAGAACAGAAATGATCTGAACCAATGCCAACAGTTCTGCGTTAAGATGAGTATGCATTTAGAAAAATATGTTTCTAGTTATCCTTCTAAAGTGAGTAGCTTAAAGCACGCTGAGGAAGATAGAGAGAAACACACACAAAGCACTCACAGATGCACACGAATAGAGCAATCTCCGGTCGGCACATAAGTTGGAACGATCAACAAGAGAAATGTTTGTCCCATTTCCACTGCCGCGGGGTTCGAAAATTTACGATTCCCAACAAGAACTGTACAACTTGCTCCACGAGATACAGGGGCGGCTCAATCAACGTAAATCAGTAAGGCGCGGGGGTCTTGAACAGGAAAATCCTGGGCAGGTTAATTGACAACAGATTTCTACGTGTTTTCATTGAAACATACACCCACCACCATGGGCGTCGCTAGGAATTTTTCCAGGGGGGGGGGGGCAAAAATTTTCCAGGGGAGGGGGCAAATGCCCCCCCCCCATGAATACGCCCATGCCCACCACCCCTTTTTCCCATCCCTTTTTTTAATAATATCTGTTCGTATATCGGGCCTTGAGAATTACATATCTTCATATTTTCTTTTGTATATAGATTGATTGTTAACGCGTAAGTATATATGACCATATTCTCCAACAAACTACCAGCAGGATGTATGTCGGAATATGTTTTCCAGTAAGCTTACACACACAATTTTCCATTGTGATAGGCGGCTAATTTCATAAACTAACCGGTTTTTTTTTATTTTAGCATCTATGAGACTATGACGGATGGAATGAATATCTTGTATTTCTGCTGAACGGTGTCTGAACACGAGGTGGTCAACAATGTTTTTAGTCGTGGGAGCCACATAGGGGTACCGTTTGACGAAGGTCCGGACCAGGTGCAGATGGGTGTGGTGGGGAGTGTTGTAATGCAGGACTTAAAATGACACACTGGTGGGACCTGTTGTTTGTATGAGGGAGCGGATTGTTGTCTCTCTATGTCTCTCTCTCTCTCTCTCTCTCTATCTGTCTCTATCTGTCTCTCTCCATCTGTCTCTATCTCTTTCTGTCAGTCTCTCTATCTCTCTGCCGTCTATCTCAGCTTCTCTTTCCTGTCCCTCAGTCTCTCTACTCCCTGTCTCGCTCTCTCTATCTGTTTCTCCTATCTCTATCATTGTCTCTCTAATTACTCTATTTCATGTAATGGCAATGAGTGTGACGTAAGGACAAAGGCTTATTTATTTTTGGCTTTTGTAAGTGAAACCACCATGGATTATTTTTCAGTGTATTATCCTTTATTCAATCATTACTGAGCCAGTTCAGTCTCCTCTCTCTCTCTCTCTCTCTCTCTCTCTCTCTCTCTCTCTCTCTCTCTCCTCTCTCTCTATTTAGATCAACCAAAGTCAGGATATTAAATTTATTTTTCCTTTTTCAAAAAAAAAAAAATAAAAAAGATAAAACTCATGGTTTCTAACATCGCCTAAAAATAAATATAACTAAGTAGAAGATAATTACGATATGAAAGTAATTTTCAGTTTTAACTTCGTTTATGGAGGGGGTTAGGGAGTAAAATGTGTTGCTTCCAAACACATTATTCTTTAATTATTAGAACAGCAAAGGTTTATTGTTTAATTAAAATTTTATAGATACAATAACGGTGTTTTCTGTGTTAGACAGAAGAAAGGATCCCTTTATGGTTTATTGGTTACTCAATTTGGATGGTCTACAGAGGATAGATATCAGTCAAGTTAACATGAAGAGAAAAATAGGAAATAAGAAAAAAGTTCATGTTTTTTTTTACAATAGATCTTACTTCCCTTTTCTATAATATGTTTCTTTTTATAGATCTGGTGCGTCTGAGAGACAGACAGAGAGAGAGAGAGAGAGAGAGAGAGAGAGAGTATGTGTGTGAGTGAGTGAGAGAGAGTATGCATGAGTGTGTATTTGAAAGAGAGAAAGAGAGAGCGTGTGTGTTGTGTGAGTGTGAGCGATAGACAGTGTGTGTGTGAGAGGGAGATAATGTGTGTGTGTGTGTGTGTGTGAGAGAGAGAGAGAGAGATAGAAAGAAAGTGTGTGAGAGAGAGGGGTGTGAGAGAGAGAGAAAGTTTTAGAGAGAAAGTGTGAGAGGTGGAGAAAGTGTGAGAAAAAGAGAAAGTGAGAGAGAGAGAGAGAAAGTGAGGGAGAGAAAGTGTGTGAGAGAGAGCAAGTGTTAGAAAGAGAGGGTGAGAGAGAGGGTGTGTGAGAAAGAGTGAGTGAGAGAGAGAGAGAGAGAGAGAAAGAAAGAGCGTGTGTGATAGAGAGAGAGAGAGAGAGAGAAAGAGTGAGAAAGTATGTAAGTGAAAGAGTATTATGTATGTAAATCCTAGCCTTATAGTCGTCCTGTACAGGATCGGACATGCCTGGAACAATGTTGGCGGTACCACAGTTAACCTCCTTATGTTCACACCTATGAGAACAGCTCCCCCCCCCCCCAAACGGAGACGTTAGTAAAAACAAAAATTGAAGGCCCGAAACAAAAAAAAAAAGGTTATTTCCTATTAGTTGTAATGGTCAGTGCAATGACGTCAGACTTCATCTTGTATATATATATATATATATATATAGAGAGAGAGAGAGAGAGAGAGATAGTTCAAGTCAATTTTATCTGCCTGTTAAAACGTATGACGTAATGCACTGTTACACCACTGGGTAGTGCTGGTTGAAACTAGAAATTTAAAGAATTTAAATTTCGTTTGTTTTTTTTTTTAAATTGGTTAAGAATTGAAATGACCACTGAAGACCAATTTCACCAACCTGGGTCAAGGTCAATTTGACTTTCCCCCGTCCCTAAGGTTGTATTTTTTTTTTCGCGAAAATAGCCAGTACCAGTGAAGCGCCATCATTCCGAGGGGGGCTGATTGGGTAGAATTTACTGGCATAGTGACGTAGTTTTAAGAATAACTGTGAGGGGAGGGTGTGGTTGTGGTGAGGTTGGCTTATATAAGTTCGCGTGTCGTTTGATTATTTTCCCCGTGGCTGTTTGACTCGGTAAATTAAAAAAAAAAAACCTAAAAAAATATGCTACATAAAATATTCGGTCAATCTCGCATAACTCGATACTATATAATTCGATAAAACCGGATAACTCGATATTAAATAAACCGACTAACTCTATCCGAATATTTTTTTTTTTTGGTATGAAAGTTACACATTTTTTTTTTCCATTGCCCAAACATATCGAGTTAAGTGAGTTTGATTGGAGTTTGAGTCGTTTTGTCGTTGGATAATAATGTTAATGAACTACATGTACCGACCTTTTTTTTTTTTGGATGCGGATTGATTGATCGCTGAAGTAAATATTCCATTCAATTGTTCAGCATAAAATATTGTTTGTGTGCCTGTGTATAGGAATGAAATTCATATGTGTGTGTGAGTGCACAGACGAGAAAAAATGAGAGAAGTGCAGTAAGGTGGATGCTCACGTTCGGTGTGAGTCGTGTGTCCGCTCAGCAAGGGGGTGACATAGACTGAAGCCTATCTGCTGACAACTTGTCTCTACGCCCCTGTTTGCTGACAACTTGTCTCTACGCCCCTGTCTTCTAACAACTTGTCTCTACGCCCCTATTTGCTGACAATAAATCTATCTATCTATCTGTTTCCTGATAACTGGTCCCCTATCTTCTGACTACTGGTTTCTACAATCCTATCTTCTGACAAATGGTCTCTACGACCCTGTCTTCTGATGTCAAGTCTCTACGACCCTGTCTTCTGACATCAAGTCTCTACGCCCCTGTCTTCTGACAACTGGTCTCTACGCCCCTGTCTTCTGACAACTGGCTTCTACGACCCTGTCTTCTGACATCTGGCTTCTACGCCCCTGTCTTCTGACAACTGGTCTCTACGCCCCTGTCTTCTGACAACTGGCTTCTACGACCCTGTCTTCTGACATCTGGCTTCTACGCCCCTGTCTTCTGACATCAAGTCTCTACGACCCTGTCTTCTGACATCTGGCTTCTACGCCCCTGTCTTCTGACATCAAGTCTCTACGACCCTGTCTTCTGACATCTGGCTTCTACGCCCCTGTCTTCTGACATCAAATCTCTACGACCCTGTCTTCTGACATCTGGCTTCTACGCCCCTGTCTTCTGACATCAAATCTCTACGACCCTGTCTTCTGACATCTGGCTTCTACGCCCCTGTCTTCTGACATCAAGTCTCTACGACCCTGTCTTCTGACATCTGGCTTCTACGCCCCTGTCTTCTGACATCAAGTCTCTACGACCCTGTCTTCTGACAACAAGTATCTACGCCCCTGTCTTCTGACGACTGGTCTGTACAAAGTGTTATTGTCTGCTTGTGCAAGAGTCAGATAGACACCTCATGCAGACATCTCGGAATGCCAGGTCTTCCCTCCCAGGTGTCCCCCCCACGGGGCTTCTCCCCCACCCCACCCCCTTCCAAACACAGAAGGGGGCTCCTCTTTCAAGTTGGGGGGGGGGGTGAGAGATTAATCTTGTAAATAGTTCCCCCTTGGTGGAAGGCAGGACCGTCGATTTGAACGCCAGTCCGGCGTTGTTTGGTTTACTCCACCCCTGGCCATGGGGGTCCTGTGATCCTTCACGCTATTTGTAGTTTAGGTCAGTGAGATTTGGAAGGACTGGTAGAGAGAGACAGAGAGGGAGAGAGAGAGACAAAGAGAGAGAGAGAGAGAGAGAGAGAGAGAGAAAGAGAGAGAGAGAGAGAGAGAAAGAGAGAGAGAGACATGATAGAGTTATTGCTGGATGTACGGTGTTCTGTCTGTGGCACCAGGGATTGTTTATCCGACGGCGCTGCTGCTGCTGCTGGGGGTAGAAGTTTATGCGTAAGGTTTGTATCTGTAAAAAGTCAATATACGGGCTGATTGTGGTACAGTTAAACAACCCAGTCTAAGGGAGATAACAAATGCAGTTGGGTGGGGAAGAGTAGAAGGACTTGATGCACAATTTTTTTTTATTTTTTTTTTCGCTTTCACCGGTAAAAATGTAATAAATGACATTCCCCCCCCCCCCCCCCCCAGCAAATAGATGCAGTTCACATTTGGGGGTTGTGGTATTTAGAATTGAACTCTTTGCTTCATGTACATTTTAAATACCCGGGTTTATTGAATATGAACAGACAGACAGATAGACAAAATGATAGATAGGTGAACGGTAACACACTGTTACTGGGGCAATAGGGAAGGAGGGAAGCTCACATCAAACAACACTAGTAACACTGGTAGCCTATTGGTTGGACAAGGGGGTCTTTGAGGCTCTAACACTCGACGTCACGCTGTTTGATCTTGCATTCAAACGTATCACCACCGAACATTTTCTCTCTTTCTCTCTCTCTCTCTCTCTCTCTCTCTCTCTCTCTCTCTCTCTCTCTCTCTCTCTCTCTCTCTCTCTCTCTGTCTCTCTCTGTTGTTGCTTTGTTTTGTATTTCTATCTATTGTTTTTATTTATTTTCTTTCCTCAATAATAACCATTGTTATCATCCATATTATGTTTAGCACTATTAGAATAAAATATAACTGCAGTATAACAAAAATAAAACACCAATATAACAACAGTTATAATTTCCTGATCATCTACCCCGTACTATATTTCAGACCGCCCCCACCACACCCACTTCTTGGCACCACTCTTCTAAGTCTTTCACACCCCCCACCAACCCCACTCTCCTTCCCTTTTGTCCATCTATTCTCTTTGTGTCACATAGTCCCCTCTCTTTCCTCACCCCTCCCCCTCCCACTCCTCCCTCCCTCTCTTCAACACACACCCGAAACCCCCCATACACCAAACTAAAGCACCTCCCTCTCCCCACCCTCCCCCCTCCTCTCTCTCATCCCAGTTTGGTATAGATGAAAATCATGGAAGTAAGACTACAACTATAAAGATGCCACAGGGAGGTAAATGGAGCCAGTGTTTGACACCTGGTTCCGTTGTTTCCGCCCCTCCCTCCCTCCCACCCGCCCCCCCTCTCCCCCCCTCCAACGACAGCCTCTGGTAATCACCTTGTCCGAGTCAATCTAATGCGGCGGTCCCCCCAAAACATCTTTCGTAAATTTTTCGGATCCAGATGTAAAACAACTCCTTTCACAAAGCAAACTAAAAATATATATATATATAGAACACGATTAGTCCAAGACGGTTCTCAATTGATGACGTGTGACGCCCCTGTGAGGATGAGATGAAATCTGTTCGATCCTATAAACCACTAATGGGACGGTTTTCGCAGTGCCCTTCTTTCATCCCCATTTTAGTCGATAGTGCAATGACCATGAAGGCAACCACCACGTCAGATATTGCGGAAAAAAAAACTTTAACCATGACCTGAAATATCCATCGGTCCTCACCGGACATTGAACCAGGGACCCTCATGTTGACAGCCAAGAGCTTTATCGCACGACCATCCCGTTCAACGGTTGGTAGAAGAAGTTGCTTTAGTAGGAAGCGAAAAGAAACTTAGATCTGTTCAAATGCAATCCTGTTTTTTAGTTTCTTAATTTCTCCTTTTCTTTCTCACTATCCTTTTTTTTTTTTGCAATGTAATATCTAAAAATAGAAACTCAAAGCGAACCTCTAAAAATTATGAAGTGTTTAAGTGAAATAATATATGTAAATATACGTGATATTTAAATCTTAAACACCACAGTTAAGATTCATAGTGGGGCGGATGTCAGCCTGAGAGTCCAGGGTTCGATCCTCGCTGGGAACCCTGGGAATTTTTCCAGGTGAAATGTGTTTCAAAGTCGTCCCACAAGTCCACCCAGCTTTAAATGGGTACCTGACTTTAAGTTGGGGGAGTAAAGGCGGCTGGGCGTTATGCTAACCACACAATCCCTTCATATGCCGAGGTTATAGAAACAGATGAATTCTACACTTCATCCGCCCCGATGGCCAATTTGGGCTAAGGGAACTTTTACTTTTTTTTAAGACTCATTGAAGGAAGATTGAATTAATAATTTGATAATTATCATGATACACATATTTGATAATAGAAGAGTATGTTATATTTCATAATATTTCGAATTCTAATGAAATAGAATTATTCAATTAAAATTTGTTGCGCAATATGGCAAGTGGCACACTCAGCTTGTAACCTACATGTTACGACGATATTTTAAAATTTAATGCGATTTCAACCTTGATAGAACTACTACAACAGCGACCGTAAATTATCATTTAAAATAAGACTAGACAGTTTACTGGAAGGTAGAGCTTGTAAGTTGCTTTGTGCAGACTTTGTGTTCGAGTCTCTGTGATGATAGCTACGTATAATAAACACCAGGCAGTTAGGTCGCTGTCTTAAGATGTTGTTAGTGTTAGGATATTTCCGCCACTGACATTTTGTTGCAATGTATTAGGATATTTCAGCCACAGAAATTTTGTTGCAATGTGTTAGGATATTTCAGCTACAGACATTTCTTGCAATGTATTAGGATATTTCAGCCACAGAAATTTTGTTGCAATGTGTTAGAATATTTCAGCTACAGACATTTTGTTGCAATGTGTTAGGATATTTCAGCTACAGACATTTCTTGCAATGTATTAGGATATTTCAGCCACAGAAATTTTGTTGCAATGTGTTAGGATATTTCAGCTACAGACATTTCTTGCAATGTATTAGGATATTTCAGCCACAGAAATTTTGTTGCAATGTGTTAGAATATTTCAGCTACAGACATTTTGTTGCAATGTGTTAGGATATTTCAGCTACAGACATTTCTTGCAATGTATTAGGATATTTCAGCCACAGAAATTTTGTTGCAATGTGTTAGAATATTTCAGCTACAGACATTTTGTTGCAATGTGTTAGGATATTTCAGCTACAGACATTTCCTTGCAATGTATTAGGATATTTCAGCCACAGAAATTTTGTTGCAATGTGTTAGGATATTTCAGCTACAGACATTTCTTGCAATGTATTAGGATATTTCAGCCACAGAAATTTTGTTGCAATGTGTTAGAATATTTCAGCTACAGACATTTTGTTGCAATGTGTTTAGAATATTTCAGCTACAGACATTTTGTTGCAATGTGTTAGGATATTTCAGCTACAGAAATTTTGTTGCAATGTGTTAGGATATTTCAGCCACAGAAATTTTGTTGCAATGTGTTAGGATATTTCAGCCACAGAAATTTTGTTGCAATGTGTTAGAATATTTCAGCTACAGACATTTCTTGCAATGTATTAGGATATTTCAGCCACAGAAATTTTGTTGCAATGTGTTAGAATATTTCAGCTACAGACATTTTGTTGCAATGTGTTAGGATATTTCAGCTACAGACATTTCTTGCAATGTATTAGGATATTTCAGCCACAGAAATTTTGTTGCAATGTGTTAGAATATTTCAGCTACAGACATTTTGTTGCAATGTGTTAGGATATTTCAGCTACAGACATTTCTTGCAATGTATTAGGATATTTCAGCCACAGAAATTTTGTTGCAATGTGTTAGGATATTTCAGCTACAGACATTTCTTGCAATGTATTAGGATATTTCAGCCACAGAAATTTTGTTGCAATGTGTTAGAATATTTCAGCTACAGACATTTTGTTGCAATGTGTTAGGATATTTCAGCTACAGACATTTCTTGCAATGTATTAGGATATTTCAGCCACAGAAATTTTGTTGCAATGTGTTAGAATATTTCAGCTACAGACATTTTGTTGCAATGTGTTAGGATATTTCAGCTACAGACATTTCTTGCAATGTATTAGGATATTTTCAGCCACAGAAATTTTGTTGCAATGTGTTAGAATATTTCAGCTACAGACATTTTGTTGCAATGTGTTAGGATATTTCAGCTACAGACATTTCTTGCAATGTATTAGGATATTTCAGCCACAGAAATTTTGTTGCAATGTGTTAGGATATTTCAGCTACAGACATTTCTTGCAATGTATTAGGATATTTCAGCCACAGAAATTTTGTTGCAATGTGTTAGAATATTTCAGCTACAGACATTTTGTTGCAATGTGTTAGAATATTTCAGCTACAGACATTTTGTTGCAATGTGTTAGGATATTTCAGCTACAGAAATTTTGTTGCAATGTGTTAGGATATTTCAGCCACAGAAATTTTGTTGCAATGTGTTAGGATATTTCAGCCACAGAAATTTTGTTGCAATGTGTTAGAATATTTCAGCTACAGACATTTCTTGCAATGTATTAGGATATTTCAGCCACAGAAATTTTGTTGCAATGTGTTAGAATATTTCAGCTACAGACATTTTGTTGCAATGTGTTAGGATATTTCAGCTACAGACATTTCTTGCAATGTATTAGGATATTTCAGCCACAGAAATTTTGTTGCAATGTGTTAGAATATTTCAGCTACAGACATTTTGTTGCAATGTGTTAGGATATTTCAGCTACAGACATTTCTTGCAATGTATTAGGATATTTCAGCCACAGAAATTTTGTTGCAATGTGTTAGGATATTTCAGCTACAGACATTTCTTGCAATGTATTAGGATATTTCAGCCACAGAAATTTTGTTGCAATGTGTTAGAATATTTCAGCTACAGACATTTTGTTGCAATGTGTTAGAATATTTCAGCTACAGACATTTTGTTGCAATGTGTTAGGATATTTCAGCTACAGAAATTTTGTTGCAATGTGTTAGGATATTTCAGCCACAGAAATTTTGTTGCAATGTGTTAGGATATTTCAGCCACAGAAATTTTGTTGCAATGTGTTAGAATATTTCAGCTACAGACATTTCTTGCAATGTATTAGGATATTTCAGCCACAGAAATTTTGTTGCAATGTGTTAGAATATTTCAGCTACAGACATTTTGTTGCAATGTGTTAGGATATTTCAGCTACAGACATTTCTTGCAATGTATTAGGATATTTCAGCCACAGAAATTTTGTTGCAATGTGTTAGGATATTTCAGCCACAGAAATTTTGTTGCAATGGGTTAGGATATTTCAGCTACAGACATTTCTTGCAATGTATTAGGATATTTCAGCCACAGAAATTTTGTTGCAATGTGTTAGGATATTTCAGCTACAGACATTTCTTGCAATGTATTAAGTCAACTACGTTGCTCTTCTAATTATTTTTTTTTATTTGGCACGTTCATTCATTCATTAGCTAAAAACATTTTTGCTTCAAAATCGCTGTTATATGATTATTACTTAATCTTTTTCTCCCCGCCCCGCTCCCCTACACCTTGGAGTCGAACGGATTGGCTTAGATAGTCAGATTGTGTCGTATGTGGCTGCAAATAATTCAACAGAATAACAAAGATACCTACAAGTGTTATCGAAAATAAAAGTACATTTACGGGGGAGGGGGGGGCGTAGGTAGATTTAGTTTTGGGGCCCTGGACAAAAACACCGCTTTCAAATATTAGTTCTAGGGCCCCCTGGCAAGTTCCAAGCCACTTTTAGTAATGTAGGTCTCAAAGAATCTGAACCAAAAAGTACTTCTTGTAAAAGCTAGTAAACACATCTTGTATTATACGTTGTCTCAGAGCAAGATGCATTTTAAAAATAATTACAGATAATGTTGTTTTAAAAGAGGGGGGGGATGTCAACTTTGGGCCCACCTTTAATATCAGGAGGCATTAGAAACTAGCTCCTAAGTTTTCCTATCCGCCTCTGCATACATGTACACACACACACACACACACACACACACACACACACACACACACTGTTGTGTATAAACAGATGTTGAATAATTTTGATGAACCCATGGTTACGGTGATGTAAAGAGTTCTTCTACGTCATGTGTTATGACTCCTAAGAGTCTGTATAAACTTACGTACATAAACTTAAGTACATAAACGTGATTTTGTTCTTCATATGATTTGTACACAAAAAAATGAAAAAAATATTTTATCATTATGTCTGTAAAAAATGAGTAAAATTTAAATAAACTAACTGCAGTATAATTTTTTGTTACATAGAAATAATATAATCTTATTTTAATATACGATATAAGGCTGTGGACTGCACAGTATGTGTCTGTTAGGTAGTTGACGCCACAGTATGTGTCTGTTAGGTAGTTGACGCCACAGTATGTTTCTGTTAGTTTGTCGAATCCATAGTATGTGTCTATTAGGTTGTAGACTTCACTGTATTCATATTTGATATCCGGGCTAGGTTCAGAAAAAAAAAACAATATTCACACAATCCTTCACATCCGAAAGTTCTAGAATGTAGTTGAGTACTTCACATAGGATCAATTCGTTCACATACATCATACCATCGTCAACTCCTTTGTACAGTCCTTCTCAATAACCTCACTGTTGTCACATGATCTCACACACACTCCACTCTTCTCGGTTCTCCAATGACAACAACCTTCTACATGACTTAGACATCTATCAGAAAATCTTCACCAAAAGCTTTCTAACATTACCTGACTTAAGTCCACTTTTTTAGAGCATTTTCGAAAAAAAATGCTCTATTGTCCCCGTTTTGTCTGTCTGTCTGTCTGTCTGTCCGTCCGTCATCACCCTAGATCTCAACAACCATAAGTCCTAGACCCATGATGTATACATCATTTTGTAGGTCTTGGCCTGCCAAGAAATGACTTTTTTCCATTTCGCGATCTGACCTCTCAGGGCCGTAAAAGGGGCCTTATAAAGTACCGTTTTTTACTATATAAGCTATATTAATAATGAACCGCCCTATATCTCAGCAACCATAAGTCCTAGACCCATGATGTATATATCATTGTGTAGGTCTTGGCCTGCCAAGTGTACATCAAAAGTCCATTTCGCGACAGGACCTCTGAGGGCCGGGCTTCAGGGCTCCTAAGGGGCTTATATATTATATATACACCTTGTACGTTCAATAACCCATTCATTTGGTGCGAAATACTGCAGCACGTAGTTTCACCAAGATTTATTAAGAAACTCATCAAATGAAATAGTAAGCTTGTGTTCTGAGTTTAATTGAAAGTATCAGAGCTATGCAACAATTGACGGAGTTTTCGGACGATTAAATGACTACAATTTCGAATGTTTTCAATTATGAGTCCTTTTTCAGTAACCACAAACCACTTGTAGTTAGATTTAAGAGAAAATAATTTTTTTTTCAAATATAAAGAAACGTCTTTATAATATTTTTTTTTACAGATATATGCATTACACAATTGAATTTATAAACATTTCCAAAATTTACAAATATTTACTGAAAGCTAACAAACGTACTGATACATAACATGAAAATGCGCTAACACGTCCTGTGTCCAGAATGGAACAGGCTTAATTGCTTGTTTTGTTCAAGTCTCGTTGTCTGCTATCATGTAGTTTACTATCATGTAGTTTACTATCATGTAGTCCACTAACATGTAGTTTACTATCATGTAGTTTACTATCAAGTAGTTTACTGTCATGTAGTTTCCTATCATGTAGTCTGCTAACATGTAGTTTACTATCATGTAGTTTACTATCATGTAGTTTACTATCATGTAGTCTACTATCATGTAGTTTACTTCGTTCTTGAACACAGTGACCATAGACTGTACAACTCAATGAGCGTTTGCCTGTCTCCAGTTAAATATCGATTCCTCTGTTGGGTTTTTTTTCCTTTCCCAGTTTCACTAACACCACACAGCATATATATTAATATAGACAGTGGAGACAAGAGTACTATCTCTTTTTATAACTGAATACAGCAGGAACTAATGCAGGCTGGAGATGTAGAAATGTTGTTTGGCCCGGGGTGGGGGGGGAGGGGAGAAGGGAGGGGTGAGGGGAGGGGGTTAGTAGAGGGGAGTATAATCAATAAAACTGACTACACATTTTTCAACGTTTCCACAACGAATTAAACAAAAATATATAGAATCAAAGTATGGGGTAGGAGGGGGTGGAAGGGGGAGAGGGAGAGAGAGAGAGAGAGAGAGAGAGAGAAAGAGAGAGAGAGAGAGAGAGAGAGAGAGAGAGAGAAAAGGGGCGGAGCCTGCCTCGATCTGTGAGGGTTGTCTCTTGTATAAGTGACTTCAGGAGAAGGAGAGAGGAATTGTGTGAGGGGCGGGGGGGGGGGACAACTAAGATATAGTCCAAGGAGAGAGAGAGAGAGAGAGTGAGAGAGAGAGAAGAAGAAGAAGGGAAAAAAAACCAACCGTCAGTCGCGAGACTTGGCCACGCCCACCAGCTCTCGTTTTCAACGTTCTTGGTGCTAAATTCTCCTACGAGGTCACGTCGGGTCATGGAAGACGGCCTCCTGATTGGTTAATGCCCTCGCCGCCCAGGTTTATCACCGTTCAGGAAACGCAGCGGTCGTAGTAGGCAGTTGCCTTGAAGTAGGCCGTAAAACGCGTAAAAGGAGCCATATCGTGGGGCTTTTTTATAGTCTTCGGCATTCTCTGGGCTCTTTCTCTTCAAATGATTTTGTCGCTAGCTGAAATTATTTCATTGCTGTATTGATGGTTTCAGGCGCAGTTTACAACGCCGGGTTTTCTCTTACCAGGCCGACGGATAACAATAACTCCGGCGATAACCAGGCGCAGCAGCAACAGCATCATCATCACCATCACAGGATTATTGCCGGAAGTGCTAACGACGCCGACGGCTTTGGGGATAACCTAAATCCTAATCCCTTCGGCAGCGTGCGCCCCGGCGGCGGTGGTATTGTCAACGTGAACCCCTCCGTTGCGGAATCCGGGTACGGCGGTGGGGACCTAGCCACGGCCCTGTACGGAGGGGACTGCCACAGGGGCGGCAACGCCATGAGCTCCTACCTGCCCTTGCGGCACCCGGGGGCCCACCACGGCGTGCCCTCGACGCCGAGGGGCCCCGTGGGCGGAGAAGACAATGTCATGCACGGGATGGGCGGCATGATGGATAGCAGCGGGTATATGGAGCACTTCTTGAACATCCCCGAGATCTGCCCCACGGGCAACTATCGGAACACCAGGTACTACATGGGGGCCTACAACGCCGAGGCCTGCCGCATGGAGGCCCTGCAGCAGCAGCATCGAAACCACCACGACCTCAGGATGGGGCTGCAGGGCTCCAGGCCCTCGTTTTACCCGAACATGAACATGGGCATGCGTTTCGGGGACGGCATGGACCCGGCCCAGGTGGCCACGAACTGTATCCCCCAGCAGAATAGGGCGGACAATCTATCCCCTTGCACAAAAGCGGTCGCCGTCGCAGCGGATTCGGACCCTCCATCATTTTACCCATGGATGTCTATAGTAGGCAAGTATTAAAACCATGTTTCGAATCATTCATAAACTATGTCTGTATGCCTCTCCTTAGTCCTTACCTACCCGTGTAGCCATTATTTACGCACTTGCTTTCTATTTCAAACATTCATTCCAACCCCCCCCCCGCCCCCACCCCTTTCCGGCATGTCAGTACATTTGAGTACCTGTATAAATGCATAAAACAAGGCAATTAAAAAGAAGATAAAAAAAAATGTTAGCAAAAAAAAAGAAGTGATAAAGCTAGTACTATAACATTAGTTATTGTTATAAAACACCACACAAGTTTGTGTTTTTAAACCCCACCAGACAAATGTAAATGTCAACAAAGGTCTCTAAATAAATGATTTGATTCAATTACAATTCATCACTATGACTAAAAATAGATTAATAGCCAATACATACAGATGTCCACATCTGTATGTTAACCTGTGTTTCAAGAAATAAAAAAAAATGTTCCCAGGCGATAAAAAAAAAATAATTTTGAAAAAAATTAAAGCATTTGTATTGTGAATTAAACATAAAACACAAATTTAAATGTGATAAATGAACAATAAAGTGATATCAATTTAATGGAAATAACATTCAAGTAACTACTGTACAGCCGGCCATTCATATCAACTGTCCGGATATTTTAAAATATTAAGTATCCAGCCATAATGAAGAGCAAACAAAATTTGTGATGGACATTCAAAAGCTAAACAATATGTCAATATTGAATTATGAGTAATAATGGTGTTAACATGTTTAAACACTACTCTTCGTGTTATTATGACTGGACAGCAGTTGTTTCTAGATCCGATAAAAAAATAAGACTAGATGACTGGACCAGACTGGACAACTAGCCTGTCAACAGACTACACTAAATACCAGTTAGTGATATACTTTACGCTTGAATTTTTACATGAAAAATTATTCAGACAAACCAATAAATTATCCAAGAGTTAGACAAATTATGAACTAGATAAACACCACTGATTAATTACAAATTAAGACATATACAGTGTGCTAAATTATATTCATACTAGTGGTCGGGACAAATAACCAATTTGTCAATCTCTATAAATACACTAAAATTAATATTAATGCACCACAATGTTAATAATTTTAAACTTGTTTAAAATTCAAATATTACTTATTAACAAAATGATTTTACAATATTATTTTTATTATTAATTATTTTATTCAAACTCACTCTTTGTATTTTCCTGTGATAAAATAATAGTACAATGTATTAATTATATGATAAACTAATTAGAAAATGTTGAAATGAAATTATTATTAGCAAATACATTAGTTTAAAGATCGTTCAAAGCATGAATTATTTCATTGATCTCTTAATCTGTATTTAACAATTGATAACATAATTTATTGAAAACTTTCAGCAACTTATCGAAACAATTATTTTTTTAAATAGTTTATTCAAACTTGTATGAACTTGTACTACTTGTAAACCATTATGAACAATTTATACTGCATGTACTTCTAAACTATTATGAACAATACTACTTGTAAATTACTATGAACAATCTAAGCTACTTCTTTACTATAAAGTACAGTTTATACTACTTCTAAACTATTAAATATAATCAATTTATACTACTTCTAAACTATTAAGTACAATTTATACTACTCCTAAACTAGTGAGTACAATGTATACATTTCCGAACTATTAATATCAATTTAATTACTACAAAAATTTAACACTTTTGAAGAATTCATATTAATTCTATACATGAACTATTATGAACAATTTCAAACAAAAAAAAATATATCATAAAATAATATAAACTTACTTTCAAACTGCTACACTATGTAAAATAACCAGAAAGTAAAGAATAAATTGCACTTCAGAATTTAATTACATGTTCCATGCTAGTTGCTGTACGGGGATTATATGATTATTTAATTTCGCTATAAATGTTTCTTGCAATTAAAATAAAAATGCTTGTACGTTTTAAATAATACACAATCTTACAAATAACACATTGTTGATACAACTTTACAAATAACACATTGTTGATACAACTTTACAAATAACACATTGTTGATACAGCTTTACAAATAACACATTAGTGATACAACTTTACAAATAACACATTGTTGATACAACTTTACAAATAACAAATCGTTGATAAAACTTTACAAAACAATAAATTGATATAATGCGGCTTAATAAGAATATAAATAACACAAACAAACTGTAGTCAATGTATTAATAAAATATCATATGCCAAGTATTTGGTTATACTGCGTTACACTCATTCTGTCAGTCCAAGACCATATTAGTTACACTCATTAGATACATTTATAACGCAGTTACACGACATACTGCGCTATTTTGAACACAAAATGGATCAAGAGATAGTTTTCTGATAATATCGGATGAACATCTCTTTATAAGTTAAATGAAAGCAATGTTGGGTTGTAGAATTTTGAGCAATTTCAA